>CAMXCT020006778.1:276675-634175 GCA_947184155.2 Cladocopium goreaui | reverse complement strand
TCCTTCCTAGTAGAGTGGGAGTGCAGTCCCCCCGTTCAACCGGAGACCTTGGCAAATGGCCAGGTTGACCAAAAGAAAGAAAAACCGACAAAGGCTGCAGCCGTAGTCCAGCCTGAAACCCCAAGCCCTTACAAACTATCTCGCTTTTGGAAAATGCTAGTTGCTACTAGTTTTGAGGCTCAATGCAACTTGCAAAACTGACCTAACCTCATCGCTGAACCTACCTACACACCAGCAGTCACGAGAGTCTGAATATCAACCCCCGAGTCGCCATGGGAGCTTTCTTGCACAATGTCTCCATCACCCATCATTCAGCAGTTCTAGAGACCAAAGTGCCAGTCAGCTGGATGAAAAACTGATGGGCCCTGCACTTTACAGCCAAAAAGGATCTACCGTGAATGACAAGGGCCCACCCTCTATTTCACCCCTTGGCCATTTAGCAGAAAGGGTTCCATGGTGCCTCCTGGATCACAGTTGGTATGGTGTAGCCAATACACACCTGTAAATGCTGAGAGGCTGAGACCGTGTTCCACACATTGAATCGTTGTCTCACAAGATCTTTTCCAGTCTCAAAGTCTCAAGAGATTTCTTGCTGCTATTTATTGCGGCATCACAAGCAGCAGAGTTTGGGATTCCCACCCACCATGCTCCATGCAAAGCTTGCCACCCAAGCAAAAACCTCACACAGAAGTCTCGAGCTCAGCATCAGGTTTTGGAAGAAACAAACCAACCAAGTAAGATGAGTGTCAGATCAATGAGGTATCAACTAAGGAGATCAGTATTTAGAAGTCAAGCTACAGATTACATGTCTCTAAGCATACATGAGATACAGAGGGAGATGTTTTTACAGTAAAAGAAAACTTCAAACTGTGCATTCAACAATGTACCCGTTGGACTACCCTTGCTTTTAAGGATATCACTGAATGCTTTTGAATAAAAAGATTTTTTAAAGAAATGCTGATCAAAAGAAAAGCATGAACAGATATCTTGCCTTCGATTCCGCCATTAGAAGAGAACACAAACCAAGGTGGACTAAAAGGTTACCTCCCGAAACCCAACCGAACTGCGACTGCAGTCAAAGAACGTAGAAGCAAACACCAATGTCTTCTAAGAAGACTTCGTGAAAGCTCTCCTCGACAAATCAAAAGCTGGCAGGTGATAGTAGAGCAACAGAAACAATAGAGCATGCTGCCGCAGTTCAGCACGCAAGACAAATTGAAGAGACTCAACAACATCAATCAATCATGATGCTGCGATCAGGTTCGTAATGCCACTGACAACATTGAAGTTGACCTAGTCGGTTGGCGACCTACAACAGCCATCAACAGTCTAGTCGGTCCGCCCTTTTAAACCGCAGCCCAGGCGTATCCTTGACTTCTTTCTGAGATATTTCGGCCCTGGCACCAGCACGCTGGCCCAACCTCAGCTCGCCATGAAGGTTGGCCGGTCGCAAAACATCCCGATTTCTTCACCTGTGCGATTGTTTCACAGCAAGGACAGGATCTTCGAGATGGCAGTGTAACCAGTCGGAGTCCAATCACATGAGTGAAGTTTGTGACAGGCCGAACACTTGAGTAATGCGGAAACGCCATCACACCCCATATTGATATGTTTCCACAACTTGACCCCAAGATGCTCCTGATTCGAACTGCCGTCATCATTCAAGGCACTTCCGAAGGAGTTCATGTTGCAGGTATGGCGGAAAGATGAAGTGCAACCATGCGAAACCTGCTGTAAATTTTTGCACATGCCCTGAGTCTTGGGAACCACAAATGAAAAATCAAGTGCTTGCAAGGCTTGCACCGGTCGCAAAATCATGGCAGCAAGGCCCATCTGTCCCTTCAACCATCCGCGCATCCCTACCTCCAAAGGAACCGAAAGGTCGGATCGTGACATGGGAGTTGTTCAAAGCGATCGCAAACGAGACATCTTTATGGACCCAAAGTGACAAAGCCCGTTAACTGAATGGGTTAGCTGGTTTCGGGTGTTGACATTTCAGTCTGAGCTCCGTTGTACTTGTAATCAACATCAACTGAATGGGTTAGAAAGACATGTAGATACAACATGATACTCTCACACATCCTCAGACAAGATGTGTGGCGCATGGTTATCAATGGTTGGCAAATGCTGTTGGATGGAATATGTTTGAACGGAAAAAATATCTGACCGCTTGTAATTGGAGTAGGCCTTCTGCGCAAAGCCCTCAGGAAGTTGGCATTGGCTGAAGTCCTCCTGGCGACATAATCTGAATCTCCAGGAGCAAAACGACCAGTCAAGTTCCAAATTTCTGCGTACCAACGCCGGAAACAGCTAAGCAACAGGCCAACCGTTGGAAACTCCGACCGACCGTTGGGATTGTTTTGCAAAGTTCCACCTCAAAAAAAGGATTGTTTTGCCTCAACTTGCACTGTCAGGTTTCTATCAATTTGCTGTGTCGGGCCATGCGAACCGCACTTCATCACAAATTGAACTCTATGCATGCAAAAGCCTGGTTTTGACTCATTGGCCAAGTGCCCACGACCGATGCTTCTGTACGCGTTCATTTCGGGTATGTTCCGAAATTGTATAAGACTTCAAGACCCCAAGCCTCAACATTCCACAATATTCCACATTTCCACTAGAGCTACTTTATTGTTGGAATCCAACTTCTGTTGATCCACACCTGGAAGGCCAGGATGCAAACGACCAGCTCAGTGAGGCTCACCAGCATTCCCTGAAGGTGCCATGAGCAAAACATGAATTCGTTGAGCAACTGAAAACCAAGATCCAAATCATCGCAAAAATCTTTTAAGCCGTCTGGTGACTCACCGCAAAAATTCAGGTCACAGCAAGTCACATTGAAATTCGCCAGGGCGCCACCACAACGTAGGATCCAAGTGGCTGCTCCACACAGCTGCCGCACTGCGTCAAGCACTTCTCGCACTCCTGCGTCAAGCTTGACCGGCCGATTGGGGCCACATCAAAGTTAATGGGAGAACTATGGAGAACTGGGACGCATGCCATCTTGCCATGTTCAATCATTTGGCCTTGGTACACCAACTGAATGCCCTCTGTTGCAGACCTCGCAGCAGCCGCAGCTCTCGCAACATCTTTCGCAAGCCTTGCACGCCTGCGGCTCTGTGAAAAATGTTCTCCCATCAATGACGAGTGATCATCCACATGAAGCAGGTCATTTTGTGGATAGCTGGAGTTATACTACGGATGTAAGGACCGGCCCAGAGGCCTTGGCAGGCAGGGAACACACTTCACTGCAGCCATTGAAGACCTTCAAGACACAAGGCAATCTGGGAGAGATGCCATGCACAAAATTGGGTGTGGGGTCGGTCATCTCAGCATTGGTTCATTTGTTCCGTCTCCAAGTCCCACGGGTGGAATTTGCACTAAGCGTGCTGCCGCCAATATCAGCGCGAGTTAAAGAGCACAATTCTTTACCATCTTTATCGGTCCCCAATCACCTTTCTCTTGCTGAGGGCATTGCGTGAATCATGTTTCAAAGCGGCCAGGACAGGGCCAAGGCAGGGCCGCCAAGGCACCCCGCTGTAGGATCAATCAAGATATTTGAACGCCCCAAGTTCTCACTGGATACCCCAATGATGGCCATTGCCACAACAAAGCTGGCAAAAACGGTCATATTCAGCCATGAAGCGAGGTCTGCCTCTAGAAATGTGAAGAAGTCAAGAAGTCAGTTTTGATCTTGATCTTTGCGGTTCACTCTGTTTGGTTTGGGAGCCCTCTCAATGCGAATCTCAAGAGGTTCTACAACATCAATCCCCTATCATCCACTAATTATTCACTTCCCGTGACACTACCACGGAAAAATCAATACACCCCATTCTGACAACCAAAATAGCGTGCACTTTGCTCCCAGAAGAAAAAGAATGATCTCGTCTGATAGGAATTCGATTGCTTCAGGGTCCTTGACTGAGCCTTAACTCCATCCAGACTTGCCTTTTTACTTTCTATTTGTTCAAACATTATCGGATGTTCTGGAAACATCTCAGAACGCACTTTTCCATCCACTGAATTCCAATAAAACGAAGCTGCCCTCACCACAATCCCATCAGTTCTACCAACAACATGCTGAGTTCAAGGGCAAGGCTGATTAAAGACCATGTCCATGTTTTCCTCTCGCATATAAAATCACGTCGCTCAGTGAAACGTGGTGAAAGTGAAGGTCAGGCCACCCGAAACGAGAAACTGTTTCCCCTAGCTCGGTGGGGTATCAAATTGCTCCAAACAAGTGATTCTTTGTTGACACATCCCCCGGCATGTCTGGTGTCATTGGGTTGGTTTAAGGGAAAATCTACAGGAAACCATGTTTCTTTCCATCAAATATAGGGCTTTCCTGTAAATTTTCCCATCATCCAATTCTATGATGGTGGAATCTAGGTGTGTCTGGAGATATTGACAATACATCGCAGCATGAAAAAGGCATAGCACTGGTTTTCAGATCTCATTTCAACAACGTCAGCCTTGACAGCCACGATGGCTGAACTTTCGCAATGTGAAACAACTGCGTCATGACGGGATGTCCAATTGGCAGAATGTAATCCACTGGCAACAGGCATCTTATACATGATGTGATCCAGATTTGTAACTTACGTCATATGTAAATATGTATATATATATATATATATATTATACACACTTGTATTCTATATATATATACTATATATACATATAGTGTTATCTATATATATATAAGTTATAGTACTATATACATACATACATATATTTATTTATATTTATAGTTGTCATCTATACCAGTGGGATGTCGTCAGCTGCGAAACTGGCCAGTGAAACTGGACGCTCCAAGTTCTCACTGGATACCCCAATGGAGGCCTCACACTGAAACAAGGTCTGCCTCGAGAAATAGGGTCCAGAATTGTTTTGGGAATTACGTTTTCTGTTTTAGATATCTTTAAAATCTGTTTTTCTGCCCGTTTTCCTTGCTTTTTGCAGCATTTTGGAGCTGGAAGCTGCCATTTCAACTGTCTTTGCGACATTTTGGAGATGGAACCTCTCATTTTCCATAGAATTTGCAGCATTTGGTGAACATGTTGGAGCTGGAAGCTGCCGTTTCAAGGGTTGGTTTTAGAATTAGGGTTTATTTAACTATAGGTTTTTTCAATTGTTAGTTTAGGATCTTTTTAGGGTGTGTTTTAGGTCTTATTTAGGTTTGGTTTAAGATATATTTAGGATTGGTTTAGGACCTATTTAGGATTGGTTTAAGGTTTGTTGAGGGTTGGTTTAGGATCTTTTTAGGCCGGGATTTAAATCTACTAAGGGTTGGTTTACGGTTTATTTAGGCTTGGGTGAGCATCTATTTGGGGCTGGTTTAAGGTGCTTTTAGGATTTATCCAGGCTTGGTTTAGGATCTATCTAGAGTTGGTGTAGGACCGATTCAGGATTGGTTTAAGGTGTGTTTAGCGTTGGCTTAAGATTTATTTAGGTATGGTTTGAGATCTATTTAGGGCTGGTGTAAGGTTGATTTAGGATTAGTTTCAAATTTATTTGGAAAGTTTAGGGTTTACTTAGAGTTGCTTCAGTGTTTCTTTGGTTGGTTTGGGGTGTATTTATGATTAATGAAAATCAGAAAAGCAGGGAAAAGCAGAAAAGCAAAGAAGCAGAGAGGCAGCACAGAAGAGAAGCAGAGAAGCAAAGAAGCAGAGAGGCAGCACAGTGGAGAAGCAGAGAAGCAAAGAAGCAAAGAGGCAAAGAAGCAGAAAAGTGGAGAAGCAGAGAAGCAAAGAACTATAAAAGCAGAGACGCAGAGAAAAGCAGAAAGGCAAAAAAGCAGAAAAGCAGAAAAGCAAAAAAAAAAGCAGAAAAGCAAAGAAGCAGGGAAACAGAAATAGTTTTAAAAAAAACGGGAAAAAAAGGTCCAAAAAAAAATAGCCCTTCCTAGAAATATGAAGCACTCACAAAGTCAGTTTTGATCTTTGCGGTTCAATCTCTTTGGTTTGGGAGCCCTCTCAATGCGAATCTCGGTTCTACAACATCCATCCCCTATCATCCACTATACACTTCCCCTGACACTGCCACCGAATCAATACACCCCATGCTGACAAGCAAAATACCCTGCATGTTTTGCAGTCAGCAGCTGTCATAGTTTGACCTCTGCCAGTTGTTCTTTTCAAGAAAAAAAACAACCAACAAATGTTCAATGAAACCTGAGCCCTAGTTGAAGGAAAATCACTACCAACATCCACAGGCCCTTTGCCGATCGCTCATGAGACCTGTCATGCCCTTCCCATGTGGCTGAGTCTCCCCAGCCAATCGCTGAAGGCTTTCCAGCGGGTCGTTCACTGGTGCCGGCCTAGTTCAGGGTCCATGGCAACAGCTCAACTCGAGATTCCCAAGATCGGGGGAAAGCATGGGACAGCAACATTGATGTTTTGTTATTCCTGCTCACACGGACTACTACCTTGGTCAGCATGTGAGCAATAGATAGCTGATGATAGCTGCTTGTCTGCTTATGTTTTCTCCTATTCCATGATGGTTCTGGAAAGCAAGAAAATCGGCCATTTCTTTCCCCAGAGCGATGACTGGACTTTCGGCCTGTGCAAACCACACGCAAAGCACTCGATGCTGTTGGTCCCGCCTGCAGATTTTGTGTGCAGTGCGTGGTGTGCGAAGTGCTGCGGGTGGGCCCAGACCTGCAAGCGACACTGGCGAGGATGGAGGAGGTTTGATTCAGAGATTCAGCCACGGGTAGCGTATGAAAGATCTGAAAGATCTAGACCAAAACCAAAAAATGATACCATCAAGCAAACCAGCAGTGTCTATGGATGAGGACTCGAGATGCTCCCACAGGCCTTTTCAAACAAGAGTGACAATTAAAAACTGGCCCTGTTTCTTAGATCAAATTGCGTCATATTTATTTTGTCATAGCTTGTCTCTTCCAATATCATCCAAGGAATTTTGCGGCAGTTTGGTGTTTTTAATGCAATACAGAGAGTGCACTCTTCCTTCCAACAAACTCAGTGCAACCAATACGGATCCAAGCACAAAATCTACTAAATGCCATTGCTGATTCCGCACCCACCCGTGCAAACAGCAGCAATGAATAGTATCTTGGGCTGTTCAACAAACAAGATAACGTACTGCAAAGTGTGCGCCTTGAGTCTTACACGTTGATACTTACACTTTAGAATACTTTAGATATTGAATGGTCCTGTCCTGTGACATATGATCATGTTTCCGTTTCCAGGGTCTTTCTTTGTCGTGAGTGCAAATCATTCCAGGGAAAAGCATGAATCTATCCATTCCGATTCGTTCCAGGAATCATTCCCCCACCGCTGCAGTGGCCATACGCACCCGCTTTTGACTGGAGTATCAGATCGAATCTGACCAAATTGCATCAAAACATCTTTCATCCACCTGAAATGACTTCACTTGGCTATGCTTCATCACGTCTACAATTTGGCCAAATGTGTGAACGTCATGGTGAAAACTTTAAACAACTCCGGAGACGGGCAGAATGATCCTGCCGTACGTTGTGTTCCGGACAGCAACATCTGAGTTTTTGCGTTTGTTGCGTGAGAGGTGGGATTGGTATCTTTGCTCTCCGGAGCATTGTGGTGCTTGATCATCGAAACACCCTCCGCTTTGTGGGATGAATAGGAAGCATTTGCTGTTCATCATGTGCTATATTCATCTACCTGTCATGATGTTCCATTGTGATCCATTGTGGCTGTTGTCTGATGTGTTTGTTGATTCTATTGTTACATGATTTACATGGTACTGTCATGAGTGATCACAGGGCGCTTCTCATTTCGAGATACCCTTTCCCGTTGAGGTCGTCCTGGGCTGTTGGCCAGGTCGACGAGCCGCCGCTTGATGTGGAAAATGACAGAACTCACATTGCAATCCCCGGATGCACCCGGAGGGCTTGGCGAAGAACATGCACGGAGAGCAAGACACGGGATGGTTCCTCAGCACGACCACATACACGGCAAAAATATCAGCAAGCAATAACAGTCAATAACATGAATAACGGTGAGAATGAAGGAACCAAAGGACCACTTGGAATCAAGAATAGGGCCGTGTGGCTAGGCGGAAAAGTCGCTTCATCATGATATGTTTTCTTTCCAAAAAAGCATGTCTTTGCGACAGCAACTCTCCAAGCTGCCCTATATGATTGTCACTTGTCAGCCCTAAACACATCGATGTTGCCATCCAGAAAAATTATCAGACGCGTTAAGATCACAACCAAATTATCCAGTTATAGCTGCGGCAAAGAAAAGTGGGTCCCGTCCAATAGCCGTTGAAAATCACGGAGTTTCCGCAGCCGGGGTTCATGCTTCCCAGAGATGTTGGTTCACCAAAGTCAGTGACCGGCACCTTGCCCATGAGTTCTTCCAGAGCTTTCTTTTCAGCTTCAGCTTGGCGAAATTCTGAACTGGTCGCTGATGCAGCACTGCTATCCTCAAGACTTAGGCACTTGAAGATAACTTTATATATATAGACTGTCTGCTGAGAATGGTTGGGAGTCTGAGTCAGAGGGAATCAGGTTCCTTGGTATCTTTGAAACCATTCAAGGAGAGTGTCAAGCAAAAAGACTGACCACTGTCCCACCATTGCAACCCTGGCGGCGGGAAATTCGAGTATTGCTTTCAAATCTGTACTTCTGTGATTTCCTTCTTGGGTGTGCACATGTGAAAGGATAAAATAGCTAAGTTGGATCTAGGATGGACTGCTGACCTATTTGTGCTTGCAGGTGGTTTGCTTGCTTCACTTGTTGCGCTTTAGTTGCTCACTGTTTGACAATGTGTTTGTTTGTTTGCTTGCTTGCATGTTCCAAGTTATTGTCTTATCTACTCAACATACACGTCGCAATGAATATGTATGTATGTACATATAATATATATACATATATATATATATTGATATGTATTTATATACATACATATGCATATGTATATATATACATGGTGGTTGATCAAAATTCTTTCCTGCAGAAACAGTCATTCTTCACCGGGGGCGGGCTTTACTTTCACGAAACTTTCAGGAACTCCGTTATCTTTCGCGGGACCCATGTTAGGACCCATTTTAGGCAACAATGCCCCTTATGAAGACTCAGTCGTTATATGTCAGACTATTATAGATTTATTTCATGATAGCCTTGTAAACATGCAGCTAGCGTCGCGGAACATAAGGGTGAATCATACATAGCAATGCATGATCTTCGCAAAACCTTGGCGCAAAAAACAAAGCACTTTACTTTTGCCGAAAGAAAGCATCGCGTGGGTTCGAAAAATAAAATGAACGGTCTTCACAATCATTTTTTTGACAAGAACTTTTAGATGGATCAGCATATAATTTGTATATATATATACAATGTATTATATATATTATAATGTATGTATATATGTGCTGAGTAGTCAAAGTTGTATGCTGGTGATGTTCACATAATTTCATGCCCAAGCATCGCTTTGAATACGTTGCGGCTTCCAAAAGCATGGATCACTCATATCCTCAGCAGATTTTAGCCACTGATTGTGGCGACGTAAATCCGATGTGAAGGCAAGCAGTGGCAAAATGGTAGTTTCGTCAAGATTGCCCTATTTCTTAGATCTTTCAAAAGGGATAAACAAAAACATTCAAATATTCAACGTTCCAAAAGAAATTCAGACCGAAGAAAAGCTGCTCAAGTTTTCCTGGCATAGTGTCACTTTCGCTGCTGGTGGAATTGGAGAAGTATCCGCTGCTGCCAGTCTCCTCCACTCCTTCAGCGGAACCGTTGGGAGGTCCGTGGGCTCCTGCGGCAGCACCTGTGGTTGGACCCAAGTGCCGCTCATCAGGACAGGAGCTCTCGGAGTGTGGGACCTCCTGGCATCTTGGGCATTTCATGGCATTTCTAGAGATTCTTGGAACCTGAAATCCATTTTGGGCCCAAAAATGGGAGAAATATGGAGAAATTTGGGAGATTCCATGACAGCCATGACGATGTCACAGGATGGGTATCAAGAATCTTGTGTCTCAGCCGCAGTCGCAAATGTTTGGCCTTTTAGGTCAGAACCATCAATGGAATGAGCCACGAAGAAACCACTTTTGGCTCTGGAGCACTGCGCAACAACTGCTGCCAGATTCTAATCTCCCTCATGAAACCCTCATAGGCTCTGGTGACTCTAGTGCTTCGAGCATTATTGGGGAGTCACATACACAGCAAATTGCCCTCTCGGAAAAAGTAAAGTCTTTTAGGGGGCTGTTTGGCTAATGCGCAATGTGTTTCAATGCCTTGATGAGTTTTCCAAGTGCATTGGTCAAGAGAAGCACATGAACAGAAGTGGGAGGGTGCTGACCCACTTTGCTATGCTTTCAAGCTAGCTTTGCACATCTTTGAACTAAGCAATTCACAGACTCGTACAACAGCCCTTAAAATTCAAACGAAATTTAAATCTCACAAATGAAGGTGGCCTTCAAGTTCGAGCGCATTGACCTAACACCCACAAATACACACGACACATCCCAACAGCCACCTTGCTCGCATCGGAACCATCATCTGGAGCATCCGATGTACTTTGCACAGGTTCGGCTTCGGTGCAGGGCGTAGCAGTTGAGCTTATGGGTGCACCTGCGGATGTCTTTTCACCGCGTGCACGTGCTCGTCTGTTACAACAAAGCCGGCCCAGAGGCCCCAGTGGCAGTTCTGCATCCACCATGGCAATCGTGGCAAGCTCTGATATTTAATGCACCGGAGTCAAAGGAGATGAAAGGTTGACTTTGGTTCTTGCTGGTATAAAATCATATAAAATCCACAACAAATAGCTGCAAAAAGCATCAAAACTGGGTATCAGAAACAGTCTGATGTGTATCGAATGATCATCAGCCGCATCAATCATTACCATGAACGTGGCAGCCGCGGGCTCGTCAGCGGCTGATCTCAAATTGCTGTGATCATCGGGGTGCGGATCATTGGAACATATTGGAACCATTGGATCATTGGGGATCAAAGATGATCCATTGGGTGAAGTTTCATCACACCAAAATTAGGTCTCCAAGTTAGAGACCTAAAAGAATGAGTATAGAATGAGTCTATTGCTCATGCCTGGAGAATTGCACAGAGAAAATTGGAAGTGCTATGCATGTGCCCATTTTTTTCCAACTCAAAAATTCTTCAGGGCCCTCAGGTTGGCACATCTGCGCAATGTCGAGGAATGTTCTCTGATCTGGATGAGCTAACACCTTCCAGGTAGATGAGTGTGGTGGCAGCCCACATCCGTGGAATATCCTTGAGCTATCTAGAGCTGAAAGGAATTCCGGCAGCTGGGATGTGGAGAGCTGGAGACAGGAAAGTATGACTCAACATTCATCTTTTGGTTCCATTCGGAGTAGAAGAAGACATGACCCGCCTTCAAAATGAGCACACCACAGAGACAGGACAACTGGAAAACCAATATCACCACTCCCAATTCGCCCGCACCTCGATGAAACGTTCTTTCTCGCAGGTTTGGCGCCAAGTTTCTTCCTGGAGCTCCAGTTGACCAAAGTCAGTCGCAGTATCTCAAGCCAGCCGGAATGCTTGGCATATCAAGGTACAGTCAGTTTTGCGGGGTTCTAGTTTTAGAACAATCTTAGCCTTAACATGCCTTAACTGCATCCAACAGATTCCAGCTCATGCCAGCTCCTGGGTGTTGAAGCTTTTCTCCTTTTCCCGGAAGTTGCAGGTGCCCAGACGCGACATCTTGACCTTCGGGCAAGCGAAGTGACCTTTGTTTGTCCCACACCCTACCACCCTCAAAAAAAGCATGTTCTGCAAGGAACAAATCACTGAATCCTTCGTCACATGGGTTGGACTCAGGGGTGACAGCTGTCGATGCCACTCCAACCACTGGGGCCTTGGGGCCTTTGGGTCGTCCACGACGGTCGCAGTCGAGGTTCCACGACGGTCGCGTCGCGGAGATGGCAAAAAAAACCCTTCGCTCTGGGCCAAAGGCAGCACAGAAAAGACATGGAAATACTGTGTACTGGAACAATTCCGGCCTAGAGTCTAGTCAAAATGCAAAGAGTCTAGACAACTTCAGGAAACAAACAACTGTGGGTTGCGGATAGCACTCCAAGCTCAAATAAAATAGAACTGGAGTGAATAGAACAACCCAGGTCTGCTTCCAACTTTGTTCCGACCCTTTAAAAGCCAATCACCACATTTACAAGGCAACAGCTGGTAAAAGCCGGCTGGGCAAAAGAAATCAAACAAAACCAACTGCGAGTTGCGGATAGCACTCCAAGCTCAAATAAAATAGAACTGGAGTGAATAGAACAACCCAGGTCTGCTTCCAACTTTGTTCCGACCCTTTAAAAGCCAATCACCACATTTACAAGGCAACAGCTGGTAAAAGCCGGCTGGGCAAAAGAAATCAAACAAAACCAACTGCGAGTTGCGGATAGCACTCCAAGCTCAAATAAAATAGAACTGGAGTGAATAGAACAACCCAGGTCTGCTTCCAACTTTGTTCCGACCCTTTAAAAGCCAATCACCACATTTACAAGGCAACAGCTGGTAAAAGCCGGCTGGGCAAAAGAAATCAAACAAAACCAACTGCGAGTTGCGGATAGCACTCCAAGCTCAAATAAAATAGAACTGGAGTGAATAGAACAACCCAGGTCTGCTTCCAACTTTGTTCCGACCCTTTAAAAGCCAATCACCACATTTACAAGGCAACAGCTGGTAAAAGCCGGCTGGGCAAAAGAAATCAAACAAAACCAACTGCGGGTTGCGGATAGCACTCCACGCTCAAGTAAGTTGGCTTTGGAGTGAATAGAACAACCCAGGTCTGCTTCCAACTTTGTTCCGACCCTTTAAAAGCTAATCACCACATTCACAAGGCAACAGCTGGTAAAAGCCGGCTGGGCAAAAGAAATCAGACAAAACCAACTGTGGGTTGCGGATAGCACTCCAAGCTCAAATAAAATAGAACTGGAGTGAATAGAACAACCCAGCTCTGCTTCCAACTTTGTTCCGACCCTTTAAAAGCCAATCACCACATTTACAAGGCAACAGCTGGTAAAAGCCGGCTGGGCAAAAGAAATCAAGCAAACCAACCGTGGGTTGCGGATAGCACTAGCTCAAGTATATAAGTTGGCCTTGGAGTGAATAGAACAACCCAGGTCTGCTTCCAACTTTGTTCCGACCCTTTAAAAGCCAATCACCACATTCACAAGGCAACAGCTGGTAGAAGCCAGTTGAAGGGAGGCAAACAAGTTCACTAAATATTTAAATGGCGAACAAGACTCTCATGGGAAGAAATGTTGCAAAGCCAATAGAAAACATCCTCGTGCTGCTTTGAACTGTGACAAGCCAAGAACTGAAGCAAATACAAAGCAGAAGGTCGTCGTAGCTTTAGCTAAGCTTTCAAAGTACAGGGCAGGAGAAATCAAAGAATAGCTTTCAATCAAACAAGGGTTCATCTTAAGTTCATTTTTCTTTCAATCTACTCATAGATTCACCTTGTTAATCTTTTGTTTGCATCTTTTGTCTCTTCGCGTGGCACTTGCGCAAGCTGCAATGAGCACAACCACGAGGCCCGCCAAAATTCTCGGCAGGATGAATTTTAAGCAACTTGCCGCAAGAGATGCTGCCACAAGGTGTTCCAGGGTTAGGCTCATGGACTCATGGACCGAAACGTGATGAGATCTGAATAGGGACCTCATGTAACTGGATGATACGAGATGATACGAGATGTGTGGTCAAGTCTATTGTGACAAAGAGGCATCAGCCACTGGCCAATGGATGCCTAATCCATCCTAATCCTGGTGTTGAATTTTCGCAGCATCAAAAAACTGCTCCGAAGGCTGACACATTGGAAGGGTGACATCTTCGCTGCCGCAGCACCACAGTACAGGAAAGCACTGCTGAAGGAGTGGATTTCTCGAACTTCGGGGGATCCCAAAGCTCCAGTTTGGTAGGGAACCAGTAGGGAACCAGTAGGGAACCAGCAGCTAGTGACTTTCTATATCTTGGATACAAGCCCTGTTCTTCAAAGCCTTCTTACAAGTTTTAGTGAATGGCAAAGGCGCAAATTGCTATGTCCAAATGCCAACATCCACCAAAGTAGCTGATTTCAGAAGTGAAGCTACAGGTTTGTGCAACCCCAGAACGAACAGAACGAACACAAACTATCAGGTGTGGACCCCTGGATATGGTTGACATGCTTTGGTCGCATAGGTCACCCGCAACGTGTGCAATGAGCAAATCGAATTATCCCGCGAGCCAACCCAAGCTTCCAGGACTATCAGGACTAGTGCGCACATGAAGGACGCTGGCAAAAGTCAGGTGTGATTTCCAGACATTTTTTGTCGAGTCCAAGATCATCTTTTTCAAAGCACATCGTCATCTTACTGTTCCTGGGCCTCTGAAGCGAGCTACCAATTCCTCAGGAACTTTCCAGTTGATTCCACATGTTTCCACCATTTTTTGTCTGTTTGAGCCACATCCCATCCACATCCAGCATCCCTCAGCCTGTGAGCATGTTAAGCGCCTCCCGCACGCGTCTTGGCCACCTGTGGCAAGTGCAAGGCGGGGACTTGCTGAACCAAGTGCCATGGTTCCTCGGTCAATGGAAGCCATGCCTTACCAGCCTTACCATTTCAGAGGCTACTTGCACTACTTGAACTAAAGCTGGCCCCACCTTCAGCTTGTCTGGTCGCACCTTTGCCCTGAGATCAGCATGGGAGTTTTAACAAATCTGAAAAAATGGCTTAACGGCTTAACCTGTTGAGATACACTACACATCAGTACACTATCTTTCTTATTTCCTCTGTACCCCAAGTCCAAGTTGACGTTTTCTTGGAAAATGGTCAACGGGCCATGGCAAAAATGGCAAAAGCTCGCCGTGTGCTGCCAAGCTGCTCATCTAAGTCGCGCTTGCAACGCTTGGGTGGAGGAACTGAGCGATGGCAAGCGACGGCAAGCGATGGCAAGATCCTACAAATATGTCTATTGTATTCTATTGTAATCTATTGTATAGATTGTAGATCCTGCAGATCTTCAGTTGGTGCAAAATGAGCCCAGTCTGGTTAGTCCGGTCTAGTTTTTGGATTTCAGAAGCCATCACGATCAGACCTGACATGAACTGATTGTGTCTCCACGTCACACAAAGTGCTCAGTGCTTCCATCGTTTCCTCCATCTTCCTGTGACAAACATTGTACAGCTCTCCTATTTTTCTGTAGGTCTTTTTCCGGGTCATGTAACCGAAAATTGGCCAAGACAGACTCATCCCTAGGACCCAGCAGGACCCGAGAAGGACCCTAGGACGGACCTTGGATCTTTCCAGGGCCCCCCACCAGGCCGGTGGATGCGCGCACTGCGCAACAGAAGACCCTGAAGGATTTCCGGGTGCTTCATCACCTCCACACCCACAGCATGGACCGATGGAGTCCAATGGAGGTGGCCCCTTGGCGCACAAAAACCTCAACCTTTTTCTACTTGGAACAAGGTCGAATGCTGGAACTTGAATGAAGATAATGAAGGAAATCACACCACTTGGTGCATGACAGATCATGACAGTTGGTGTCACAAGATGCTGGTCATTGAAGCTGAGGCCTCTTCATCACCAGCCACCAACTCCAGTGCATCGCGATTGATGACCACCTCCTCTTCGATGGCTTCGTACCTTCGCTGGATGGGGATTGGATGGACATGACAGCGCTCACCCTCCATGACTGTATGCGATTCGCTTGGGCAATAGGGATCATGATCCTCAAAAGCCGGGTGAGATCTCATTGAAGTCCAAAGCCAGAAGATTTGACAAAGCTCATGAAGCCATCAGTATGTGTGTGTGTGTGTGCAGAAAGTCCAATGGTTCCAATGGTTTGATATTTTGACTCAAGTTGGTCGTTGAATGGTCACTGCCGCGTCCACACTATTTTGGAAGTGATTCGCAATCAAAAACCCACTGTCTGATAAAGTCATGAAGTTCAGTTCCACTATTGTTCTGCGCAGGGTTTCGAAGTCACATTGATACTTTTAGTCATGGGCTTTCACTGCAACCCCGAATGAACCAGCCATGTCTACATACAGAGAGGTCCCATAAAGATCGAAAAGCTCAAACACCATCGAAGTAGAAGGGAATAACTCGTCTCTCTCCTCCTGTCATCAGTTGGAGAAGCTTCAGGATGCCGCTCCCCCCAGAGGCACAATTCATCCAGCCCAAACTCACGACAAGTCTGCAGTCGATGTACTGCCTGGGCCGACTGTGCCATGGTCAACGGTCTCAAGAAGTCACAGTTTCCAGCAGCAAAGATGTTCCTGGTAATGTTCCTAAATGTTTCCAGCCAGAAAACAACGAAAGAACAAGGCTTCAAGCACGGTCAAGCGTTCAGGGAACCGCACAACAGTAATGCTGTAAAAACTCTCGTTTGATCCCAGGAAACACAAACGTCCAATCAATATCAATCAATCCAATCATCGTTCATCGTACTGTGCGCCCGGCATTCTCCGTCGTCACAGCTTGAGAGAGATATCCCATCGCCAGCTCCTGGCATGGCTATCCCATTGTCAACAGCTGTCCCATGGTTTGATGCATGGTAGGATAGCCATGATTAATGACTGTCAAATTATCACAGAATAATAAATGTCTCATCATGGTTTGGCTTCTTTCCACACATTGGTGACATTCGAGGGTTTCTGAGTTGAAGATGACTGTGGTCCCTTTTTTGGCACAGCCTGATACGGAGTCTGCAGGTCTTTCAAGTGTGTGTGCGCTCCTGCAACCTGTAGCAAAACCAGCCCCCATACCTCTGGATTTCCCAGTAAAAATCAGTAAATGCTCCCTGGATTTGAGTCCCTTCCGTTTGGGGAGTTCAAATGGCTGAAAATACCTGGCCACTTTCTGGCCTGCAGGGCAGGGACATCCAGCTGCTTTGCAAGTCGCAGCACGTCTTTATTTGCCTGAAGTTCTTGAAAACCAAGAGCGAATATACCACGAAGGACGGTGAGTCGTGGCAGAAAGGGTTCTGAGAGTAGCAGGAACAGCAAACGGAATTGGCATTTCAGTAGCCATTCGTTTGGGTTCGGAACAGCAACGTTCTACCTGCGGCTACACTGGACCCTCAGCAGCCCTCAGGCCCCAGTGGTCCTCATCGGAGGTGATGTTGTATTCACTTCCCAAACCATAGACCATGTCCAGCAAGGCCCTTGCAGCCTGCAGCTGGAGCACGATCCTTGGATACAGCTACAGCTTTTGGCTTTCAAAATGGATCTTACTTCAGGCTCACATCATGCCATCTCTCACCGACTCTCACCCCTGAAGATTGTCCTGACCATCCCTTCACACCTCGGGACTACCAATCTCCAAGAACAGCTCTGGGCGCGAGCTACGAGATTTCTCCTGCAGATTACTCTTTTCAAGACGCGACGCGACAACCCCATCACAGGCGTTGCATTTTCTCAACATGGTCAACATAGAATCTTAAATAGGAAGTCTGACCAAACAAGTCCTCTCAGGCCTCTCAGCATGCTAAAGAGACAACCGCCCAAACACCCAAGAGGATCCAAGAGGTAACTTTTTGTTCATGCAAAATGGAGCATTCTCCGGAAGTGAAAGACCGGTAAAAATCACTCTTTCACCCTGTTTTGGGAAGAGACCATTTGTGAGTCGTCAACGGCTGGGCTTCGCACAGACCCCGCATCGCTCTTGGGTGAGACGGGCGCTTTGGGCGCCACGGTCTTTTCACCTCTGCGACAAGTGCAGCTACGAGTTCGAACTGAGCTCCTTGAGAGTATCCCGGGAAGATCCTCAACGGGTCGTTTTAGAAGCATCCCTGTCATCCAAAATTCTTCAACAAGATCTTCTTAAATCAGCTGTGCTCCTAGCCCTTATAGCCCTTATACATTCCTTGAAAGCCATGAGCGAAAGTGATCATAGTGGACCAAGTGGACCTTGCCTTCCTCTGTCCCAGGTTGCGACTTCCACTGATTGCTGTAGACTGGCGATGCTGCTGGTGGTACCTGGCAATGGTGCCTGCAATTCAGGCACCTGCACAGAAGTTCATGAAAAGTCGTTGCATATGTTGCAGGAATGATTGAATGTGCATCACATGAGACATGGCCGCCTAAGTCCAACTAAACCAGGTCCCACCTCAGCTTGGGGTGCTGGTGCCGGGGTCGCAGGCACATCCTTTTCTGTCTTCACCTGCGTTGCTGAGACCCCAAACATTGTAGACACAGTATATCTAATCTCAGTATCAATACTTTTGTGTGCGATTATGCAAGTGCATAGCACTATATATATATAATATACATACACATGTATTATGTAGAGAGAGGGAGGTGTAGATGTCTACGCTTTATCAGGTCTGTTGTTCGACCATGTTGAACCCATGAGTCACTGAGCTCCTGCCCAAAACAGATTCTACAGCAAACGCATGCTCATCGTCACTGATTCTGAGGCCATGGTTGACCCGTGTACATGTCTACAGGATTGAAATGAACTGAATCATGAAGCTTTACAAAATTGTCCGTTCTGAGCTTGCATCATTGCACGTGGCAAAAAAACGCACCAAAAGGAAGTCATGCAACCGGAACTCATGGCATCTTGCTACCCGTGTGCTTCGTAACTTGTCATTTACCATTTGCCAGCAGAGTGTGGGTAGCTTTACTGGTTGGGCACCAATACCCCAAGTCTTGCTGTGAAACCAACACCACCTGGTCTCGCTTAGAGGGAGAGGATCGACCTTAGGATGAAGGTAAGTAACTTGCAAGCCACGGCAACAGAGCGGCGACCGAGCAGCGACAGGGGTCTCCAAATCGCCTGCTTTCATCCATAGCTTCGACAAGTTTGGGATCCAATTTTCGTCGGCACAACTTTCATGCCTCTATCAGGTTGAATCTGTCTGAATCAGCAAAGGAATCCTCGCTGTATCACCAAGGAGCCCTGTTCGAAGTCGGCCACTGCCTGGCATGGCCCCCTTGTTTCCGTACAAACAGGATTGAAAATCAAAGCCATTTAGCCGCATTTAGAGATGACAAAAATTGAAACCTATATGACTCAAATCAACAATAGATTGGGATACAGGTACCAGTGTGAAGGAAAAGATGCTGCTCTGCTTTGACCAACACCTGGTTGTCGCAGCGGTGGCACCTTTCGCACTTGCTCACAGCATGCAGGGCTCATCGAGGCCAAGACCACCTGGACTGCGCTGAGCGTCGCCGGGGAAAATGGGAATCGATGAATCGATGAAGTACCCGGCCTGGTAAACATACAAAAAGCTATGGAAAATGGCCATAGAAATAGTGAGTTTTCCCATTAAACATGGTGATTTTCCATAGCTATGTAAACGTTTACCAGAGGGTATGAGACTATGATGAGCCACTGAGGAGCCACCGAGGAGCTGCAGAGTCCTGCCTTGTGTGCAGGCAAGCTCGTGCTCCCGACTCTCAAGTTCAGGTCATACCTTGCCCCGATGCATCGCGTACTTGGGATTCCTATCTTTGGCCATGTCTATTCTGTTGTTGGTTGCTTCATGACAAAAAAAAGCGTCTCAAAACTGGAGAATTTTTGGTCCAACAATATCAACAATCCCAGGCATTTCCAGTCTGAAGATGTCTGAAGCACATCCCAGGCATCTCCAGGGCACATCTGGCAAGTTTGGTAGAGGCTCTTGATGCCTCGGACCGACTCCCATGGCTCCGGGCATGCTCAGGCATGCTGTCGAGCACCAGCTGACCATTTGTCATCTTACACAAATGTCAAATCATATATTCATGTATTCATATGATTCATATGTATATAATATTTATTGTACATATAACAACATGAATGATACAACACATTACTAAATTACAACACTATAATGTACATGCCCAAAATGATGGTGTGCTGGGATATTTCCCTGGCCTTCTGCCAGGTTTCTTTCCGGCTTTGTCATCGATGGAAGGTCGGACACCTCAAAACTCGGCAGATGGATCCGAAAACTCCTTTGGATCCATTGGTCAATCATCATTTTTCCCCACATTAATGGCCATTCGGCGGATAAACGACCCATTTTTTGGGCCCCGAATGATCCACGACTCTCAAGCCACGACCATGCGTATTTGTAAAGGGGAAAAAACCCATGACCTTCGCAAAAAGTGCGAAGTCCAATGAAAAACGGCCTCGATCTCAATGGGAGTGGATCCCATGCTTGGCTTGCCGTTTCCGGAAGTCACCTCGCGCTGATGTTATTGGCTCACTGAACCCCCAAAGTTTGAACCCAAGACTCACCAACTGGCCATTGCCCACACACTTTCACGATTGGATTTTTTTGCTTTGACGAGTTGAATGGGTGTCTACCTGGTCTTCAAATCGTGTATCGTTTAGACAACGTAGACACTGTGTTCAGAGCATTATCACCCCACCTGTACACTGTTCTCAAGTGCGATGACATCAGTGCAGGAAAATGCCTATGAGAAAAGACATTGAGTTAACGAAACACATCGCATGTCACATGTCTGTTCTCGGGTCATTGCCCAACGGCCCACCAACGTGCCTTGCCCCACTCCATCTTCCCACGTCTGCACCCCTTCTCTGAGCCAACAATTGCAAAGGTGTCAAAGGTTACTGTGGTGGGTCTGGTGGATCTTGCACGACTTAAACAAATCCATACCTGGCAGGTGGGTGGTTAAGTCCTAATGCCACAGGACTAAAAATCACTCCTTTCCGATATTCACCCAACCTCAGTGTTCTCTTGGCACCGCTTAGATTTTTCTCGAAGATCCATGGAATATCAATAAAACCTGGAGGCATCACACGAACTGCCAGACTCCTCGAAATTGCCAAGCTTGCCAAACATCGTCAAGAGTTCAAAACTTCACCAGGAGACTTTGGTACAGGATGTTCTCATGGTGCTGGATGGTCAACTTGCGCAACTCTTCATTTTCACGAGTCTCGCTGAGCCCTTTGCTCCGCAGCTGGCCCGGAAGGCTGAGAGCCTCGAGATCTAAAGCCATGAATCGTCAGAATGTCCTCATGGATGTCCTCGGAAAAAAAGAAAAAAAAAACATTGTATAAACATAACCAAACATAACCAAACTATTTATATATCCACTGGACCAAGAACAAGAGCCTGATATCAGTGATATGTCTCACATCTACGCATGAACTGCCTGCCTCTGTTGCAAATCGGCAACTGCATCACTGCCTCGGTTTGCGAACCACTCTAATGGTTGTCTGTCAATGCCTCAATGCATATAGGACAATCATGTGACACCATGACCACCGACACAAGCAAAACCCAGCTCCGCATTTCGTGCCTTCGGCCTGTGTCGAAGTTGCCTGAGGGACACACAAACACAAACCCACACGCATGAGTGCGTATGTGGTGCAGTTGATAGTGCAAGTTGGCATGATGAGTGCCCGAGTACATTTTGCCCACAGAGATGTTGCAAAAGTCCCTTCGAAATGGGCTGAAGAATGCGTTGTGAACACAGGGGGGTTCCAAAAGGAAGTCACCTTTTTTCAAGTGGTTTCCCTCACTGAGACCATCAGCTTGCTGGATTGCTACCACAACTTTGAGAACTCCAGATCCTTTCAGAATTGCGCTGGTGCTGTGTAGACGGATCCCTCACCTTGCTTTCAAGCTCGGCAATTCGCTGCCGCACTCTTTGGCACTCCTGCAAGCAGCTTCTAAGTTGGAAACAGCGAGTTTATCACCTGCAATTCTCGAGACGTCTCCCCATGAGGGTGCTGGTTGCCACTCTCGCTGCACCCCTGCTAAGCTGGATACAACAAGGACCAGAACGGGAACGTGCATTGCAATGGCTGTACAGATGTGAAAATTGGATGTGAGAGGATGGCTTTCTGCTCTCTGCACGTCATTCCATTGTTAGAACGGTGCAACCACGGCAACCACAAGCTGTCCATCAGGAGGCCATCCATCTCTAACTCGGCATCAACCATGTCATGGCCTGACGTCAGATTCGCCTAGCTTTGAGGGAACCACCACGAAGGCCCAAACATGTTGCCATGGCGAGTCGCTAATTTTGCCTGTGGGTTGCCGCAATTGGGCCATGAATTGGCATCTGAATTTGCCATAAAACACAGGTCAACTGGCCGCGAACTGGCCGTTCGCTAAAGTTCACATGTCCATCCAGCTGGGGTCCAAACGATTGACGCAGTTCCATCCAGCTGGAGAGACCTGCGCCCAGCAGGATTTGTTGGTTGCGGTGCAACCAACTGCTGCAGATCTGCCGCTTTTTTCTTAAGAAACCATGGCAGTGGATCTCTAGCTGTTAGATTCATGCCAAGATATGCCACGTGTTAAAATATCTAGCTATTGGCATGGGAAGACCGAGAGGCGAAGGCACCTGATGTCCAAGCTGGTCAACAAGTTCTTGGAGTTTCTTCTGTTGTGACATCACCTGCTTTTCGCTCAGGCTGGACGCAACGCATCGTCACAATGTAATCATTGTTTCAGATTTAAAGTGGGACCATCAAGAAAACTTGGTAAACCATGGCAAAACGAGCAGCTACTCTGCAACATGTTCAAAGATTGGTTTGATCTGATGCGACTACATAGACCCAAGTCGAAGATTTTTACGTCTTTGTCCATTTGATCCCCACCTCTTCCTCGTAGGACTGGAGCATCTTCTCAGCTTCAGCCACGGAGACAGAAGAACTGAACCTCCGGATTGTCGGACGTTGATTGCATCAAAAAGGAATATCAATCTCCAACAGCAACTGAGGGAAACTGCATCAAATGGGTGAAACATAATGAAGGCATGCAGTGCAACTGAAAAATACCATAAATGCAACATAGGGCAACTCTCCTACCCTAGCTCTACATTCTCGTCTACTGCTTGGGGTGTCAGGTGTCAACAGCTTTTAGCAGGTGGCAAGGGGTAGCAGCTAGCACCGGTGGCGGCATGACATTTATGTGAACCTGTAAGGCCCTGACGATGATGTGTCGCTGGCCTCAATGATTGCAGGTTATCTTTGCTCTTGCTGTCCAGTTTTCCCACTTATTTTTTGAATCTTCCCACAGCATTTATTTATCCTCCTTGTGTTTCAAGTCAGTCACTGACGCCAAATTCATGGCACGTTCAGGCCTGAGGCAGCTTGCGGCGTAACGACTGAACCTGTGAGTGACGGGTGTTGCTACTCTGGAGCCTTCAAGGCTAGCAAAGACAAACACATCACCTCATCACCCTAAAATGTAATTTGATAATCTGTTAGAGTTATGTAGACATGATGAGTTTGATTCACAATATGATCCAATGATCAAAACTACTTGACCAAACGTTGGCGCAAGGCCTGAGATTATCGCAGGATATGTTTACCCTGCCTGATCACCCTTTGACAGCCATTGGATGAAAATTACTGTTGAAGTTGAAGGCACCCTTGTACCTTTTTGACGTATGAGTGAGACGGTGCTCAAGAATCTGGTAGTCAAGAATTTGGTGGTTGACAACATTTGACAACATTTGACAACTGTTGGCTAAGTTTGAAGGTCCCAAAGATAAGTACAATAGTCTGGTGTTGCCTGTTTTGTTTCCGTCATGGCACCTTCCTCCGCCATTGCGAATCACGAGTCTGCTGTGCCAGCGCTGCCAATGCGGCCTGTTGTTGGGGGCATGGAACGTTGCGAGTCTGTCTGTTTGACTATGTTTGTATGTGTACATGATATGTGTTCATCAATGCAAAGAACTATCATTTCATTTCGCAACGGGTTTTAGTTGGCACATTTACGAGGAAATGTCCCTCACGTTAAACGATGTTTTCAGAGACCCCACCAGCAATGAGGCCGCAGGACACTGCAACACCGGCGACTTTTTGTGCGATCTCGGCTCAGTTCTGAGTCTCATAGATTGAGACCACATGGGCCGGCAGTCGCGATCTCGCACGAATCACTAAGAAGAAGTAAGCATTGAAAGAGTTCATGACCTCAGAGGACTCAGTTACTGCTTCCAGGTGCGTGTTGCCAGATGCGGATTGGCAGGGAATTCTCACGAAAACTCGCTGCATCTGACCTTTCCAAGCACAAAACAATCATAATGAGGACCGTGAGATGATCTGAGCCAATCATTTCCACTGGCATGTCCAATCGTCACCACCTTTGCATTATTTTGCATTTATATGTATATATATATATACACACATTTACATGTGGCCACCCTACTTACTTTTCTCCAGCAAGCAACGGCCATAGACCAGAAGTAGAGCTGGGTCCAATCTGTCCTGAAAGACTTGGGGCTCGACTAGCCCACCCCTTTTGCTCGGGATGGAGGCAATTTCATGATCATTCTCTGGTTATTGGTTATATTAGTTATATACATATACATATATAATATACATATATATATATATTATATATAGTTATATTATCACTAAGATCACCATTCTTGTTGGTTTCTGGTGAAACCTCTCAAACTTGCGGCGCTCCCACCTGGCGAAGAAGCCTTGCTGATCTGATTGCAACTGCCTCAGGTGACCGACTCCAGCGGTGGAACCGGTGAACCTGGAAGTGGTTTAAGTGGCTGTGACAGCTGGCATTAGGTTGGATATGGTTGGATCAATGGCTGGCCATATTTTCTGGGCTCATCTGTGCTCCAAGACAACTAAACATCCCTTAAAATGCTAACTTGTCCACATCGGGGAAGGCATGGTCAATGCCACCTAGCTGCAGTCTGGTGCTAAAACTTCCTTTAGTCGTAAGCTCGCGTGAGACGATGATCACTGTGTCCTTGCAAGCTGTGACGTTGTGGTTCCAGCAGAAATTGACACAATTTGCTCAAACTATGGCGCACTGCGGGATTGTGCGTGAATCTTCCCCTCAACTCCAAACACCAGCGTGCACCCACAAGAAGAAGAAGCCAAATGGAAACTTGACGAACAACTGTGACTGTGAAAGACAGTGCGACAATCAGAGTGCAACTCTTTAACATTCAACAGCTTGGAGGGGGTTCCAGATCACCAAGCGATGCCGGGCCACGATCAGGGGAAAGATCACGCGCAGAAAGATGTAGACAATTGACAAAAACCTTTGCTGCTGGGGCCAATAACCATTGCTCCCAAAAAAAACATCCAATAAGCATCTGTAAAAATCTCAAAGTTGAGTACCCCCAAATACGCCGGAAAAACTTCGATCAAGATCAGACAAGAGGCTGGTAGATCTTGGATGCCGACAAATGCGAAAAGCGCAGCAGGAACTTGCTCATTCCAAGGATTGCCCCCGACAGATCGATGCAAATGCTCAGCTGGCAGAGGACCCTGAAGTCAATATCTGTCCTTGGGCTTGGTGCAAGGGCAAGGAAGAAATTGTTTTTTGTCACTGGGGATCACTGGGATATGAAATGAATATGAAGCACTTCATGGCACGTTCCCACACCCAAGACTTCAATCGCAGATGCCTTCGCCCTACGCTGGGCTAAGAATCTGTGTAGAGCAAAGAATGCAAATTGGAGAGACCAAGTGGTGGATCAATGTCTCCGGTTCCATCCTGAGGTCACCAGGCTCTGTCAGTCTCTGAAACAATCAACGGCCACTTGGCCCCATGTCCTGCCCACCCTGCAGCAGGAATCCTCTGGAAGCCCAGACTAAACGAATCGAAGACCTCAAGAGTCACAGGAGAATGTGTTCAGAGCTCCGGGAGATCTGCATTGAGGTTTTACTCTTTTGGCTTTGTCCCTTCAGATTGTCAAACTACCATCGGTTCACCTTCACTCGCTCTTCCTCTATGCATGCAAAAGTTCAAGTTGTACACATTTCAGATTTCAAGTTGGATAATCTCTCACCGAAATACCAGCGGGTTCCCAAACCTTTATGAACAAATGTTAACTCACAGGTGGAGCACCCAATCCTGCCTCATAACCGATCTCGAGGCAAAATGCGTGCAAGGCTAAGTACGGATAGCCCAAAAGCCACGCCAGCATTGCCATAGACGTCACCGCGGAATTGTGTACGACCTCGAGGCAAATTGGAGGTTCAGGCATGGCATGGCAGTGATTGAGGTCACAAAAATTGCTGCTTGGTGGTTGACCTACCCCTCTGAAAAATATGAGTTCGTCAGTTGGGATGATGACATTCCCATATGGAAAAATAAAAAATGCTCCAAACTACCAACCAGATTGTATGTGCATGGCCAATGTTAACCCCACGGTTGGTTCAATGGCAGCCATCATGCGCTGCAGCTCAGCAACAATGAACAGTAACTCAGCTCCTGTCCTTTTCCGGATATACCTCCAGGAGGGTTGCTGCTGCCACACCGTTTCAAAATGTCCATTCTCTCCCAAATCAAGCAATATTGCAGGGTTCTCAGGGGACTACGTTCAAGCAAAAAACATTATTTGAAGCTGCCGCTAGTCAGAACCAGCCTCTTTTTGGCAACGCCCTCTTCAGCGGCTTCCTCCCCAAGTTGCGCTTCCTTGGTTTTGGGGAGGCTAGTCTGCTGCATGCCAAGACCAAGAGTCCCTTTTGAGATCTTTGAAGTGGGTCACCTTAAAGTGTGGCAAATCAACAACATCCCTGACATCTACTATATGATATGGTTTTGATACCCCCCAGATCGCAAAAGTGGTTGAATGGGGTATCGTTTATGGCATTGGGGAGCCAACCACGAAAGAAAAAACAGTCATTGAAACTGCGCTCCGACTTAAGCTGAGAAACTTGGCCAGGAACGACTTCCTGCAAAAGCAGGGAAACCAATGGATTCCATGGATGAAAACGGCGCAAAATATCGTTGCTGGGATACCGTGTTTCACCGATCTGCACTCCAACTCTCTGAACGTGCCTCCCACACATCATCCCTGAGTTGGAGATTGGGATGAAGTCGCAGCAACAAGCGGGTCAGCAGGAGTGGAGCTGACCTGGGGCAAAGCACCGCAAATCATTTGGTGGTTTTTAAAAGAAAAACTCAGAAAAACGAATCCAGGTTTGCAACTTACGAGAGATCCACCAAGTCCAGATGGCCCCAACATGTTCCCAAGATGGCTTCAACATGGCTTCAACATGGCCTCAATTGGGCACAAGCTAGCCCCAAAATGGTCCCAACAACAACCAAGCCGTGAGGCGTAAGCCTTTAAATATTGATGTGCAACTCCTGCTCAAGAAAAGCTGCATCAACTTCTGCAGCATAGCAAAGCTAGTCCAAGTTGGTTTACTAAGTACCTGATCATGTTGTTCACCAACTACAACTCACACATGTGTCTCAATCTTCTGGTTGAATGACCTTGTCAGCACGTAGCCCGCTGCTGTGCAGACCATGGTCATCATCACCAACGACAGGGCCACATCCTGTGGTGAGCGGCAAATGACATCTTGCTGAGAGCCATCAACCAGTTTTGTGATTGTACAAATATGAGAATGTTGTCCTGGCATGACCGTATTGGAAAAGTGAAGGGTGTGATTGGTATGATGTTCTGCCATAGACTTACTGCATACCACAATTTGCAAATCAAAAGTTTCCACCTAAACATAACACAGTCAGGCTGTCCCGGATTCCGGGCACTGCAGCCCCACAAGTGGCACCTGTGCAGGGATTGGTCCAAAGGCCTGTCGTTCAGCGAAGATGGGTACGAAGAGGCTGCCAAAGCCACAGACCAAGGACCTGCGGCCGATCTAAGTGACCCAGCCGGGCAGAATGTGCAGTTGATCACCATGGATTTCCGAAAATGTCGCACCGAAAAAATTGGTTTCCCCGTTTTGCAGCTTTGAAATGTTCCACCAGTCGCTACCCGGTACCCCACCTGGCCCATCCCAGACTCGGATTCTCCATGGCTCAGAACAACTGGACAATGACGCAGCTGTGAATCAAAACCCTCGAATCCCAACTGTGTTAGGCCTTTGAGTCATCATTTTGTTCAAACTAATTCAGCAAATACCCATGGACCGTTGAATCATTGTCAATAGGTATAGTTGCTGGATGTTTCTGGGAGTTCTTGCTTGTTTATCTTGTTGGGAAATCCAGCTTGAAGAAAAGGCCGGAAGGACAGTCTTGTGCGGATCATCATACTAGAGAACTGTGTACAGCTGAATCTGCCGAAACGTCTCAACCATTCTCTGAATTGCAACTGTAAATCTTCATATTCACCCTAAACCTAGCCGTTCATCATCGACATCGAGGGGATATGTGAGTTCCTAATTTTGTGAGGAAACTGCTAACCTCAATGGATACGATGTATCATGATGTATCTATGCTTAGAAGCTCTACAGCAGCGGAAAGTCAACAGCCCCAGCTGTGATCACGCTCAAAAAGATTTCTGGGTGGAGGCTCTCTATGTACCTGATGTATCAGGATCAAATTGCAGTGACTTGAAATCTCTCCCCAGACTTCCCTAGTTTCAAGCAGACTCCAAAAATTCTTTTCCAGTCATCAGTCCTTGACCCAGACCCAGGGCAGCACTAGGCACGTGTCATGAGATGGACACCGGGCGCAGGGTCGTTCCCATCGCAAACCGCCCGGAACCTGCTCATCGGCCAAGCGCAAAAGTTCCTCATGCTCGAGGCAAAGATCCCACACCTTGGGCGATCATTCCACATTGAATCGACATTGAATCGACATTGAATCAGTTTGAACCATCCAACATACAAAAAAACTGAATCAAACTGACACACCGAAATTTCAGAGGGTTTTGGCTCCTTCCAACTAGCAAGATGTGCGCCTTTTCCACTCTTCACTCGGAGGGCACTTTCTCCATGGAGGATGGAGCACGGCCCGAGGTGCTTCACGTTTCGCTGCAATTTGGCAGCACTACACACCCGGGTCAGCACAGAGGGCAACACTGCAACCATCATGGCAGTGGGGAAAACTGAAACGGCGGCGTAGGGCTGACCAAACCGTATCAGTTGGATACAAAACCACTGACTTGACACATCAATTTGATACGTCCGATATTTGGCTCTTGACCCTGAAGAGTTTGGTAGAAGTATTCATGGATCATTTGCTACAACGCGGACGACATTGGTTTCTGTTAGCTCAATATATTTAAAGCATCATGTACAGAATTAATCATCATGTATTATATTATATATATATATATTATATATATATATATTGTGACAAAATCAACAAGTAGATTGGGCACTGCTCTGTTCCAAGTCAGGACTTGCAAGTGCACGGCATCGACTGGGTGTGACACAGGCCTTCTTTCCCCCGCGTTCACCCTGAACCGATTTCGATCGATTTCGGTATCAGCTAAGACAACCATTTTCAAAAGGATGAATCCAGCACAGCTAGGCCTATGCTCAGATGCGCTGAGATGCGCTGAGATGTGCTGAGATGCGCTCAGAAACCAATTCTTTGGCGCGGTGCTTTTTCATGTTCGGGCGAATCTTCCACCCGATGGAGCTCAATCCTGGTTCCCCCGGATTCTGCCTGTCCATCCCTGGAGAAGCTCACGTTGCTGGTGGTTTTTTTCTTCCCCATTGATGGAGAGCCCTCCTCACGTGTGGGGTACGGGTACTCCCATGGCTGCCGCAAGAAGTTCCGAAGTTCTTCCTGGGAGGCGACAAGTGCAGGAGGTGCAGGATCAACCCCAAAATAGGCATGTGAAATCCTTTGCAACACCTGATTGGGGTAAAAGGTTTTTATGTTGCCAATCTCCTTGTAATCTGGGAAATAAACGATTGGCCGTCTGGACCCAATGTCCATGATTTCTTACTCTTCCCTTCAGAAAGTCGGTGACCAGCACGCTAGTTGGCCAAGTCACGTAGTCGGTATCGCTATGCGCTCCCAAACCCCCCATCTGATCCAAAAGCCCGCAATCACGGTACGTCTCGTCATATCGAGAGACCTGACAAAAACAGCTCGGTGGTTCTGTTTCGTCACAAATGTTGAGCCTCTTCAAATCTTTTCCGCGAACACCTTGGTTTCAGGCCAACATGCTGCTGTACCAACTACCAAGAAAGGGCCCCGCCTTGCAATACCTCAAGACCTTGGCTGCACTGACGCTGCTGTCATTTCGGAAGTTGGCACGCTCATCATCCACCAAGACCATGTGCTCCAGTCTCAGTGCGGTGGTGCTGTGGCTACCGTTCAGTGCTTTTTTCGGAGATGTCAGTGGAATGGTTCTCAATAGATCTATATATATATAGATATATATATATATAGTATCTTCAGAAATTGAGCACAAAATAGATATCAAATTACAGAGCCCAGCCCGCTTGGGATCTGGTCAGCGAGAAAAATGTCATGACCAGCAAGAAAATCTGGAACCCTTGCAGTCATGCCTTTAGCGGGCAGAGCAAACGGAGAGGCGGAAATCAACAACAAGTGGACTGCATTTGTTCAAGTACATAGATATAGATTGTGGATTTGTAAAGGAAGACAACCAGTGTCTTTGTGTCTATAAATCAAAGCCTTGGTCACCTCTGAAATATTTTCCCCACAACCCTTAGTGTTGACTGCCCACCTCCCAGACTCGCAGAAATTCTATAGTCGGATTAGCTGATTGGATTCGATTGCTTAGATGATCAGATTGGACTGCTTAGAGAGAATTAGACTAGACATATGACATCATATGACAATTATTGCATGGCTTTCCAAGTTTCTAAACTGCATTCAGATGACATGAGTTCCATGCCGTCAACTTCACTCGACGCGCCTGAGGTCGCTCAACTTGGCAGCCAACTTCGTGTCACTACTGAGTTGAGGCAGCCAGCGCAGCGGCTGGACAGCCACATGCGTCCTTGACGGCACCCAGAAAATCTAGAAAGGTAAAGTCCAGGGAAAGTGTGATTTAAGATGGTTTAACCGTGTTTAACCGTGTTTAACCGTGTTTAACCAACCTAGAACTGGGAGATCTTCTTGGAGCCTTGATGCAAATCATACAAACCAGACATGAACAAACGTGAGGTGCTGAGCCAGGCGTCAGAAGATCCGCTTTGTGCTGCTGGACTTCGTTGCAAGGGCTTCGAAACAAGCTCCATCTGCCATTTTCAAAAAATGCGCCATCGCAGTCACCTGATACCAAAGGACCAGCCTTTTATTAAGCTACTACCCCAAACAACCATGGCAAGACGGAAGGGCTCTACATGGATTGGTTTCTTCACAAGAGGCATGTTTCTTCTTCGAATCGTTTCAACTGGTGTACCTTCATGTGAAATTTCTCCCGCTTGCTTGGCCCAAACCAAGTTTCTTCCAATGGTTATGAGAGGATACAGCAGGTACACGCACCTTGTGGAGCAGACATGCACCATATGGCACTGAAATGCTCCAGCAGATTGGCCAAGCGCAACAAATTCAGCACGGCCACCTGGGCTGAAGCTCCGAGGTGAATGTTGACTTTCATGGGAGGGGCTATGTGATCAAGCTACAAAGACCTGCGGCGAGACAGCTACTTGGGCGGCAATCCCAGAAAAATAGGCTCAGTTTTCATGGAGTGGTTGATGTCAAGGTGCTACACCACTCTTGTTTTGAGTCAGGATGGCCAAGGCTTTGTCCTGAGCGATCTCTTCCTGAGCCCAGTCCAGCATCTTGGAGATATCACATCAGGATATTCGGTGGGTCATGGGCTGGTCGCACTTTAGATCTACAGAAGACACTCCCATGTCCTCAACTCCAGTGCTGTGAACCACCCTTCCGTGAAAGCGAAAACTAAATCCCTATCTGACCTATCTTTTTGGTGTCAGGTGTCAAAAAGCGCGCGAAGTTTCTCCACTCGGCTTCCATCAACCCAAGGACTCTCGAAGTTGTACTTCACAAGGTCCTCCTGACTCCAGTCCTCACGAATTCTGCACTGCAGCAGGCATAGTGACATAGGGAAACCAAAAAGAATTGGGAACCGGTCGGTGCTTCAAGAGAAGAGTTCACGGAGACTTACCAAGTCTTCGCAGGGGCCCAAGGCACAGGTGTTGTGCAAAAAATGCAAGTCTTAACTTATCGATGAAGAATCCTTTTAAAATGTCATTTCTGAACCAAATCTGATTCTCAAATGTCAACTGGTTCCCTTGAGAAAGTTTTGTTTTCCTAATTACAACGGTCAATCACCATATCTCTCTGTGAAACACAAGCGTCCCAAAACGTGGCCATAAAATAGAACACCCCTGGCTGCCTCTGGTCGGAACATCTCTATCGAATTTTATGGATCTATCAACAGCATTCCCAGGTCCTTGAACTCTGCTTCCGCTGGATTCCAGCCAACCTAGAGATCAAAACGCGGTTTTTCACAAAGTGAGCCCACCCATGGGGGTTCCCAAATCGGTTCCCAAATCGGACCATGGCTGGAGGTTCCCGGAGGCTCCCGGAGGCTCCCGGAGGCCTTGGTGGTGATGGCCTTGCTACGAGGCATGAAGGTGGCCATGGTGAGCGTCTCGTCAAAATCAAAGACCACCAGCTTCACCGGTGGATGTTTCCTGGGCTGGAACCCCTGAGAATTTTTCCAGCCATACATTGTATATTCATATTCATTCGTATATATATATATAATTATATATATATATTGGTCTCGTGTTCCGTGTTCCTACCCCCCCAATTGTATGGGTCCCCAGGTAGCACCCCCTTCCCTTCCTTCCCTTCTATTTGCAAGCTATTGGCAGCATTTCTGAAGTCCAGCCTCGTATTTGCTAGGTCTTACCAGACTCGCATTTACTAGGTACAGGCTACCTTTTAGACGACCTACGTAGCACATACTCCCTCAAAGTACCTATACCTAGGTGCTACCTATAGTCATATATATATATATATATTTACATGTGCTATGTATATATATATATATATCTACTTCCTATTTACTACCTGTGTACTTTCACAACACTACATGTGTTTAACATATACCATACCTACCATACATTCCAATGATACCATGCATACCATGCATACCATACATACCATACATACCATACATCCCATACATACCATACATCCCATACATGCCATACATACCATACATACCATACATACCATACATACCAATACCATACATACCATACATACCATACCTATCATACCTATCATACATACCACACATGCCATACATACGAAACATAATTGCCACACCTACCATACATACAATACCAAACATACATGCGGCCATACATACCATACCTACCTTACATAGCAAACTTTCCATACCCATCATAGTAACCATACGTACCATACAGACCATACATACTGTCATATCAAACATACCATGCCCAACAGACTTACATACCATGCCTACCATCCATACAATACCAACCATTCATCCCATACATACCATACCTACTATACATACCAAACATACCATACCACACCCCCCCACCCCACAGGCGGGGGAGGGGGACAGTACTATGGCTGACCCATGACCATGGCCGGGGGGTATGGGGGTTGGAACGCTGGACCCCATAATATATGTATATATATATATATTGTGAAATCATGCATGATCGTGATGTGCATTTCCCATGGGGTTCATCAACTTCCTTTCCACAGCTGGGGAAGGCTCAAGGTGAGCCAGCGGTGGGAGTGGCATAGCTTTTGCCATAGGCTACGAGCGTTGGACGCAAGGAGGTAAAACAGAAGTGTGCAGCGAGGACGCTGCGGGTTGGAATCCACGGTGACGCTGCCAATCTCATTTGAGATTGGTAGCGGAGCCGGTTGCTCCGAAAGGGGACCGGCGACGCTATGCCTGCTGAGGACAGCAGTGATGGTGGTGCAAGCACCAGCCTTGGCTCGGTGCCGAATCAGTTAGCTATGCTGGTTCCAACGTTCAATCCAGCCACTGATTCCGTCGACACATGGACTCAGAAGGTGGAAATGCTGGTACTAGCCTGGCCCGAGACAAAGATCAAGGAGCTTGCAACAAGGCTTGTGTTGGGTTGTCAGGGAACGGCCTTCCAAAAGCTGCAACTGCATAGGTCCGAAGTTTTGACAAATGATCCAAAGTGCATTCAGAAGATCGTGGAGATAGTTGGAGGTATTTGGGGTCAGGTCCCCCTTGAGCAGAAGTTTGAGTTAGCTGAAAGGGCACTTTACAGAACACAGCAGAAGAACGATGAAACATCTGACTCATACCTTGCTAGAATGGATGTTACCTGGACTGAATTGCTTTCCAAGAAACTGTCGCTGAGTGAACTCCAAGCCTATGTCACTTTGCGCAGCAGCCGACTGTCACCAGAGGACAAGAAACGGGTGATTGTCGAGTCCGGAGCTGAGAGTGGAGGCCAATTGGAGCTTCGGAAAGTGTCAGCTGCGATCAGAATGTTGGGATCAAGTTTTTTTCAAGATGTGACGGGTCAACGCCGTGACAAGAGCCAGAAGGTCTATGACCACCTCACCCTTGCAGCTGAAGAATGTGAGGAATCAGAGATGGATGCATACTATGGTCAGGATGAGACATGGGATGATGAGGCCATTGAGGCCTTAGCAGCCGAGAATGATGAGGATGCCAGTATGATTCTTCAGTTCGAAGATGCTGTAGCAGAGGTTGTCCAAGGTGATCATGATCTGGCTGCCTTCTTCAGTACATATCAAGACGCAAGGCGTCGCCTTAGTGAGCGAGTGCGTGTGCGTGGCTTCTGGCCAGTAAAAAAGGGCATGGGAAAGAAAGGAACATGGAAGGGCAAAGGCCCGAACAAAGGCAAGGGGTCAAGTCTGGCTCAAAGGATTGCAAATAGTCACTGTAGGCTGTGTAACCAGAAAGGGCACTGGAAGGCAGAGTGCCCAAACAGGGCATCCAATCCCAGTGGCAGTTCCTCAGCTACGGTGGTACCGACATCTTTTGCCATTGTTGACCCGGTGCTGAACACCGTGATCGAAGTGCCAGTGATGGATCAGCCCATTCCGAACGCAGCTGATCCGCATGCCAGAACATGTGTCCAGGAATGTCATGTCAATTTTACTGATAATTTGGGACATAATGGGGGTAATAAGATAAGCAGGGGTAAGAACATGTCAAAGTTTTGGGCAGTTCGTTTTGGATCCAAACTGAGGCACAGACTGACAGCCACCAGTGATTCCATCCGTAGATCAGCCGTCCCTGCGATGTCTTTGCCAAAGGTGCCCGAAAGTCCCAACCAGGTCTTGAGACATGATCATGTGATGCCTGAAGAGATTTCCCAAGACAGCCGAACTGATGTTGCATGTTTTGCCTCGTCGGGCACAGTTGGCATTGTGGATTTAGGAGCTTCCCGCACAGTGGTAGGAAGCCAGCAAGTCAAAGAGATCTTGAATGGAGTGCCAGAACACATTCGGTCTCGAATCCGCCGTACCAGCTGCAATTTAGTTTTCCGTTTTGGCAACCATCAGACCCTGAGCTCACAGCATGCACTACTTTTTCCATTTCATGACATGTGGTTTGAAGTAGCAATTGTAGAAGGAAACACACCCTTTTTGCTGTCAGCCAGTTTTCTGAAGCAGATTGGAGCTGTCATCGATGTTGAGCATAATCAGTTGTGGAGTAGAGTCCTGAACCGTGCACTGCCTGTTGGAACGTCGCCCAGAAACCTGATGCTTTTGGACATCAATGAGCTGTGGGAAACTGAAAATCAGACTCATGCGGGTCTTGTGATGGAAGCCCAGTTTCAAGAAAATGCTGAAACCAACATCTCTTTGCAGGTGTCATCAAAAAATGAGCATTGGCGGCGGTCAGTGGATTCCGTCTTGCATCAACCAAGTGATCACACTAGCCCAAGAGAGTCACCAGCTGGATGTCCACAATCAGCTGCTACATCCGAGACCAGTCAACCGATCACAGTGTCTAGGCCCAAGTCCGTGGAGCCCCAGTTGTTGTGCGATCTCTCCCAGGATACCGGTGTGTTTCAAGATGGCCACCTTAGCTCAAAAGATGAAGGCTCGAGCCCAGAGAGCCAACATCGAAACCGAAATGCAGAGCCTCGAGTCATTCCAGAAGATGTCACTTTCCGAGATGAAACAACTGACAGTGGATTTCGGAGAGAAGTACCGAGGCCAAAGTTACCTGACAGCCTTTCAGGACAGTCGGTGGGCCGAGTGGTTTGTAAACACGTACTCCAAGAGCACCAAGATCAATCACCAGAAGTTCTTGATGTTTGTGGAGAAGCAACTGGAGGCCGGGGAATGTCCGTGTCCGGACAAACCATATCCCAGTCAAGGCAAAGTGACACCGGAAAAGATCAAGCTGTCAGTGAAGCCAGTCATCGACCCAGGCCTGACCGAGTGGGACAATGTATCGGAGGAGAACATGCCCAGCAGCCATGTGCTAGACCTCTAGGAACAGATGTCCAACATGCAGGCCAATCATCACAACATGCATCAGAGGATGTGTGGGATCGAGAACGCCGTGCAAGAGCTGATCACTCACATCAAGGGCCTCCAGGTGAAGACCGAGATGTGAGAGTGCTCCGCGACCATGAGGCGACAAGTCTCCATGCGGTAGATTGGGCCAAATCACAATTTTTTGATTTGCCGGACCCTGCTGAGGTGGAATTTGAGTTTCATGCCAACAGTCATCCCATGAGCTTCTCACAGGAATTTCAAAGGTGGATAAAAGTGTTTGAGAAAGAAGTCAACATGCTCAGACGCCTGAATTTTGACTCTATCCGAATCTCAAGACTTGATGTCCTGGAAGTAATGTGTTCAGAAGACAGTGAACTCACCAAGCAGGTTCACCATCTCAACGGGAAAGCCCAGCGTTTTGGCATCAAGGAGGGAGACCTTCAACAGACATCCGCCAGACTGCAGCTGTTTCGACTCATCCTGCTCCGTAGGCCCAAGAGTCTCTGGTATAGCCCGGAATGTGGACCGTGGTCAATGTGGAATTTTCTCAATATGGGTAAGTCACTTGAACTTGAAGAAAAATTGATTCACAAGCGTTTTCAACATGTGTGGCAAATTGCTCTAGGGGTAGTGCTGTACCGTTTGCAAGTGTCCCAAGGTAACCACTTCCATTGGGAACAGCCTGGGGGATCAGATATGTTCAAGTTTCCGGAGCTGGACGAAGTCCATCATGGTTGCCACCTGTGCAGATTTGATTTGTGCCGTGTTGGGAACCTCCAAGATCCCAGATCGCATGCACCCATTCGGTAACGCTTGGAAGTGTTATCAACCTCTGAGGATATGTATCATGAGATCCATGGAAAGTTTTGCCATCAAGATCATGAACATCAACATGTTGCTGGGAACACGGTATGGCAAGGAAGATCCATGCCCATGTCAAAATTCACGCAACACTATCATCCCAAGTTTGCCAGAACCATTGCAAAAGTGATGTTGCATGAGACAGCCAAACCCCATGTGATCTTTGCCCAGGAAGATGAAGATCAGCACCCGACAAAGAAACGTCGTTTAGGCCAGAAATCAAGTCCACAACAGATTGCCGAACGCTTCCAGAGGGTGTCATGGCAAGTCGTGATGCAAGAGGCCGACAAGGTGGCTCCCAGGGTAGGCATCAAGGTGTTGGAACAAGGTGCACTCATTGACTTAGTCAAACGCATGTGTCCTCAACATGATGTACAGCATGTGGTTCTTTGTAGGGGTACTGATAGATGTGTTGGTCCCAACAAAGCTCTGCAAGCCTTTGATGCCCCACTCCGTAGAAGAGTTTGCATCCGTAGGAGGTTGGAAACAATTGAGGTGGAAGAAGAATGGGAACCGTGGGGAAGGTTGTCACTTAAAGCCTTGCGGCGGAAAGCCGTGCCTGCCCGGGTGAGCTTGACCGTGTTTGCCCGCGCCAAAGTTCCTGAAGCACTCACTGATGATGCCTCCATGCCAGTGAATCAATCACCAAATGAGTCAAGACCATTGACTCATGAAGTTCCCGAAATGCCTGACGAATCTCCTCCAAAGCGTGCATGCCACCGAGCCGCGGAAGAACCACCAGAACAGCCAGGGGACCCACAGTCTCAAACAGGCGATCAAAGGCATGTCATTGATCTGGCGTATGAAAAACATGGACCTGCCTTTTTGAAGTTAGGTAAGGAAACACAGTCCTGGATTCTCAAGCTTCATAGGAACCTAGGTCATCCAGGTGCTGCCAAACTGGTGGAATTCTGCAAACAACTTGGTTGTCCAGTTGAAATTCAGAATGGAATCCGAGAGCTGAAATGCTCAACATGTCAGGAGCAACAGACTCCGCAAATTGCGCGCCCTGCAGCCATTCACTCACCGGGTGATTTTGGCGATGTGATTTCAATGGATGCTGTCAAGTGGACTAATCACCAAGGGGAACAATTTGTGTTTTACCATTTTGTTGACCAAAGCACCTCATACCAGACCGCTGTTGCAGTTCCATCAACTAGCGCCAAATCAGCCATACAAGCCTTGATGCATGGGTGGATTTCATGGGCAGGACCTCCAGGTCTCCTATGTGTTGATGCTGCCACGGAACTCAATTCAGAGGAGTTCTCAAAGTTTTTGCACAAACATGGAATTCCAGCAAAGACCATTGCTCCAGAGGCCCATTGGCAAAACTCACGGGCTGAACGTCATGGAGGGATTTTGCAGCAAATTTTGAGTAAGATGGATGTTGAAGAACCAATTGCATCTTTGGAACAATTAGCCAATGCTTTAGCGTTTGCTACTCACACGAAGAATCAATGGAGTCGTCATCGCGGATATCCACCTGAGCTTTTGGTTTTTGGGAAGTCTCGCAGGGTTGTAGGATCAGTCATCAGTGATCCATCGATGGCATCACACACTGCAGCACTGGAAGAGTCACCAGATGGTCTTCGCTTCCGTGAAGAACTAGCGCTTAGAGAACGTGCAAGAAAGGCATTTGCCAGTGTCGATAACCATCAGGTGTTACGTCGAGCCATGGTCCACCGCAGTCGACCATCAAGGGGTAATTACTCCAAAGGGGAATGGGTAATGATATGGAAGAAAAGGGGTGAAGCTGATGGTCAATGGCATGGTCCACTCCAAGTGGTAATCCAGGAAAGCTCTCATGTGATTTGGGTAACGGGAAATGGAAAACTTTACCGAATAGCCCCAGAACATGTGCGATCACTTTCAGCCATGGAGGAGACTTCTCACCAACAAGTCATTGCCCTAGGAAAACCTGCCGAAAGCATTCTTCCTTCAATCATTCCAAGCCATGGAGGGGTTCAATATCATAACCTTATCAATAATCCAGACACTGTCAACTCTGATAACATACTACCCCATAACAATCCCAATAACGTCAATAATCCCGTTCCATATATTCCAGTACCTGACGACCACCCAACAGAAGTCCCACTGCAGAATGCCAGCCCGCATGGTGAGTCCCTTGGGTCTGAACAACCAGACGATGAACCAGAGGTTCAACAGACAGCCAGCGAGAATGCACCAGAAATGGAGCACAATCATGTGGAAATCCCCATACCAGAGGACAGTGACACAGATCTTGTCTGTGAAGAATGTTGGCACATGGAACAGGATCAAGCATGGTGTTTTGAGGTGAACGTTTGCCAACAAGACATCAATAATTGGAGAAAGGAAACCAGACCACATCAGATGGCATTCCTGGTGCCCGCAGCGAAGCGACAGCGATCTGAAGTCAAGCTGACAAACTTGACACCTGAACAGCAGAAACAATTCGCAGATGCCAAGGCCAGTGAGATCGACAGTTGGCTCGCAACTGAGACAGTAGCCAAAGTTCTTCGCCACCAGATACCCGCAGAAAACATTTTGAGATGTCGATGGATTCTCACATGGAAGGACGTTGAAAATACAGGATCTAGTAGCAGTCAAGACTACAGTAAACCAAAACAGAAAGCCAAAGCAAGACTTGTAGTTTTAGGTTATGAGGATCCCCAAGTTGACTCCATACCACGAGATAGTCCAACCATGTCAAAGTTGTCACGAATGTTGATTCTCCAGATGGCCGCCAGTCGCAAATGGACCATAAGAAGTTTTGACATCAAGACCGCGTTTCTCAGAGGTCAAGAACAGGGGTCGCGAATACTTGGAATAGAGCCTCCGATAGAGATGCGACAGCGACTGAGAATGCAACCGGGTGAAGCACTGCAGCTTCTGAAAGGAGCATATGGCCGTGTCGATGCACCATACCTTTGGTTTCATGAACTCAAGGCTGCCCTTGAAAGCCTTCAATTTCAAGCAGCTCCATTTGACCCATGCACTTTTGTCTTGGTTGATGATCATGGCGTGACACAAGGGGTAATTGGAGTTCATGTTGATGATGGTCTCTGTTGTGGTTCAGCCATTTTTCATGACAAGCTTCGTGAACTCGAGAAGAAATTTCCATTTGGCAGCCAGAAACATCAAGAATTTACATTCACAGGTTTACACATCAAACAACATGAAGATTTTTCAATCACCGTTGACCAACAACAATATATCAAAGATATACAACCAATCACACTGACTCGAGCTCGACGCAGCCAACCAGAGGATGTGGTAAATGAAAAGGAAAGGCAAAGTCTGAGAGGTCTCATTGGAAGCCTCCTCTATGGTGCCGTGAACTCTCGGCCTGACCTTTGTGCCCGTCTGGGATGGTTGCAGAGTCAAGTGAATAGAGCCAAGGTGGCCACTTTGTTGGAGGCAAATCGCATCCTTCATGAGGCCAAAGAGCATTCCTCTGTTGCTTTGCGCATACAGCCGATCTCAATCAAAGACCTTCGATTTGTGGCATTTTCTGATGCGTCATTTGCGTCAGAAAAGGTTCAAGATTCACATCAAGGAATGATTATCATGGCTGCTCATCAGGATATAGGTCACAATCAAAGAAGTCCCATCAATCCCATCTGTTGGCACTCAAAGAAAATTCAACGAGTGGCTGTCAGCACGTTGTCTGCAGAGGCAATGGCTCTTGCAGGAGCGGTGGATTGCTTATCCTGGGTAAGACTATATTGGGCATGGCTGGTAGATTCCAACTGCGATTGGCGCAGAGCAGATGGCTTGTTACAGAAACTGCCACCAGCGTTTTCAGCACTTCATCAGGACGAAGATTCATCAGAGACTTTTCCGATTGAATGTCAGACTCTTCTGGGACAAACCAATGTTAAGGGGATCTTAACCACTGATTGCAAAAGCATATTCGACCTAATAAGTCGAACTGCGCCGCCAGCATGCCAAGAATTCCGAACACAACTTCAAGCAAAGTTGATCAAGGAACATTTGCATAACGGCATACAAATCAGGTGGGTGCCCTCAGGTGCACAGATTGCCGATGCTCTCACGAAAATCATGGATTGTTCTATGTTAAGGGCCTGCTTAAAATCAGGATGGTATAGTCTGCACGATGAATCGGAGATCCTTCGAGCTCGCTCAGACCGGAGGTCTCAACTGAAATGGTTGCAGCAGAATGCCGAACCTTCGAAGTCAACTCCACCAGACAACCAGAGCCAGATCCAGCAAGGGGTTTAACAATGTTCTGTGAAAAGCCAAGTCGTCACAGTTTCCTTGTTTTTGGGGTTTTGATATTTCCGATGTGTGATATCACGAAATTTTGGAAAGAACCTTCCTGTTTGTCCAAAAGATCTCCTATGTTCAAGCTTGCTGTACTTTTGCGAGGATGATGATTTTTAACGCGCACATCACGAACAAAAGATCTTAGAATGCATGTGAAATCATGCATGATCGTGATGTGCATTTCCCATGGGGTTCATCAACTTCCTTTCCACAGCTGGGGAAGGCTCAAGGTGAGCCAGCGGTGGGAGTGGCATAGCTTTTGCCATAGGCTACGAGCGTTGGACGCAAGGAGGTAAAACAGAAGTGTGCAGCGAGGACGCTGCGGGTTGGAATCCACGGTGACGCTGCCAATCTCATTTGAGAATATATACATATATATATATATATCATATATATAATATTTATAATAGATTTATTTGTATATTGCAATAGTAATGTTGTTATGATTGTTATTATTAGAACGGTGGTTGGACCCTAAACCTCCAGCTCTTCGCTTCCAACTACTCAGTTTCGGAGGGAATCTGGCTGGAATCAGCGAGACCAAATATCCAGATTCCGCATGATTCCGCAGCCAAGACACTGAAAGTCGTGGAAGTCACGTTCCTGACATCTCACGTGCATCGTTTCCTTGCACATCCATGGGTCTTCAACGAAACGCTTCAAGGTGTCGTAATCAGCGTCATGGTGCGCACCAATGCCCCCCATGTTCTTCACCATTCGCATGTCATAGTACAAGTCGGCATCATATCGAGCAACTTTGCAATATCGCAGCACACTGGCCTTACGGCTGCGTTTTTTTGTAGGAACATCTGTCGGCCTGACCTCCCAGGAGGTGAATAGCCACTATAGCCGGTAGCCCCTGGGATCCCCTGGGTAAGGTGTCATCATGATGTCATCATGTCATGAGTTCCTCCCATCCCCTTGCGCCAAGCGGCTCCGAACTGGCTTTGAAAGTTGGCACGCTGATCATCAACTAGTACAATGTTCCCCATAGACAGAGTCGCAAGGTCCTTGAAAGCCGCCTCGCTACCTCCAGGCGGCTGGACATCATGCTGGATGGTCCAGGGAAGTGTCCAGCTAAGTTGTAGATAGCGTGTCTTTGTAACTCCAGACCCAATGACAAGTTACACAGTTGCCGATTTCGCCCAGTATTGTCCCTGCCTATCTGAGGGAACCACGCTTCCGGGCTCTTGGTCACATGCGACAAAACGTCCTTAGTTTGCTGCACTCAGTTGGTCCCACACTTGTTCGTGAAATAGCTACAAAACTCAGCAGGCTGACTACAGAAGTACAGTCAGCAGTATCCAAAGTGAAACTTGCTCCAGGATGATCCAGGTATTTCAATCACATGAAAGAGCAATGAATGAGTTCGATTCACGGGCTGCTGTATCACCGGACATGCTAATTAGGGGATGCAGTATGGATTTCAAGGTGAATATCGTCAAATGATTTTCCAAGGGAAACAACACTCTGAATTTCGACCATACAGGGGTTAGGTATAAGAACAATCTTTCAAGGGTGACATAGGAGAACAGGCCGGAAAAGGTCAGCAAGTCCCAGCATCAGCTTTGTGATTTCGAACCTTGTCCGAGGGCGGATCAAATAACTTCCACTGCCCGCCTGCCAGAATAGCTTCTGTAGTTGGTTTTGGTCTTGGAAAAGATTAATGAAGCCACGTACTCTGTAAAAAACCAAGAAAACGCAAGAAAGATTGGTCTTCATCGCAGAGAGAGGGAGAGACTGCATTCTGAAAAATGTAGTTTTCTGTACATACGTGGTTGAGTAGTGGTCAACCATCAAACATGAAGTATGAGTCTCTTCGTGCAAAACTCATAAATTCGAACTCCCGTGCTACATCGCTTCTGCAAGCCCTCGAAAGTCGATGCAGTTTTGCTGGCTCAGCGCCACAAGAGTTTCCAAGACATCCAAATTTTCCAACAGCAGTGATCTTGAAATCAGCCATGTCCAGTTTTAGATCACAATATATCACAATCATTAATCATCAGGATAGCTATGCTGTTTCAGCTAATCAACTCCTCCTCCCGACAGTCACTCCATGGCCATGGCAGTCTGAGGGGGCCACTCTGGTCTTTGTACGCGCCGTTGGGCATGTACTGTCTCCATGGCATGGTCCACACGGCGCTGAAATATTTGTCCAGGCCCGCGATCTTCAGCATGTTGATCACTGCCTCGCGGGAAGGAGCTATCTATGCTATCTATGCGAAGATTCAGCGACTGGGAAAATATTCAGATGACAACCCTGGGAAACTGTGGTGTGTTTTGTCTTCAAACCATACAATGAGTTGTTGGCTTTTACATAACTAGGGTGATTCGTCGAGTGGTGAAAGCGTTCCTGATCGATTAGCTTTACAATATATGTCGCACAAGAAGTTTTGCGGTTTCAACCGGCAGAAGTTCCTAGATGGATGCCTGCCCTTGGCCCAGAATAGGCTTCCTTGGAACAGCTTGTATATTTCCGAATTACATCTCGTTAACAAGCGATGGATGTCCTCAGTCTCAGTAGCAATTATAACCATGGGTTTACAGTTTTACCAGTTACGTCCTTAGGAAGATGCACGTCTTTCCCGCAAAAGCCATGACCCTCCACTTCTACTGGCAAGACAGAGAAGTGAAACCTCAAGCGGCCTGTACTCCTTTACCATTGTTGGTGAGCACCGTCAGTGTTCTGTGCCGACCATCTTCACCATCTTTGATGGATGCAAGCATGTTCTGAAGTTTAAGGATCCTGCAGGAGCTCTGCCCCAGATTAGGGGAAGATTGGATACGAAGATTCGTATGATTGGTTGTTATGCCGCTATGCCAGATTTTGAATGGAAAGGGTTCTTGCTCAAATAAGCAGTCGACAGCGCTCCAAACTACACTTCCCTGCATTTGCAGGAGTGGTACACACACAGTTTCAGGCTGTTGCACCAAGTCCGTGGCAAACAAATCCTGCGAAACGGCTATGCACGCACATCCATCCGAACCTGAAACGCCTAACCAGCCAAATCTGGGAAGATCCAGCAACTCGATGTCCGTCCTCGATCCCTCTACCCACGGCGATTCGAAGTTGATCACTCTCGCGATGTCCTTCTCCTCAGTGCGGTGAAACTGATTGGAAACAGAATGCAAAGCATTGCACAGATTTGCACAGCAGGATGCAGGGCCCTTGAAGTGTTCTCCAACACCAAAGTGGTACGCTGGAAGGGTGGGTTTGGCTGACGCAACATGTGTATAGCTTGTTCAAAACACTGGCACACCTGTCCACACCTCAAAAATGCAGAGAACAGAATTGGCTGACCCGCAGTCTTCATAGACCCGGACTTAGGGTGTCAATCGTTTAAACTCAGCCGCTTGCCTGGTTTTTCTGTTGATTATCACCCTGTTTGAGGGCTCGTGCACGCTCTGTTGGAGACTAAAAAGGGACGTTCGAGCTGATGCTGATGCACCTCGTCGTCTGCATACTCACAGTTGCCAGTCATGAAGGTTGCCAGTGTGAGAGTCTCGTCAAAATCGAAGACCACTAACTTTACCGGGCAATCCTGCGATGCAGCAAAGTTCGAAGGTTCGTTCGGATCTTTCCGCGTGGTTGGGCACTAACACTACCTTGCTAGAGGAGACCAAGAGACATGTCTTAGTAGAGATGCTCAGTTCTACGAGGATAGCATATTCCGCGGCTGACAAGTGACTGTGTCAACAGAAAGTGCCATTATAATCATTATAATCATTATATAATTGGTTCCTTGACTGTCATTGCACCCTCGTCCGTCACAATCTTTCTGTCAAGGAATGTAAACCCAAGGCAGTTCTGCTGTAGTTTTCACATGTCTTGAAATGCTTTGAAACGTGTGAAATATGCTTAACATTGCTTAACCAATTGAACCAGGATGACTCAGGAAGCCCCCAAGCGATCACTCCTTACTCACCTCACTGGGAGTGATGCGCTCGGCACAGCGCAGGCGAAAAGTCGCTCGCAACGAGGCGCGCTCCATGGGTCTTGATCGACTGGGTGCCGCTGACACCAGCCGACGCGTAGAACTGGACCTTGGTTTCAGGCGACTTGTGGCAACTTGTCAGTGCTAAGAGATGCTCCAAATAATTAAAAGATATTAAAAGAACATAAAAGAACTAAGATGTAATCACATGTAATCACCCTATTGGTTTTGTTGACTGCTTTGGCTGCAAGTTGCCATGCTGAATAGTTCTGTAGAAACATGTGTTCGGATTTATCCAAATAGTTCTAGTCATTCTAGTCGAATTAGAATTACCACAGACAAAGAACTCGTCAATACCACTGCCGCAAATCCACCCGTGAAATGTCTCCTTAATGCTACTCGCCTGGCCCATGGCGGCAGGGCCAACTGGACGGAGCCGTGGGGCCCGCGAGGGCTAAGCCAAAGATCGCCAAAGATCGCCAAGGTTTCGTGGGGCCACCGTCAGCAACCGTCAGGACTGTCTTCTCTATGATTGTGATGATTATGTTGTGACTGTTAGGTGAAATTATGTAGCTATGTAGCTATGCATGTCAAGCACCTGTGCCTGCTGAAGATCTTAGATCTTAGAATCCTCAGAATAGTCGGGTGCCAAGCCCAAACCAACAAGGTCCAGCAGTGTCTCAGAGGCTCACTAGCCCGGGCACTTGATACTTGGATTACTTGGGCTGGCACAAGTAGTTTCAGGAATGTTTCAAAATCAGGGGACTCCATCTTGTTTTGAGTATCTTGGGTGATAAATGGCTGGTGATCCAAAATTTAGGGACCATCCCATGGCTATCGCATACCTTTAGGCTCCAAGTGAAAGCTGCCAGCATTGAGGGCGATGGCATGCTGCGCGAGGACATTCTTGTGAATTCCCTCACTGGGACCGCTGGGAGCCTTATCAGTCCACGGAGCTGTGATAAAAAACGACGTGGGATGTGCTGAGGCAGTCACTGGCCACTGGGTCAAAGGTGACAGTTGAGCCCTGTCCAACCAAACACGCGGCCTCGCGGCTCATTTCAATGATAGCACAATGAAAAAAATGTTGGTTAATGTATGTTAATGTTGGTTTCTGCCAATGTGATCTTGTGATTCTCCCACTTTTGTTTGCACCGTCATTGGGTTCACATGAAGTTGATGTCCTCCTTGCGTCCCATGAACACATGGAGTTTCCACCCCGGCCAGCGATTGTCATGCTCTGGCAGCTCAGGATTGGTCGACTCAGAGACCTCAGCATGTGGCAGAGGCGCATCGGTGTCGGCAGTGTCTACGTACGTTACGTTTTGTCAAGCGAAAAATACACCTAGACCATTTTGAGAATGGTGTATACCACTCATTTATATCCATAAATTGGTGTTTTTGGGAATGGTGTATTGTTGCCACATTATACAATTGATTCCACTTTGGTCTTTCTCTATATGTTTACGGATGTCAAGATGCGTCCACTCTCGAGTCATTGAACTAGGCAGGGTTTCTAAGTCTTCACCAAAGAATTCCAGGTTGCTCCTACAGTAACACCTCAGATGAAAGGGGAGAAACTGATTCGATAATATGTATCTATACATATATCTAATCATACATATTATATATCTATCTACATATATATATATATTATACCTATATATAAAGACCAGTTTCCGCCTCCTGTGGCTATGAAGCAACCCTGAATTCCTCCGCAAAGGCCTAAACAACAAAGCAAACCACACCATCTCCACAGCGGAAGCATTTCCTGAGGCTACTGGGACTAGGTGCAACTACAACCCACCGCGAGACAACGTGGAGATGAGGGCAAAGAGGGCACCACCTTCTTTCTGAAGAGGAGCCACGCAGCCCACAGCTCCAAAGTGAAACCTGCAACAGCATGCCCTTTCAACCCGAGTCTTACGCTGTGCCCAAAAGAAAGCCCACTGAATTCAGGACCCAGTTCAACGAGACTGACATTTCTTTTCTTGAGTCCTCGTCCACCGACCAAGAATTCCAGGACAAACACACACACACACAGAAAAAAAAAACTTCAAGATCTAGAGTTGTTCGCCATGGCACCGCCAAGGCAAGCTGCCGACCACATGGGAGAGAATTTGAGAATGCACACGATGATCAAGATCATTTGACAAGTCATGCAAATGAAGGTCACAAAGATTGCACAGGCCGTCAGAAAGCAGCCCAGCAGCCTCTGCGCAACTTGGTTGGACACCGCCTTCTCAGCCAAGCAGTTTGCCCAGAGCACCAAAGGACATGCGAGTACGAAGAAAAGGGGAGTTAAGACGATGTTGACGAATGAATTGCAGGCCACGTAGGCACCCACTGAAGGATATCCCCAATATGAGGCGGACAGCTGGCAATCACGGCCGTCACAGTCAAGCACGCAGACAGACCCAGACAGAAAGATGGGCAAATTTGCAGCAATGCACGATGTTAGAGCGATGTGTTCCTGACAAGGACGCAACACTGAGGGAAACAACAGTGAAACACACGGTCCAATGGTCACTCCGCACTTGCTGGATGGTCTAGATTCCTAAGACTACAGTACCAACATCCTTCGCATGTCCCTGGGGCTCCTCGTTTCCAACGGAGGCCTCAACGCTTTCACGTAGCGGGCCCCTGACATACGCATTGAATTGATCGATCACTTCTTCTGGGTGCGGATAGCTGGTGATGTGACGAATGCCTCGAATGGTCTCTGGTGACACCGGTGACATCAGAGGAGCATCTGCAAGATCATCCTGGCAACATTGGCAGAGAGGACGTTGAAATCCCGACAAGACCGGGGGGAAGTGCCCCCACCCCAAGCTTGCAACCCGACCCCCGACAAGCAAATTTGGAAAAACCTCGCTAAGCACGACAAATTTGTCCCATCTAACAGCTAGGCCTGCGCGAGCGCCCGCTCGTACGATCCCAGTTTGGGTTTGACCCGCACAATCCCAATTTAGCGTGTACGATAGTAGTTTGGCCCATGCGATCCCAGTTTGGCCCGTACGTACGAGGGGAAAATTGTCAAATCTGATGGAAAATTGCAAAATTTGATGGAGGTCTTTGCCAGATCTGATGGGAAATTGCCATCTGATGGGAAATGGCAAAATCTTATGGGAAATGGAAAGATTCGATGAGAAACGGCAAAATCTCATGGGAAAACGGCCACATTTGATGGAAAAGGGCCAAATCTGATGGGAAACGGCAAATTCTGATGGGATTTTTTTAAATCTGCTGGGAAATGGCAAAATCTGATGGGAAAACGGCCAAATCCGATGGAAAACGGCCAAATCTATGTCATTAGGGTCATTAGGGTCACAATAGAGAAATGTCTGATTAGAAACACAATGAAAAGGACAAAGCAAGTAAATATACTTTAAGCAGGCGTCTTGTTATTGTATTATCAAGAATGCTGTTGTGGAAGCAATTGTGCTGTTGTTGTACTGCATTTGCTTGTCGTGGTTTCACCGTCTGCTTAACATTGGCAACCCAAGAGACCGAAAGGACATTTTTTAAGGTCCAACAATGTGGCTATTCCTAGATGCGATGACACTCAATCTGCCATGGTGATAAATAAATCCCACATGATGAATGAATCCCGTATGTAATTGCTGATACATGACATAACATATGATAACATAACATATGTAAAGGTTAAAGGACCATCGTTGGAGAACTTTTTGCCCCTTCTTAAAGGAAATAAACCACCAACCAGCCTCTGCGCCAAAGGCTACATGTAAGGGAGGTTCTAAAGCTTCGTCGAAAAGGTCAAGGACCTGTTCCTGGATGATTTCGCGGTCACTCTCCACACTGCACTCTGCATTTCTTAGATCAAAGTTGTCCATTTGTTCAAGCATCAATTTGTGCAGGCGCAGCTTGTGAAAGCATATCCAGGAAAGAGGCAACATACCACAGAGTGCCACAGCAACTACCGAAGGGAGCATCGCGTTCCACATGGATACAGCCAGCGACATCCTTGAGTCCAAATCCAAAGGGATAGAATATGCTTGTCCATACTGAGCAAAACCTGTGCATGAAAAACGCATGGATAGCCAACAAACGGCTGCCAAACATCATTTCAATTTGGTTTGCCATCCCCAATCTGGATTTTTTCTTCTGAAATACCCAACTGAGTAACTGGTCTTTGGGGCATTTCCAACAAGTCAAAGCCGGAAGGTAAGAAAGAACAGCTGAGCAACAATAGATGCAGAGAAAAACAAAGCTTGACAGGGCCCACAAAGGCATCCAGGTTGGCACAAGTTGTATAGCGTGCGCGGTTGCAGAAACTTTGGCCCGGACTGCCAGTTCCTTGCTTGTGCCGTGGGGCAATAGTAGCACTGCCTCATAACGAACCACAAAAGATATGCGTTATTTACAAACGACCAATGTCGAGAATGACAACTATTGAAGAAGTGGAAAAACATACATCACGTCACGTCACGTCACGTTACGTCACGTCACGTCACGTCACGTCACATCAATATCTATCTGTCTGTCTGTCTGTCTGTCTGTCTGTCTGCCTGTCTGCCCCTGTCTGCCTGTCTGCCTGTCTGCCTGTCTGGCTGTCTGCCTGTCTGCCTGTCTGCCTGTCTGCCTGTCTGCCTGTCTGCCTGTCTGCCTGTCTGCCTGCCTGCCTGTCTGTCTGTCTGTCTGTCTCTCTCTCTCTCTCTCTTCCTCTATCTATCTATCTACCTACCTACCTAGCTATCTAATCTAATCTAATCTAATCTATCTATCTATCTATACGTACAAGCATGAAGACTGGGGGTTATCATTCTTGATTGGGAGTAGAAGCCATAATATTATTTTCAGGATCTGTAAGCGGATATTGTGAAACTTTAATGGAACATTCAAAAACTACAATGGGAATGTTCAGAAACTAAAAGAAACGTAGGCAGGCAATGTGTGCGTGTGTGTCATGTGTGAAGTATCATGATGTATATAATATTATGTATACATATATATATATATTTCTTGCATAAAAAGTAGATGTCGCTTTCCCCAGGCGGTTGTCCCAGGCATTCCTAGGACCATCACCTCGGCCACAATTGTGGTTTCCACCCTGTCGACTTGTCGACTGTAAAAACCAAGCTGCGTAATTGCACCATAAGCGTTGAAAGTAGGTGTCATCCTAGGATTTGCTCAAGGGACCCATCAAATAGAAATAAGTAAAAACAGTAAAGTAAAAAACTGTACAATAATGACAAGAACCAGAAATAGAGGGAAACAAAAACTGAGAATAGCAAAAACAAGAAGAAGAAACAAATACATACGTAGTTATACACATCTCTATATTATAATATATATATATATATATATGCATAACCCATGAATGCCCCATGTCTGGTAGGCTTCCCTCACTAGAACCAATTCATCGATTCAGCCCAGGAAACCCAAAGTGCCAGCATCTGATTGGATTGAGCTACAAAGGCGGGAATGGCTCCCAGCGTATGTGATTTCATCTCCGAATTGGTCTGGTCGACACAGAGTTGGTCTAGCCAAAAGGTTCGTGAATCCCATAGGTGCCCAAAGAGGTAGGTTGCAAAGAACACCTGGTGACCATCCCAAAACCGTGCTTGTTGGCTGGTAATCAGGAACATCCTATATTCATGGTTGAAAAGTGTTGAAAAAAGAAATATGAACGAAACGGCCAACCAGACACTGCCACTGGCAAGCCGTACACGAGACTGAACCGCAAGGCTGGAGGTCGTTGTCGCACATCTTCTATGCTACCCGCTTCAAGAAGTAAGATCACCACTGCCAGGCCCCAAGTCACAACCGAGGAGGTAATCGACAAGTTCAGATTCAAACAATGGCACAGAGTAAGACGCTTAATCCAGGAGGGGCATTGCCAAGAATGACTAACGAAGAAATCAACGTGCGAAACCTTCGAGAGAGAATCGCCGTTGAAGTTGCGATGGCTACCTGGTGGCTGCACGTGCTGCAATCCACGAAAACAGTGGGTCAAAGATTTCTACCATTGTTGGAATCGCTTCCTGATTCCACCCAACTTTGAACTTGCGCCTAGCTACGTACGGTCATGGGACTGGAACAGCTGCGAAACCAAATGCTGCTTCAATCAAGCATTCTATCAGTTCTATATGCTTGAGTGATAGAAGTTTGGAGGGAAATTCCAAAAGGGATGAAAAAAGAAAAACTGAACGGCCTTTGGATGGAATTTGGGAAGCAGCTTTGGCCAGCAACTGGAAAAGTTAAACAAATTCTTCCCGACGATGGCAAGTCAAGATTCAAGACTTGGTTGGACATGCGCATGATGACATTGTAAAACATGTAAAAAACAGATACTTGTGGAAACATGCCACCTCTTTCTTTGATGTAGCCAACAAGAACGATCAAATACGCTGAGACAATCGGCCAACATCTTTCAAGGAGATCAAAGAATAATGTCGAAGTAGGATCAAAAAAACATAAAATCATATTAGCAACTTTTTCGCTGCAACTTTGGAATACTTTGTAGTCCACGGTTTACACGGCCCAAATGGTGTCTACATCCGAAACCACTTCGTAAAGTCCATCTCCAATCCAGGATTTTGTGGATAAGAAAATTCTGTTCACCCCTTCTCAACAAAATGGACCTTTGTTGGATGCGAAAAATTGGACATATCTCAACAAAAAATCATCAGGATTGATCCCAAAAATGAATGTCGTGGATAGAAATTTAGAAGTTCCTCCAAGATCGTGGTCCTAGATCTTCTTGCTGACCTTTCAGGGGTTCTAACTAAGCGGTAGTCACTACATACCACCTTTTTGAAGATCTATGAAAATGGTCAACCAGCTGCCCCTGGAGTTGCGCCCTGAAACAGTTCAAGGTGAAGAGATCCTTTGCAGCTGCAGCTCTGAATAGCCCGTGCTGCTCTGCAAACTTCGTTTTCTGGCGAATAACTTCCATCACAGAACCGCAGTGACCGCAGTTGAGTTGTGGCCCAGGGCTTAGTGGCTTTCGGTGTTGAAACCATTGGATCAAGTATCTGTCAGACCCCTCAAGTTGGAATATGTTGTACTGCACAAAAAATTGTACTTTCTGGTGCGACAAGGAAGCCTTGTAACCTTGGTATGCGTCTGAGAATATGTCAATAAGCGTAGATCAAAACGTTTGGAGTCTCTGCCTAAAGATTGCTCTCTAGGATAGCGGCGACCTTTTTCAGATATGCCATGCTTTTTCCAAGCAGTCCGGCTTTGTGTGGAGCTGGAGAATGGCAGCGTGATGATCTCATCAAGCCGACTTGGACTCACCAATGTGTTTCAGCAGTTAGCTGGAATCTGCTGCACAGGCTGTGCTGAATCAGCTGAGTCACTGGCTGTTGCTGCTATACCTGATGCCTCATCAGACATATCTTGCTCCTAGCAGGGCCAGCACACGTCAAGCACTGCTTCTTTCCGCAAAGCAGTTGCATTTAAATACCAGGCGTTCGAAACCCTGATTCTGGTTGAGTCCTGGAATCTAGTTTGGGGTCCTTTGTGAGCAGTCAATATGATCGGGGATAGGATTATATGGATAATATTGGATCATCATTGTGTACTCATGACATGACTAATGAAGTGTTTGCAACTCAAGACCATCTCTCGGCGGCGCTGATATAGGTTCCGCTCTCGGGCGGCCCCACACTTTGGCACTTGCAATACAAGGAATGACCCAAACCAGTTTGAAAGTCCTGTCTCATATATCAACTATATATGATATGATTAATATTAGTTAATCTGCGATTAATGATGTAAAAACAAACTACATCTGCAACTGCGCGCCTCAACAGGTTCACCTTGAAGGCTTCGAGGCCCACGCAGCTCAGATTCCCAGGCCTCTGAAACTGGCAAGAAATAGATAGTTTGACCAGTGAGCCATATATTTCACCCAAGAATCAATAAATCCCCTAGCATTCAACAAAGTTCAACAAAGTTCAACCATTCTTTGGAACCATTGGAACCATTGGAACCATTCTTTTCCTGGACTCCACTGGATTCTCTCGGCCTCAGGGTGCTCGTCTTTCAGTTCAGCTGCCAAGGCCAGAATACCTGTCCAGCTTTGGCGGACCTCGTGACTTCAAAGTTTGAAAGTCTACAAATTGAAACTGTGATTTTTCCAGTCCCAGTGAGTTGTTCTCACATTTTTGGGCACCATGATGCCTTGACCCCATTTTCCCGCCCTGAGAAAATGAAAAATGGCTTCGCACCCATCAAGAATATCATTCCACCATATTCCACCTAAACTCATCCGTCTGCCTTTGAGCGTCTTGTTGGAACGGTTGCCCTCAGGATGGAAGCTGATGCTGGAAGCATTGCTAAAATCCACCTGGCAACCGATGAAACAAGACAAGCTTCTTGTTTCCAAGTGCTTGAAAGCTTGAAAAGTTCACAACAGTTATATATACATATATCATATATATACACACATTTCAGTATACATTATATGTTGTATTGTATGTATGTATATGTATATGTATATATAATATTCCTCTTTGAGTGGTAAAATGCTGCTCCCTCCATAGACCCGCCTCCCCTTCCAATGGCACTGCTGGAAGAGCTGCAGCTTCAACAGTTTCATCAGAGAAGCCCAGGGATGATGGGTCCAGCTGTGACATCGCCTGGCAATGGAAATGGTAAGCATTTTATGGGAATAGGAGTGGGATATTTATGGATTTTTAAGGGATACTTAGGGGATATTCATATGAAGCGGGCTTGATCAAAAATGGGAGACCTTTCAAATCCAATTGGTTTTGCGGAGTTTTGCACGATTTTCTATCAATACATGTATGTATGTATATAATATATGTACATAATAAATATATATATATATGTATGTATATACAACTATGTATCAATATATCAGTATATATATATAGATATAGATACAGTACACAATATATTCAGGGATATCCTGGATCCTTGCTTTTCTCAATCTACCCACTGCTATGAACAGCCTACCCACCTCCAAGGTGCGGCAGACACATTGGTGCCCGCAAAGCTGCGAGCCAGCCATGTCGGGAATGTTTCGAAGGCCAAAAGATCGAATGTCATACAAAAATATACAAAATATCAAAAGGCAACTGCTTGAGATCGAGGTGTTCAGAATCGACATCCTTAGACTAACGCCCTTTGTTGACGAACTCCTCCCAGCAAAGCATAGCAAAGCTCCACTTTTGACAATCTCTGATTGTCTCCCATGTCCGCCAGACTGTCTCACTCAGCTGGCTGACCATTGATCTTTTGCGTGTCGGGCCGCTGACACAAAAACATAGACAGATCGGCTCTTAAGTCGTGACAATCTGTGCACACATCCTGTTCCAGGAGTGTGTCAAGCATCCCTCATAAGGGCGACGTTTTACGTCCAGACGCCACCTTAAGTTGGCGAAATACAGAATGGTACTGAAAGAGCCAGAGTAAGTACATGAATGGAATCACCAGCATTTTGTAGTCAAAATGGTTGGTTGGTGAAAAAAGTTCTTTGAGAGTCTTGAACTGCAGAGGATGTAATCTGGGGCTCAACTCGGGCAACTAATGGTGGTACCCTTGGTGCCTTGCCTATGGTATCCTATCGTTTCTGGCAAATTCCCTCACTTGCCCGCTGCAAGCGCAAAGGGACTGCAGCCGTTGAGGTTGTAAAACCTGGGTTCGCCGGTGAAAAAGAATCTCGTGTAAACAAACTCTGCAGCTGAAGTGATGACAAAATGAGCCAATGTGGAAAACGTCAGCACCTCCCACAGTACACAATTTTAGGAGATATCCACCTCAAAGATCTTCAAAGCAAGCTCGAGAAATATCGTATTATTGGGGGCCAGAAACTGCCAGACAAGCCAAGGTTCCGGGTTATAAATCCTGGGGCCCGTCCCAGCTACACCCACCAGCTTGATGACAAGAGGCGCTTCCGCATAGCGAGTCACATCTGAGCTGCTTTTTGGCCTCGAGAATGTCTCCACACCCAAGCTGCTACTGAAACAAATGGGGAGGTTCCGATGTTCCTCAAATCTGTGCTAGAAAAGAACTGATACCTGGTTTACAACTCGTAACCCAGGCAGATGGCTTGATGAGAGAAACTCTAGGAATGGGATGAGAAGAGCCTCTTGTCGCAAGTTGTGAGCCCATTCCTCACCCGCGCTGCCTCCGCCACCTGGTGCTGTTCAGCTTCTTGAGTTCAGGGAGTGGCTCCTGCCGCATGACATCCAAGCCGAGTGGAAAATGGGTCGAAAAATAGGAGAACCGCAAAGCCATTGATTTCCCTAGAACAAATCAATGTTGGAAGTTTACAGAAGAGACCCAGATTTTGAACCCTACACCCTGCGTGAGATCTGGAATTCTTGGGCAAAGTTTTGGAACAAATGATTTGTTTCACATGGCAAAGTTAATTTGACCACTTTAGGTTTTTCCTCAAAAGTCTCTCTGGACTTGAGACAATTGAAAGCGTGCAAACATGCCGTCAGATTTCAAGCCCCACTTACGTACCATGCTTCCAACCGATTCCAACCTTCAACTGTACCATCCCTTTGCCTCCAGGAACAGCAGGCCCATCCCAGGTCCAGCCAGGCTCCTCTTTAGGCATCACAGGAGCTGAAAGAGTGCGTTTCAGAACCAAATCCTCAGCATGCCATGCCAAGTTGCCGCGCCGTGGTGGAGAACGTTTCCAGAGAATCCGCAAACACAGATGGATACCAGCATTTCAAGACAAATCGGACTTGCAAGACACAGAAACAGCTGGAGTTCCAAACGCTTCGCAGAAATGTCTGAAATTGTGATCTTCAAAGTTCACCAAAGTCATAACATGTCATAACTATCGGGGAGTCCTCACTCACAGTATGTGCATCCTGTGTAAAGGTCAAGAGGACTTCAGAAACATAGTCGGTCCGATGAATGTCGCAAATGTTGACAGTTTCAAACAACATTTCTAAAACTATTGGAAAACCATTAAAAAAAAAACATAGGAAAGCCATTTTAAAAAAAACATGGAAAAACCATGGGAAAGTACTCTTTCTTTGACATGGAGCAGCTTTTGATGCCCGGTTCAGAATGCGAGGCAACCTTGGCATCGCCATGCCCAGTTCGCTCAGGCATTGACGTTCGCGGGGGTTGTCACCTCAACTTCTTTGGCCCGTGGATTCTCACGGGGCAGCGCTTTCAATTAAGTCTGGGTCGTAGTGGGCTAGAGACTTCCAAAAAAAATCAAACATAATCCCAGGATGCAAATGCAGCATGCCAATGCTTCTGGCATGGGCAGCTTCAGAAAGCCAACTTGAGGCAGGCACTGAAAGCTGCGAGTAGGGTTGAGTCCTTCCCGTCAAGTCACCATGAAAGCCATTGATGGTCCATGCACTGTGCCTTTTGCATATCTTTTGCACAGGGAGCGCATGGAAAACTGAGGAAAAATGTCCCATCTGCGACACAGAGCAGTTCCCCAGCTCCTGGCTCTCAAGGTACAATACAAACTGCCCGGCAATGGACCTGGGCCAACGCAGGCTCTACGGTCCTCGGTTCATCTGGGGGTCACCCTTTTAGTGTTCCTGGCCATGCCCCAATTCACTTCAGCATTGGCTCTGTCCCGTCGGCCCTTTACCGTTCAACGCAGACTGCATGAAATGTGCACACACAGGGGCACATGTTTTGCGGATCTCTGTGTGTTTATTATGCATAGAGCATACGCATACTATGTGTATCATTGTGTATCTATATATATATTATATACATACTTTTTTCTAAAATATGCGTGCGCAAGAAAACACTCTGCACATACACGTGTTGACGGACTTCTCTTTTCCGCATGCAAACCGAAATGGAATTTCCTCCCAAGCAGGGCCTGTGGGCCTTTGGCCACGACGATGCGCTTTGGGATAAACAAACAATTTGGTTTCTCCACAGGTCGCAGTCGCAGTCGTCCAAGTGTTCCACAGAATCGACTGCTTTCACTCTTCCTCACCTTGTGGAAACACACATTGTCGGGATTGCGAAACGCACTGATTCCTTCAAACAGTGTCGGACATGAGCAGTTTGAAGACCTGGGATTATCAGGTTTCTCAGCCGCGGGAGGCCCTAAAATTATGTCCTTCGACGAGAAAGGGGATCAAGGTCCTGGATTTGAGGTATCCAATTTGGAACGGAAAACGGTGGTGTCGCATCACCCAAGTGGCAACATCAGAGAAGGTTCTAGGTGTCCGTCACTGCTTTCCGCAACTACTTCAGCTGCGTCTTTCAATGACCTTTCGAGCCTGTTCAAAGAAGACCTCAGGAAGGGAGGAAAAATCAGGCCCGAAATCCCCAAATAGTGAGATATATATCACTTATAGTGAATTTCAGGCTTTGGATGTTTAATATAGTTTAATATAGTTTAATATATCTCAGGCTTGTTTGAACTTCCACTGCGAAGTTCTATTCCCTTCAAGCTCGCCGTGACCAATATCGAGATAGACTACTACCAAATCCATCCAAATCCAATGAACAAATCACACACAATGTGCAAAGAGTCAAAAAGAGAAACAAATCAAGTCAAGCCATGAAAAAAGTTGGAACAAGCTGCGAAAATGAAAGTTGTTTGCGGACCCAAGCGTACGTAGTTGGCCAACCAACCCTGCACAAACCACGCAATTTCAGCACGCTGGAGTATGCAGGATGAGGAAACCACATGCATTCAAACAGACTGGAAAACATGTGGGTCTCAAAGGTTCAAGGACAGCGTTTTACTTGGGATTCTTTGAAGAGAACGTATCTTATTGAATCACTCTCAATTCACTACATATTGTTCTTCTATTATTACACATGCAGTATTACTTTTTGTTCCCGGGTTGGGCTAATTTTGATGGTAGTATCCTTCCAAGTGCATGTAGAACACATGAATCAAGTTCTAGACTGGACTCCAAATCTGGGCGGATCACCAAGCCAGAAATAGATCAGAGCAATGTCCCGACAACGAGGGACGTATCCTTACTTTTCCTAAAGGAACAGGGTTATTCTCCAACTCCATGTTTGTTTTTTTGAGTAACGAAATGCGAAACGGCCTCAAAGTCCATTCCCCGAGGTGGATGAGGCAACATGCCCGCTATCAATGGTGCATTTTGATGTGAAGTGTTTCAGGTGGCCCCCCTCTGCACCACCTTGAAGAAAGCAAAGAGACCATGTGCTCTCCTCAGGCCCGGTGAAGAAGGTAGATATTTGATATTTAAGGCACTCAATGAATGAGAAGAGCAAACGTGTGCGAGTGAGTCTTGCACACGCATTCAAGATCATTCAAGAATTGCTAATGAAATAGGCACGCCACTACTTCAAATCCAGAAAAGCTTTCCCAAATGTGTTGTCCATTTGGGCCTTTACAATCAGCTTTTTTGGTGGGAAAAGCTGCCTGTCTCCCCGGGAAGGTCCCTGTCACCCTGTCATCCCAAGTTTCAGCATGGCCGCGATGTCGGACTGGCCAGCACTCATGGCCTCAGGCTCCACAGGCTCCGCAGACAGGCCACCGTACTGCAAACTAGCGAAAAATCGTAGACTAGACATGACTAGACTAGACATCTGCCCGGACGACTTATGAAATTTAAGATTTATGAATATTTATGCGCTCGTTTCATCTTGTTTCCGTGTCCAAAAACTCTCACTGGGAGACCATCCCTGTCCCTTCCATCTCCATCTCAGCGCCTTTGTCTTCAAGACATCAACAGGTGCAGTGACCTTAGCGGATAGCTGTTGAGGCCCCGGCCCTTTGGTGCTGGGCTTGATGAGTGGAACCAACAGAGTCAAACTACTGGGTAGCACCATCTTAACCAGCAAGATATCACAAGCATAGTAGGTTTTATCTCCTGAAATGAGCCATGTTCAGCCATTGCAACAGGATAGCGGGTACCAATCATGGAGTCAAATCATTAGACTCTGACGGTCACATCCAACGGAATTTGATTGGCAAGCAACAGTCGTGGTCACCAGCCCCGCCATCAAGCTTGCTGTAATATGTAGAGCACCTCCTGCAGTCCGCAGGACAAGTCTCAACCAAAGGAAGATCACTCTTCTTTTCAGCGCATTTTCTCTGTAGGATGCACTCCATCGTTTTAATGTTCTCAGCCAAACGAAAGTCTGTGGACCTTTCTGCACTGCTGTGCCTCCTGGCCCAAACAACATCACTCTGTGCCGCCATTCCAAGAGCCCAAGGACCCACCAATCATCCAGTTTGGCAGTCCTTCAGGAATTCCGAAGCATCTTTTGAGTGCAGTCTTGGCATGTGCCTTACATACCCGTCTGACCTCTCACATGGCGTCCTAGATTCTGGGAGAAAACTACTGGGAAAGAACTACTCAAGAAAATTACTCAATCACCAAGGCTCCAAACCATTAAAGTAGACAAAATTCTGAGCAACCACATGCTTTCGGTGTTTCCCTTCAAAAATTCGGGCCACAACCTCCTTTCCATCTCCCAGGTCTTGCCGGTGCCATCGTGCCATCCCCGCTGACAAGTGGCATAAGGCACCACCTGGCTCACAGTGAGGAGGGAAGATCGAGTCGCAGCCCAACCAAAGCCACTGGCCAAAACCGGCAATCCTGGCAGTGTGGCACGGCTGATTGCACTGAGAAAACTTCCTAGTCCAAGATAGAGATTATGCAATGATTATGCAATGATTATGCAATGATTATGCAATATATATATATATATAAATATGAAACCAATTGTTTAATATAAGTGAACATTTCGGTTTGGAATGGCTTGGATGTTGCCCTCCAAGTTGGCTGGGAAGCTCCGCCCATTATGCCCATTCTCCTAAGTTCAGCCACCGCGGTCACCGCGTCGGCCAGTCCTTCACTCTGCACCATTCGGCGCAGCAGTTGCAGTTCACCGGTCGCCGCCAGCTGTGGCTCCGCTTGCAGCCGCACCTTCAAGACCTGGCGACTTCACTTTCACTCTTGGACTTGGACCCCTCTTTTCAAGAAATCTTCTCCTTTTCACTTCCACTGCAACTTCCAGAACCAGCCTGTATTATCTACCCCCTCTTCCAACTCTTGGGCCTCAAAAGGGTTGCCCACCACGGTGGCCAGCACGCCCGCGATCACTGCGCCACCAGACCTCCCAGCCACTTCCTGCAACGGCTCGCACAAACCAATCCTCACTGTGCCATAGGTGGCTGCTCGCATGGAGGCAGCTTGAAGCCCGCTGAAGAGCGCACCTGGCAACAGGCTTTTGGGAGGTGCTGGGCCGCTGCTGGGCCGCTGCTGGGCTGCTTGCTTTAGGGATTCATCAAACACTCTGAAGTCTCAATGTGGTCACTTGCAAGATCTTGAAAATTCTGAAGACATTCAATGCGCATAATTTGGAATCTACCTACCACAAAAATCCACTCAGCGGCCTGTGCCCGCACGCCGCTGGAACTTCTGCCAGAAGCTGACAAAACGCGGGAGACCTGAGTCGTGTTTCAATTTGCCGCAATGGAGGTTGGCGCATCGGGCATCCTCATGGAAGTAAGACCAGGGTTTCTCTGGTTCGAACAAAAACACAGCACCGCACAAAGTCACCATAGTGCCGCCAGTTCACTGAAGGAGTCGGCTTTGGCACAACTCTTCTCTGCCATCTGCAACTGTACTTTCACCACATCAATGGGGTGAGTAAATACAGTGGCGCCCACCACCGCCGCACCGCTGGCGAGCAAGTTCTCAGTCAAGTTCAGCTTCCTGCCAACTGAATATAAAGATCATTAAAGGATACAGAACGGAAGCAACCTGACCATGCTTTCCTTGACATGGGACAAGGTTCATACGCTTCTCATTTACTGGAATTAGGGGCAGATGGTGGCAAAATATGGCAAAATGATATCCACAGGAGTTCTGCACAAGGGTGCAGGGTGCAGTCTTTCTTCGGTCCTTCGGGAGTCGCTGGCCATTTGGAAAATGTGTACGCTTTAAGACACGCTTCTCACAGTTATGCTGCTAGCAGTTTCTGTGCAGTTCCCCCTTCACCATCTTTTATCCTTTGGTAGCCTTATCCTATTGCGGCTGCTGTCGGGATCTGTACCATCTAGAGGAAAACCCTTCTGCAGTCGACCTTTGGCCAAGAGTGGTGTTTGCTCACAGACTTACTGTATTTGACCACGTGGACATCCACTGACCCAGCTGAAAGCGTGTAGAGTTGTTGATATTGATATGAAGCTTGATCCAAGCAAAGGCGGAGACAGGGACGTGTCAAGAACAGGCTCTTTACAAAATCACTAGTGAGGTAAACCCAATAACAAACCATCCCCAGTTAATTGGGGTTAATTACTGGGTATGTTTTTTTCCCACTTGAAAAGGATGCTGTCACTGAAGCCGCGATCCAAGATCCCCTTGAAATGCGCGGTCAGAAGCCAGGGCTCCTTTGGCCAAACAACCAAACGAGCCGAAACGCAAAGTACACGGCAAGGCAAGTGCCAAAACCGAGCCACGAAGAAGCATCGCACTGATTTACCACAAATGAACCCAAAATCTACAACTTTGAGCGAAGCCACAAAATAAGCTGCAGACTTTCAGTCCATTTTAAGTCCTTTGGCGCACAACGATTCTGGGCATCCGTACTGAGACCAGGGAGGCTACCACTCCGTCCTGTCAGCATGGACTTACAGTGCACACATCACTAGGGTAGGCAATCATGCTGCGAAACCATTCGTGGTCTGCAACACATTGCCAAACTGTTGGTATCTGTTGGTTGTTGATGGTCATTGTATTTTGTTCCTGCGAGCCCCCAACCGGGGGAAAAACCCAAGGCAACTAAAGGCCGCCTTTTCTTGAGCCATCCAAAAGGTTGCGTGTCATATCTTGTGCAGGGGCCATGCCAGTGAGACGACTGAAGCATGAAAAAAACCCTGATGTATTGGGACACTTCTTGATTTGTGCGTGTCCATCCAAGTTGAAAATGCCACCACACTCCCCTATGTTGCGACACAGCAACATGTCGGTGGCAGCCCAAAAGGCAAAACTTCAGGAGCTATGGCCCGGCTCTCACATGTCTTCCTCTTCATTCTCCGGGGTGTCAGCCGGATGCCAGCTCTCGTCGGTAACCACGGAGTACTCATCATCACTTGGTTCTTCTGACTCCACTGCTTCTTCCTGGAAGCTTTCTTCTTCCAGCCCTTCCAGCGGGGAATCCACCCTCCTCTCAGCGCAGTATGGCGCGCTCAAGGTATGCACCACCAGCTCTGGCCTGTGGGCCCACGACTTCGCCACTGATCCTCTCGGGGTGGCTACTCCAGGGTCTCCACTAGCCGTCCAAGCACCCGGAATGGAGGTAGATCCCAGGCTCTAAGAGGATGGCCCTCCAGGGTTTTCGGAAATCCTTGCAGCCCGAAGTGAAGCCAAAAGCGGATTGCCTCCATCTCGCGACTGCTCCGGGCTTCCCACAGGGATGACTCCCACTGGACCTGCCCCCATTGTGGTTCGCCCTGCTGCGGTCACCTCTCCGTGGCTGCTTGAAGGTGGAGCACCCTTCCCAAAGACTGCACGTCCACGTTCTCCCGGACCAGGTCGTCCACGAGGAGGATCAGCTGCAGGTCCAACTGGTGCTTGGTACCCACCCATCTTGGCCGTAGGTGCTCGGTACCCATCCCCTCTTGGAGTCGGCGGAACACCAGCAGGAGGTGGGTGAGCACTGGAAACTCCTCCTTGCTGAACAGGAGGAGGAAGAGGCTCATCATCGAAGCCCCAGGCCAGAGCTGTTGCCACCAGCTTGGTTTCCCTCCCGAATCCTGAAGAAGGTGAACCCCTTCCACTGTTCAACTCCTGGGATAGGTTGGCTTCCAAAGCCCCAGGCATCTCGGTGAATCACCCTGGTCCAAGGTCGCCCGTTTGGGCAATGCCAGATCACGGTGGTCCTCTCCGGCTCCAGGTCCTCACATCTCACCGGTGTTGTGGTGTGGACCGGGTGATAGAGCCTGGATCTGAGTCCACCATGAACCCGGACCCACCATCCTCCAGGAAGATTGCGCCAACGGTCGTTGCTCCCCGTCGGCATCCCTTGGAACTCTGCACCATTCCACGGACCATCCATCGGTCCACCAGCCATGGCTTGACCCCGAAAGGCACAAAGGCGAGGAACGGTCAGGGAGCCTGTGAGGCTACAGTCGTGAGTAGATTCAGTAGGGTTAGTAGGGCCTGGTTCGTTTTCCCTAGGCCTCTTTTCTTGTTCTTGTGCTGGTCTTGGTTCCTTCTTTTCTTCAACTGGTTTAGCCATAGATGCCAGCCCTTCCATGCAACACATCCATGCTGTCAAGGCTGCAGCTCCAGCCGTTTTCACAAGACGATTCGCCCCATGTTGAAGCATCAAACCTCCTAAGGCTACCACCGCCTCTGTTAGGCGGCACAAACGGGATGATTCAGTCGGCTGCACAAACCTAACTGGGCCTACAGTGCTACGAAAGACTTCCCAGCTCGCCATCAGCACCACAGGCTTCGTGAGGAGGTCTGCTGCAAGCTCCGAGCCAGGGATGTGCTGAACCTGCCATTCTCGTGCTGCCAGTCGCTCCCTCAAGACGAAGCTTCTCAGTCTCAAATGCCTGGTTCTCCAAGGGCCATCAGGGGCCAAGAGAAGCTGGATCCCCGGCAGGTTGTCACCTCGGATCTCAAATTGGCCACCCTCCACCAGGTCGTTGTGCTCCAGCACGTTGAGGATCACCTGCAACGACTCACCCATCGTCAGCGCATCCACGTAGCCGATCAACTCAGCTTCTGTGCTGCTGAGTGCAGCAAACGGCTGCCTTCGGCTTTCCCATTGGACCAGGGCGTTGCCCCACAGCGCCAAAATTCCTTGGCACCCTCGAAGTCCTTGCGGAGCATGAGATGCATCGGAAAGGAGTGTCACCTTCCTCAAGTCACCATTCGGCTGCCCTTGATCATCCAGGCAACTGCCATAGGAAAGCACCATGTCCACGGTCTCCTGCAAATAGCCCAGAACATGCCGACCCAATTCTTTGACTCTCCTTGGACATCTCGTGACCCATCCGCTCAGCGTGGAAATTGCAAATGCATCCCCCTGCACATTTACCCCCCCGACCCAAGGCAACCATTTTGTAAGGGACCCAGGAGTTAACCTTACAAACATCCATGGTTAGGGGTTTACAAAATGGGCTGGGCACCAGGCTTGGTGTGATTCCCCAGCAAACACCGGTGAACCCCCGAAAAATCAAAAATTGGCTCCTTACAAAATGGTTGCCCCAAGTTAATTTCCAGGCCCCAAACCCAATCATCTTATAAGCTTGTGTCTTAAAACATGGTTTGTTTGGAAACATGTCTTACTTGTACAAGTCCAACTTTCCCCAGGGAATCCCGCAATTTTTTTTCCCAGTCCCCAAAGTTTGGAAAAATCCCAGAAAGTTTGATATCACCTTTTCTGGTTGGTTGACTTAGTGGTGTCTTGCCGGTTCTTCACACATCAATGGTGGAACCCAAAAAAAATTAGAGAAGAAACCCTGGTTCCTGGACATGGCCAAGATTTCAATACCCTTTTTTGCACTGCCTGAAATGAACCCAAAATTGCGTTATGAAATGATTGGCCCCGAGTTCATTTTGTAAAGAAAGTTGGCTCTTACAAAATGATTCGCCCAGCAAAAAACACGTTTTTTCCAAAATGGCATGGTTGACCAGAAAAATGTCCTTACAAAATGCATCCTTTTGTTAGAAAAATGCCCCTGGAATGGAACATGGGTCAAGCCATTTCATAGTGGAAATGCACACAGTGATGCAAATGCAAGGTCTGGTCTCGTTCTGCCACTCAGCCAGAGGAGCTCACCCAATAGTTGCTGGCACTGCTTCACCGCATCAGGATCCGGGCTCTCCTCCTCTTCCGGGACCAAGTCGATCTTCGGCAAAGGGACCTGTCGACCAGGAACTGGACCGTGGCGCTCCAAAAGCTCCCGTGCAAAGTCTGGCTGACCCAGCAAGAGGGTATCTCCTTGCCACCTCAACTGCATTCCACAAAACTTCAACCACTGGGTATCACAAACCCATTCCACTTCAGAGCAAGTCCACTCCTCGCGAACCCTGGCCAAAGTGGCTTCAACGACTCCCCTGGGCCCAGCGCACAAGACATCGTCCACATAGACAATGAGGAAGCCGAGTGGGTTGGCGTAGGCATCGTCGTTGAGGTTTGGAGTGGGATACTGCTCCTTGGGCACTCCCATGATCGACCAAATGTTGGGCTCCGGCGATCTGGCCAGGTGACATCTGTGGGTCTGTGTCTCCCACCTGAAGGTTCCCAGACGCCGATCCCTAAAAGTGGCCCAATCAGCTGGTGATGTATCCAAGCCATACATGGCTCCATCACAGATCCATCCTTCGTCCAAGGCCACTAGTCCTGTCGAAGTCAACAATCTCGGCGGCTCCACAACCAATAACTGCCTCCTCGATTGTGACCAAGAGAAAAGCCCCACGCACATCTGTGGATGCTAAGGTCCATCCTTCTCCAGCTGATTTGCGTAGGACGCACCTCAACGCCGTTGCGTCCACCCCACCTGCATATAGGTCGGCAGCGGTGGTCGGGCTACTGCCTCCACCTCGATCACCTCCTGAGCCATGCCCTCGACCTCCAGGAACTTGGGAAGGTAGAGGAGGGACTCCATGAAGACCTTCACGAACTTGATCTCCGTCATCCGTAGGCTGAGACGCCTTCACATGTCCAGCAGGATGCACCATGTTGCCGCAGATGACGATTCTGGCCTTCCTCTTCCCAGATGGGGACTTGATGGTTGGGACAACCTTCGCAGGGGCCACCTCCATCCTGTCGTAGCCCGGCTCACAGTCCAACTGCTCCAACTTCACCCTTCTGATAGTTCCCGAAACTCACCAAGGCTTCCAATTCCGCCTGCAAAGGCTCCTTCCACAAAGCAATGTCCCTCTTGACCTCCGCTAGAGAGACCGTGTAAGTTTGGAGCACCGCCCGCGCATGGCCTGGTGGGTCACTGACATCCAAGGGCACCTGGCTGCTCACAGGGTCGTTGATCTCCTTGGAGAGAGCTGCAAGTCGACAGTCCTTTGCCTGTCGTCTCAGGGCCAAGTCATCCACCATAGCCAGCTCCTCCTCCAAGCTCTGCACCTGATCTTCCAGATACTGCAGCCACTGTCCATGTAGTAGCCCCATCTCAGCGCCAACCACTTCCCTGGCAAGCTCCTGCTCCCATAGCGTCTTCCACCCCCAATGCTCTCGGTACACTCCGTCAAGAAGCTCCTTGGGGTTGTTGATCTCCACTGATTCCCAGGCTCGAGCACCTTCTTCTCCACATGGTTCCAGCTCCAGAGATGCCTTCGCCCTCATAGAGGCTAGCTCTTGCAAGCCCGACTGTGAAGAAGACCACAAAGCTGTAGCTGCTTCCCCCTGCAGGCCCGATCGTGAAGAGGAGCACAAAGCTAGCTGTAGCTGCTTCCCCTTGCGAGCCCGATTGTGAAGAAGAGCACAAAGCTGTAGCTGCTTCCCCTTGCGAGCCCGATTGTGAAGAAGAGCCCAAGGTTGTAGTTGCATCACAGAATTGGCATGCTCCCTCACCAGGTTGCAACAGGCCGCAACTCCCACACTCCCAAAGTGTCTTCGACGATGCTGCAGAGGTCGTTGTGGAAGGCAAAGATTCGATTGAAGTTCTTGGAGTTTCCATTGAAGTGGGATTGCACTCCCCCCCTGCCCACACCGCTCGAAGTAGGGCAGGCATTTCCTTCTCACTTCCATGTTCATCCCCTTCATGAAGTTGATCTTGAGGCATTTCATCCGGCGAATAGCCCAAGCTCATGACATCCTCCCCCTGATCTGCATTTCTGGCCTCCCCCCAAACATCATTGGAGTCGCCCACAGCACCCAGGTCCCCTTGTAGGAGTAGAGGTAGCTCATCATGTTGAAGAGGTTGAGGGACCTTCCGATCCTCCACATAAGGCGGCTGTTTTCCAGTCACCCTCCTCGTTGATGCGTCATAGAGCTCCATCACCGCCGTCTCTCCTGATTCAGCTGGGCATACCGCTGCTCTGGCATGTTGAACATTCTTCCCATCTCGCAGCACCCAGCCGTTGGTCATGTTGGGGCTTGGACCCATAAGGACCATGGATTTGAATGGAGGCGCTAAGGGGCCCTGCTTGTGCCAGCGCTTGGTCTTCACCACCACTCGGCCCCCCAATGGGACCATTGGCTTGGAGGGCACACCCATCTTGGTTCCGAAGTCTTTCCTCCCCAGCCCATCGTGCAACTCCTGGCCAATCCTGAAGTGCCAAGCCTGAGGTGGCCAGCAACACCCTCAGTCTCCTCTTGATCTGTCCAACCTCTGCCTCCACCCGTCCATTGGCAGGCCCGTCATCACCAGGCGTGGCCCATGCACCAACGCTGAAAAGGCTTGGATAGGAAGGACTTCTCACGATCTGTGTGGACCCTCAGGATCGGGACACCCAGCGCTCTAAAGCGCCCGAACACCCTGCTCTGCAGCTTCGACAATGTGCCCAATGTGTCCAGGATCTCCACCAAGGTAACGTTCTGGAGTCCAACGGCTCCCTTGAGGCCCTCCACATGTTCCAGCCATGCCTGGTTTAAGCGGTTCACCGCCTCATCACCCACCAACTCCACGTCGGGATCATCCTCCAGCTCCTCCAAGATGGCCTCCTTCTCCGAGACCTGCGGTTCCGATGAAGCTTCATGCTGATCTCCAGGGGGTTCTTCTGGGCCCTCTGAGGTCTCTTCCTCGTCCAAGACCACATCTGCCTTCTCTTCCACCTGGATGTCAGCTCGCTCCAACATAGGCAAAGGAACTGTAGCTACCATGATGTATTTCCCCTTCTGGCGACGTCCATCATCTCGACCCACAGGATACGGGCCCACCAAGTCCAGAGACATGACATAGGCAGAGCTATCGGCATGCGACCGTCTGTGAGGACTGTCCACCCCTGCCAGCTCCATGCATCGCCTGCAGTCTCGTCTGTAAGGATGGTGATGAGCTCTGATGTGTCGCTTCCACTCCTCCACATTCAACTTGTGGATGCGCTGAGCAAGACGTTGATCTCGTTCAAGGAGATAGGTCCTCAGCGCTTCCTTGAATGCAGCCACCAAGCCTGGTGCCCAGCTCGCCCAATCCTTCGAGGCATTGATCGAGGCTTGAAGATCTCGTGGAAGAGGATCCGATCTGCGTGTTGAATCCCTCAAGCCATCCAGCTGCTCCAAACCCGGCAGGTTTCCCAAAACCGTAGTTGGCTTCCGTCTCACATGCCCCATTTGGGATTGATCAAAGCTCACAAGCTTCAGCTGCCCTCGTCTCACCATATCCTTCAGTTCAGGAAAGTTCCAAAAAGATGGGAAGTTGGCTGCAACCTCAGGTCCAAGGTATTCCATTGGATCTTCGGGAGACTCCAGTGCAAATGCTGTAGGAAGACAATGAAGCTCTGGCACCTGCATGCGTCGCTCCTCCGCCTTGAAGAACAAGCCCAGCTGCTTGAAGAGCAGCGCTGTGTCAGAGTTGACCCGATGCAGGTCCCATGTGGACAGCCCTTCAAGATGGAAGCGAAGGCCGTCTCGTCCTCGAAGAGGAGGTGGTCCAGGCTGCCGTTGCCGCAGCCGCGACGTCGTTCTGCATGGTGGTCCACCCAAAATGCCAACCACCTTTCCAGCACATGCCAACTCCCAAATGAAAGCCCATGTGGCCGCATCATGTAGGTCAATCCCATGCAAGGTGTCAACGGTGAGGACCACATAGCCAGCCTGTTCCAGCTCATCCCACTGTTTGTGGTTTCTCCCTGAGAAGAGATGCACGATGATGCCCTTTGACTTCCACAGTCTCCGTCTTCGATGGCGATTCCAAGGAAGGCTGGAAGAGTGATCACGCCAGCCTTCGCCCTGCCCCTTCATGAACCTCCAAATGGAGTGTGGAGCCTGTGGGAAGCGATCGGACCACCACTTCAGCTCGTCCTCCTTCAAGTCCACATCAACCTGCTGCATCTTCTCCAAGTCACCCAGCAGGGACAAGCCTTCCGCCCTTGACATCACTGGGCATCCTCCCCTCAAACTGCACTGCAAAGGCCCTTTGGTAGGGTGGTGGATCACGATGCTGTCTCTCTTCCATGTGATCTTGTAGTCAGCTGCCGCCAGGCCAATGGAATGATCGGCTCAACAGGGCTTCGGCTCAGCAAGGTCTGGTGCTTGAAGAGGGTCGTAGATCCACAGGCCAGCTCCACCTTGGTGGCGATCAGGTCAGGTTCCTCCTCAGGTCTGGCCTGTCGGAGTCCATGAGTGGCCCCACCATCAAGGAGTGCATATTCTCCCGGTCCTCCAAAGATCCCTTCTCCCACGGACTTCATCCGTACGGCCTTCAATGACCGGATTGACTTCAGCAGGCTTGTGGCCTCCCTCATCAGCTCAGCTGCCGCTTCTGTTGAAGGCTCACCCATCGGCTCAGTGGCAGTTGAATCGCCACCTTGAGTTCCTTCTGAGACACCTCCAGAAGCCGCGTTGACCATCTCCTTGGGCTTGGCCTCACCTCCATTGGTAGCCTTTCCAGCACCCTTCTGAGGATCCACCACCTGGTCCTTGACGGCTGACTTCGGGGTCGCCTTCACCTTGGACACCTTCTTCGGCTGTGAGCTGTCTCCTGCTGGACCAACAGCCGGGGTAGATGGAGAAGTCGAAGTAGATGAGGTCTTCGCTGTGCAGTCCTTTCGAAGATGTGAAGAGCTCCCACAGTTGAAGCACCGACCCTTCATCTCCGAGGTTTCATGAAGGAACGTGCACTGCGATCCACGTCTGCACCCATCCACAGTCTTCCAAAACTTACATGGTGCCTTCGATGGAGTCAGAGCTGATGCACTTGTAGTCGAGGTTGAAGTGTCCAAACCCACCATGGCCTTCAGCGAGGTTGGGGCAGCAGCTCCAGCAGTAGTGGCTCTCAGGCCGATTCCCAAACTCAGCTCCTCGGCCTCAGACTGGAGGTACTCCGCATACTGCTCAATGGAAAGTGCCAAGGGCCTGATGTCAACCCCCAGCTCCTGCCTCACCGAGGCTACCCGGTACGCAAGCTGCGTTCCACCCAGCTTCCCAAGAGCATCTGCAAAGCGATGAAGAACTCCTCCAAGAATGATCGGATCTGGAAGGGCCAAGTTCAGCTCCATGGATCGGCTCATGAGACGCCTCCATCGCCGAAGTCCCCCAAGCAAGTCCGGTGCGCTGCTGGCCACCTTCGGCTCCGTGAGCTGTTTGAGAATGCTCACCCGCTCTGAGCTGCCCCCAGGTTGAAAGACCGTCCATAACCTGTACATAATGCCAGTGACCGTCATAGTCCTGCTGGCAATCAGGTCCTGTTTGATGGACTCCGGGACGCACTTCAGCAACATCGGCACCACCCTCTGCTCCAAGCGTAGATGAGCCTCGGATCGTTGAACCTCTGTTGGACGAAGTCTGATCCTCTCCAAGGGCGTCGAAGTGAGCCACCGGTCATAAAGGCTCGATGCATCTTGCAAGATGTCACCCCACCAACCACGAGCAGATCCAGCCACGTCCCCAATCATTGGAGTGACCACTGTGATCCAATCACCAAACTGCAGAGCTGACTGCTCCGTTCCAGGTTGAGGTAGTAGAGGAAGTTCAGAACCTCTCAAGGGCTCCATCGGCGGTGCCACACCTTGTTGTAGATCCGGTCCACCCAAGCCTGGAGGTCTCACCAGCGATGTAGTTCCACCTGCACCTCCATTGACAATTGGTCCAGTCATTCCACCTCCAAGGTGCCCTGCGTTGGCCGACATTCCCAATCCACCTGGAAGTTGACCACCACCATGTAAGCCCACATCAGGACTCTGAGAAGTCACGGCCGGTCCACCATACACTGCACCACCTTGATGATGTCCATGATTCATCCCACATCCACCATTGAAACCCAGGACACTCTGCGTTCCAGGAGAGTGAGTCACCATTGGAGAAACCGGTTGGCTCCACATCATGCCACATCCAAGTCCAGCTGTCTGACCTCCTTGATGAAGTCCATGATGCCCAGACATAGGTTGCACCCCAGGCTGCACTGCCACCAAAGACGACGTAGGAGCCCCCTGCAATGAAGGCATTGGTGGAACCATCCTTCCATTCGCTCCAGGCCCACTCGAAGCTGTGTGGTATGAGCGCACCTCACCCTCCGGCTCCTCGCCCTTCAACTTCTTCGCCTCTCTGATGAAGCTTTCCTCTGCTGCCTTCACAATCCTCAGCCGAAGTGCTTCCACTGACTTCTCCGGCGACGGTTGCGACAGAGCTCCACTCAGACCAGCTTGAAGAGATCCAGCACCACCATCAAGTTGCGCTCCATTGGCCTGCACAAGGCCTGCTTGTTGTCCTTCTGCACCAAGGGCCTGCCCAGGGCCGATGCCACCAGTTGCAACCCAGCTTGAAGGGGCCTGCACAGGGCCAGCACCACCAGCCACCGCAGCGCAAACCAGGGCCTGCTCAGGGCCTGCACCAGCTACCATGCCGCGCGAAGAGGCCTGCTCAGGACCTATGCCATTAGCCGCACAGCGCAAGGGGGCCTGCTCAGGGCCAATGCCACCAGATGCACAGCGCAAGAGGGCCTGCTCAGGGCCAATGCCACCAGCAGCGCAGCGCAAAGAGGCCTGCTCAGGGCCAATGCCACCCACAGCGCAGCGCAAAGAGGCCTGCTCAGGGCCAATGCCACCAGCAGCGCCACCAGGATGAGGATGTCCTGAACCTCCACAGCCTTCACCATGGGCCTGCCCAGGGCCAAACGATATCGGCGGGCCAGCAAGCGGTGGTAATGCTTGAGGCCTTTCCACATCCGGCACTCGTTCAAGCGCTGCCGCCCTTCTCACATCGCTGCTCCAGAAGGCATTGACACCAGGCTGAACCATCAGAGCTCCAGCACTGTCGCGATCGTGGCCAAACAGGCCATCTGCTGCCTCCAACAAGGTCATGCCATCACGGTATCCCAAACCTCGTTCTTGGCCAGCATCTCGTTGATCCTGAGCTGATAGTTGACCAGCTCCAACGGCACTAGAAAGCTCTGCCACCACAGCTGGACGGGTCTCATCATCCTCATCCAACCTTCTATGGAAAACTCGTGGGGCTTCTTCCTGTCCAAGGTCCTGGAACAGTGGAGCTAAAAGGCCATCCGGCACCGGAGTCCCCGATCCCACTGGCAGCAAACCCGTGGACCCAGCAGCTTCACCTTCTCCTCGACCATCACGTCGGGGTCCAGGGCTTGAAGCTGCAGCTCTTCCCTCCTCCACCATCAGTCTTCTGACTTCAGGCACCGGGGAGCTGATCCTCGAGTTCCGCTCCATGGCGATCAGGCGATCCAGCCGTTCATCAGCCGTCTCACCACGCAGCTGCCGCCTTCGACGGTCCATCGCTGCGCCCCAGCGGAGATCACCCAAGCGCCGGAGCACTTGGGCTCATAACCTGCGAGCCCCCAACCGGGGGAAAAACCCAAGGCAACTAAAGGCCGCCTTTTCTTGAGCCATCCAAAAGGTTGCGTGTCATATCTTGTGCAGGGGCCATGCCAGTGAGACGACTGAAGCATGAAAAAACCCCTGATGTATTGGGACACTTCTTGATTTGTGCGTGTCCATCCAAGTTGAAAATGCCACCACAGTTCCAAACTATGTTCTTCTGCATTTTTTTGGTCCAAACCGAACAAAACCCAACCCATCATCACATCTGGGGCCCTGGGGCCCTGGGGCCCGAACTCATCTCCGCCGGAGGCGGAAGCATCCTGGGTTGAAGCCATATTTTGAAGCTGCTGACAGGAAATGATGAGCTTGTTCTTGCTGGCATCAACTTGTGCAGGATAAAAAGTATTTGAAGGGCCTTTTGTCAGTGTCATGTTGGCATTAATCTTTTAATTCCAAGCCGATTCAAAACGAGTCTCAAGATGTCTCAAGTACTTCGACCAATTTTGAGCCCAGTTGAGCTTCTCTAGATTCCCTTCACCTAATCACCTTCTGTTGAACACATGTTCTGGGGAAATCCCAGAAAACACCTGCCACAAAATCAACTCTGCCACTCCCAGCGATGGCTTCAACTTAGCTTTTCACGTCCGAGAATGCACTGGGCTTTCAATCAACCAGCCTGCAAAGAATTGGGTGTCGTGAGATGTTTTGGTTTGCATCTTGTACATATTTGTAAATACTGACTGCAACTATCTACAAGTCAAATAAAAGATTATGACAACTTTCCCTGCAGCAGGGTCAAAATGTCTCCTTTGCAAGATCCAACCCTCCGAGTGATGTCCTCGTACTCGCCAACATCTCTTGCTAGTACTCACTTCAGTGGCACACGTCCGGAAGAAAATTTGTTGAATTCACCAAAACTTTCTTCTGACGAAGCTACCTGATCCCAACTTGGTATGCCCAGTTGACGAACCATCAACATCAAACCCCTGAGAGCACCCAAGTGTTTTTTTCTCACGAGGTGTGTATGGCACTGCGGGGCATGCTTGGCATGCCGCAAGCCGCACAACCTGTGCAAGCTGCTGTGATAGCAAAACCTAGTAGATGGAGTGGGCCTCGCCTTGCATGCGCACTTGGCACGACACGAGTTTTGACCCACGCCACCCACCTCGGACCTACAATCTGCAAAAAAAATACACCACAAGATTGCGACCCTGGGTGCATTTCTGCAAAAATTGGTTGGCTCTGCCAAACAGCAGTAGCTCCACATGAATCTGCGCATAGAATACAGGTAGAATTCCAGCCGCACGGTATCCTTCATTATTTTCATCTCAACACAAAGGCACAAATGTTCACTCTACTTCTTTGCTTGTGTATTGGATTCCTTCTCTATGTTTGAATCTTTACAATCGTTGGTGATAGACACATAAAAAATGACGACAAAATACAATCAACAATGCGACAAAACCTTAAAGTCCTAACTACGAGAAACCGTGCAAATTAGTCATTGTTTGACTCATGCCAAATGAATTCTCCGGCCAGAACTTAGGACCACCACGGCCCAATCCTCGCTTGGCATATCTCGTGTCCGCTGAAACAGACCTGAGGTAAGCACTGGTGCACCTAAAAATCCAAGAACCATGAATACGGTCTTAGTGGTGCGATGATAATAATGCTGTTGATGCTGGTGGTGCTGGTGGTGTTCGTGATTGCTGTTTTCATCGTTGTGTACTGGCAGTTGTCAAGCCCTCATGTCATCATGGTGTTGCCCGCTGTTGCAGTTGTCACTATTGGTGTGATTGGCCGTGCGTGTCCACCACTCTCTTCTGTCAGGACTCAATTTGCTCTGCTATATGATCACTCAGTGTGTGCAGAGGCTTGATATTTCACAGGATGCAGTGTGTTCCCTTGACCAGAAAATCAATTAAGGATGTCGTTGCCCTGGTCTGACTGATAATAAATTTAGTCACATTTAGTCACCACATGTCAGGATCAACTGACACCAAGCCACTTGAGCTTCTTCTTGCCCCGGCCCAATGGCTCAATACTGAAGCCTTTGAGGCACTGGTGCAGTGAAGAGCCAACTACTCGACAACATGTCAGCAAATTAGCACTTGAGCAACCCCTTTGGGTCAGAACTGCTTTAAGGGTATGGAACTACTCGAGCCACCAATATTTCGTTCCAAAACTACCAAACAAGCAGTCCATTTGATGAAAATTGTTTAAGCTCCAGCTGATGTCCCACTGCGCCGCGGTCCTTCCATGGTACAGCCTGATGGAAGCCGCGGCAGCTGTGGAAGGTCCTCTGCGCTGCGAAATCCTCGAGCACCGGTGCCACACATCGTCTGTCGTTGCCTTAGATGGGACCCACCAGGACCCACCGGATCTGAAATTGGCCCAGAGAGTTGAAGGCGTAACTCTTGTGCTGGCAAGTGCAATCTTCTCCATTCTTTCCACCTTGAAATCGAGACTACACGGTGACTACACCATTATTTATATAAAGGGAAGAACACTTCATGAAGTGGAAACCTCTGCCATCAGGGAGCATCTCCTCAGCACGTGGTAATCGGACACTTCGCTTTTCAGGCTCACCAGCTCTGCTGGGATTGAGCTGCACATTGAAAGTATCTGGTCGCTGTCACCAACTGGAGGGTGCGTTTCGTTTGTTTCGATTAGCTGAGCTATGTGAATACGGAATTGTGCATAGACAAGGAATCTACCCCTCTCAAACTTATAGGGGAAGCAACTGCGTCGTAGCCCCGGAAGCTCCGGCCCCCGCCTGGCTTCTGACCTCTGTTGCAAGCAGTGGTGAAGTGCACTCTTTGCAGAACACGTCGAGGACCATCATGGTCCCTGTCCCAGGCAGGACTTGATTCACCACGGGGGATGTAAGAGATGGTCCTAGAATGCAGGAAATGCAATGAACTTGCTACCCATGTTTGAGGCGAACCTATGGGTGGTATCAAAAGCTGAGACATGCTTAGGTCAGAAATTGGCGCATGACGTAAAAACAAGGAGACCCGTCGCAATCGCACACTGTCACAGTCACGCTGTCTACTTTTTCTCAATCCCAGGGTTTTATGGCGAAATGTCGATCTTAAACAAAAGGTGTTGTCACTTTCGCGTTCTTGTCTCCGGATTCATGTATGTTTCAATCTTATCTAAATCAGAACAAATGAACTTCAGTGTTTCCCTGGTTTTGCAATGTACAAAGAGTACAAATACATACATACATCTATATATACAAACAGCCGACTCGATTGCAGTCAAACTTGATGTGAAACTGAAAGGGGCCGCAATCTCTCTTTCAGACTGCAAATGGCACTGAGTTCCTCACGTGGTTGTGTCCAAAAAGTTTCCACCGAAGCTATTGCCATCCAGTAGTAAGTCTGCACGTGTCCGCAAGTACCACCTCTTTGCGGGGACTCTTTGCGGGACCACTGGGACTTGTGGAAAGCTGTGGCAAGGACTCGGAGGGAGAATCCTGTGGATAATCCGGAGAATGAAGTATCAAGTGTTGAGGGTTAAGGTAGAGTGAAATGCCTTGTACAACTTGTAAGGAGTCTGGGTCTATATGATGTCTATATGTACAGAATATTGTCTCAAACGGACACTAAGTGACTAGGACCTCCAAGAATCACAGATGTATTACTCGCACTGGGATCGACACTGCATCGCAACGGGCTTTTTGGACCTGCTCGATATTCACAACTGTTCACAACTGCTATCCCACTTTGGTGCTTCACATGGAAACGCAACCCAGGTATACCAGTAGTACCACACAAGGCGGTGGCGGAAGTTTCAAAAATAGGAAACCTATAGGAGAGATTGGTTGTTGTGAATCAGGGATGGCAGAGCGAATCCACTGATGGACCGAAAGGTGCTTGAGGTCTCCTCTCTTTCTCTCTCTTTCTCTGACCATCTACCCACCTACCAACCTATCTTCTATGTATCTATCTATCTATCTATCGATCTATCTATCTCTCTCTCTTTCATCTAATTGCCTATCTATCTATCTATCTATCTATCTATCTATCTATCTCCGTCTCCCTCTCTCTCTTTCATCTGTCTATCTGTCTAGCTGTCTACCTGTCTATCCATCCATCCATCTATCTATCTATCTGTCTATCTGTCTATCTGTCGACCTGTCTATCTGTGGTGCAGTGTCATTCAGTGTAATGTAGTGTAGTGTAGTGGAGTGTAGTGGAATGTAGTGTAGTGTAGTGTAATGTAATGTAGTGTAGTGTAGTGTGGTGTAATTTAGTGTAGTGGAGTGTAGTGGAGTGTAGTGTATTCGTAGTTGTAGTTGTAGTGTAGTGTAATGTAGTGTAGTGTAATGTAGTGAAGTGTAGTGGAAGGTAGTGTAGTGGAATGTAGTGTAGTGTAGTGTGATTTAGTGTAGTGGAGTGTAGTGGAGTGTAGTTGTGTAGTTGTAGTTGTAGTGTTGTGGAGTGTAGTGTAGTGTAATGTAGTGTAGTGTAGTGGAGTCTAGTGTAGTGTAATGTAGTGTAGTCTAGTGAAGCGAAGCGAAGCGACATCTGAACCTCCAAAAGTGGTCCGAACCCCTAGTGTTTTTAACATTTTGACTTCGAAATGTGCTTCGCGCCACAACGGCGTGCACTTTTTCGACATCTGAACTTCCAAAAGTGGTCCGAACCCCTGTGTTTTTAACATTTTGACTTCGAAATGTGCTTCGCGCCACAACGGCGTGCACTTTTTCGACATCTCAACTCCAAAAGTGGTCCGAGACCTGGTGTGTTTTGTACATTTTGACTTCGAAATGTGCTTCGCGCCACAACGGCGTGCACTTTTTCGACATCTCAACTTCCAAAGTGGTCCGACCATGGTGTGCTTTGTACATTTTGACTTCGAAATGTGCTTCTCGCCACAACGGCGTGCACTTTTTCGACATCTCAACTTCCAAAAGTGGTCCGACCATGGTGTGTTTTGTACATTTTGACTTCGAAATGTGCTTCGCGCCACAACGGCGTGCAATTTTTCATCTCTCATCTGGCCAGCTGGCTCCGCACCCGCCGCTATTTAGCGAGCCTACTTTTCGGCCCTCCGGAGCCACAAATCATTGGAAAAACACATTGTTTCGCGACTTTCCTACCTTTTCGCGGCGCACCTGCATCTTCTTTCTTCTGACTCTTTCTCTTCTACTCTTCTCTCTTCTAATCTTTTCCTTCTCTCTGCCTCTGCCCTGCTCTGCTTTTCATCTGTCCATATTGTCGGAAGTTTGACTTCTAAACTTCCTTCGATCATGGATCGATGATATTCCCCTAATATGGGAAAACAATCCATGTTGACCATGGCACGCATGCTGATATAGCACAAATATCTAACATTATACATATATATATATATATACACACCCACTGTATCCCCTGGACACCCCCGACCCACCGCCATGGCCTGTCCACTGGACGAATGGGATATCCTACACCGGTGACACTTGTGGACAACTCATGCGCTCTTGCCATGGCGACGTCTGCGCAACGCTCAGGTCTGGGCTGATCAAGTGCGGCTGAAGCATGCCATCATTGCATATATATGTATATATGTATACATGTATAATTATATATATATATGTATAATGTTCTATATATAGTATAATGTTATATATATATAATTATGTGTATAATGTATAATTATATATATTGCCAGAAAATCGTTGCAGGCCATTTGAAGGCATGGCACAGTTCGGAGGTCTCTAAAGGTGACGGTGATGCCATATGATGATACGCACAAATATATGCCCAACATCTGGGTTCCTGCTTTGGAATGCGCATAATGAGCATGGAAGCTGAGAGCTACGGGCATAGCAGGGCACATCAAGAGAGCAACAAGACAAGGCTTCAACGTCTTTTCTAATAGAGCGGTCTTAAGCGGTTGGGAGCAGATTGAGAAACGCACAAGAATGAGCACTAAGTCACTAAGGACAATGTCTTAAACTCGACTCTCTTTTGGATCCAACTATTCTAGTCCACAAGGGAATCAGAGTCCCAATCTCTTTCCGTTGGAATAAAACCATAGAACGAAGCTTAGACAATACAGTAATTACAGCAAACCATTTAGATTTAGTGATTGAAGCCTTTCTGAAGCCGTTCTGAACATCGCACAACAGCCTCGGAAAAAGATTCACATGGTCTAATCAAGGCCTAGCTCCTGACTCGTGGTCATCGGAGTATCAAACCTTGGTGAAGTCGCTTCTCATGTCTTTTCATGGTTACTAGTTACTATCAGAATTCTCATGGGATTTAATATTTCATGATATTTGGCTTTGAAACTTTCCAGAAGTATTGGGAGAGTCTTCATGCCTTTCATTCGACCAAAGTTCATGACATAGTGACATAGTGATATATCGATCCACTTGGAGCAAAAATAGTTCAAGAAACACTTGCCCAAACTTGGCTCGTCACTTCTCTTGGGGTTTTCTGTTCGTGTGCTTGATGGCCAGGACCTCAACAATTCAACGTCCAATCCGCATCCGTCACATCAATCCTCATCAATTCTTCTCCACAATCGACATCAATCGACATCAATCGACATCAATCGACATCAATCGACATCAATCGACATCAATCGACATCAATCCACCTCCAGCCTCCTAAATGACTGCCCTGCGCAGCCAGACCCGATGCCTCCATGCTATTCGGATCCATGCCCTCCGCAGACATTCGCTGCTGCGGTGACTGTTTGATCTCCTTCTCAACCACCGTCTCTAAGCGATTGTGGGCATGCCTTGGTTGACCCCAAAGTGGAGCAAATCATACTTCAAATACGAAAAATACGAGGTAGTTTGAATCTTGGCTACAGGCTACAGATTGCGTTCCATTCTGAGTTGTTTTCATCCAACTTCCACCTTTTTTGTCTCCCATCGTCGTGCCCGTACGATGTCAGTGTCCAAGGGGCTTCAAGTGAAGGAAGCCGCCACTGGCACTGAGTTGGGCCAAGTTCATCTGGAAGCCACTCTTTGGACCTGCAGCCACTTCTCGCAAGGTCCGCCGGACGCACAACATATATTGACATAATATCTGGTTGGTGGTTGACCTACCCCTCTGAAAAATATGAAAGTCAGTTGGGATTATTGTTCCCAATATATGGAAAAAAAAATGTTCCAAACCACCACTTTGTACCGCTTTGTACGACGCGCTGTCTTAGGTATCGAAGACAGCACATGTTCCAAACCACCAACCAGATATATAAATATAGATAATTATATATCATCAAGAGTCTTGCGGGATCGAGTTTGACACGGTGAAGACTGAACGCAGCGTGAAAAAGCACGTAACAAGCGGTAAGCCAAACCCCAAGCGCCCCAAGGGCGAAGCTCCTAACCCTGCGCGAAAGACTGCGAAAGACTGCACGCGGATGCACCAAAGGCATGGAGATCTGCAACATGCCCAAAGACAGTCTTCATTTGTGGACATCACTGGAAATCCATGTCCATCCATGTTTGCATCCTCCAACTCAAGCTTAAACTGCACCGCTAAACTGCCAAACCAGTAGAGCACATCTCAGCATAAAATAGGATGGATCAGTTTGCATATGTACCAGCACAACCTTCACCTAAACTGCCCGACACCCCGAAGCAAATTTGAGCCTGCAAGTCGAGCTTCGTTCTCTTTCCTGATACGATCCTTCCAGGTGATTTCAACCTTAGTTTGCGTCATTTCCAAAGTGGTCACTGCCGGTCACTGCCAATCTGAAAAGATCTGAGATCGCTACCCGTACGCGGCTGAACCTCAGCGGACTAATCATGCTATGGCTGGTGTTCCAACTAGGGACTTCGGAAATGAGGATGGCTTACTTTGCGCATCTTCGTGCAAAAGGGTGGCAAAACATGGGAAAAAAGTCGGAGCAAACAACTGTGTCCCAACATTAGAGAAATGCGTTTGTGACTCCCCTCGCCCGTGGGGTGTGTTGCCTTCCGAAACACAAACAGCATTGCAACATCTATCAGTCTAGCATACAAGTTGCGACCTGTTCCACTGTGTTTCATGGCCCTTGCAAAATCCTTCAACTTCAAGGTTTGTCTTGAAAAAGTACCAGAGCAACTCTTTTCGGTAAGGTGGTCTGACACTTCTGTGCAGCTAACACACGCAGACATCTTTCAGAGGAAATCACGAAATGAACAAGCGAGCAAGCGAGCAAGCAAACAAACAAACAAACAAACAAGGAGACAAAACAAACAAACGTGGCGTACGGATGTGGGATGCATTGCATACCATGCATTTTGAAATAGCAAACGCTCAAATGAATCATTTCTTCGATCTTCGGAATCCGTGCAACACAAGAAACCAGCCACATCATTCCTTGAAATCCATCCTACGCAGAAATCCATTGCATTCCAAATGCATCACAGGAACTGATTGTACATCAGGCCACCCGATGGATCTTGCCGTTCCTCTCCCATGTTGGCCTGGCACAATGAAAAAATCCGTTCCCGCAATCCATGCACCACTCGTTGCACAGAATCATTCGCAGGATTCTATTGCATCACCACGTGTCAAATGTTTGGATGTTTGTTGCCAAGTACAACTAGACAGGTTTGGCAACGAACAACCATTAATCAAAATTTGGAAGTCGGAATTGAACACATATTATGCATTTGTACACAGAAAAAAATCACATGCATGTCTACTTGTATGTATCCATACGTATCCTTATGTATTTGCATCTCCATATCAGTAAATGTATCTGTTTCACTCTCTGTTTATATGTTTATTTGTTTATCAATTTATGTTGTTTATGTGTTTATCTGAGTCTTATATCATATACATACATTGCATATTGGATTTGCATTTGCATATGGAATGGTTTTTGTTTTCGCTATTGTATTTGCATTTGTGTTTTCTACACTCATGTCACTTCATTAAATTTCCCAAAAAGAAATCGAATGTCTTTGGTTTACATACAGACAGGCCCATGTGAATGCCTGCAATCCGCCAACATCAAAACAATATCATTAGATTGGATACAAAACTGACAATTTTGCAACAAATTACACCTACCGTGCGCGGACATACACATAATGTATGTGCATGCACTTTTGCATGTTAGTTTGTCTGTAGTTTGTATGTACATGCACACAATCGTACCCATGGACCAAATCTTATAGCACAACCATGCCAACAAAAACAACCCGTCAAGGTATCCCTTTGGGCTGGCCTTCTGGCAAACCAGGGGGCGTTTCGGGAAAGGCAAAATCTCAAATGCTGAAGCCAACAAAAGCGTGAGACACGTCCACACACACAGCAAAATATTTTTCAAGTCCGCCCTTGCGAAATGTTGTGCTATGATTAACCTCATTTCCGTCGGACTTTCCAAAGTTTCCATGGCGTACGTGCAAGACTTGGAAACGATTAAACGCCAATTTTGTCAGTTTATTCTGCATGAAGTGTCAACATACCACAGTTTCAGACGCCAAAACCCCACAGCATCCCACAACGAATTTGATATTTTTCTATTTCGCTACTGTCAAAAGAAAATTGTTTGCAAAAAAAAATCGTTCTTCCAACCACATTTTTTTCATTTGTACGTTGTATAGTTTTGTGTGTTTTGTTTCCGCAAAATCCGTATACTCAATGGCAATTTAATTTTCATTGCGATCATTTGCTGAAACATTGGTGGGTTTGCTACGCCATTATTGTGCGCAAAATGCAATGATGCAGTGGTTGTGGCTCCTCACTGAAACACGATTTGCGTAGTTGCATGCCAATGTCCTTCTGCAAATCATGCCTATTGCACATGGACAGCTTAATTTGATTCTTTAACTGCAACACAATGCAGCGCAAAATCATCCTAACGCTACAAACGCAATGGAGCTAAGATATACAGTGGTAGAGTGGATCATAAAAGTATAACCACGTGGAAACCGGTTGAAGCAACAACATGGCGACCATGAACATGAGCACACCCCAGTTCATGTTTTCGAGGTATTCATGTATAAAAAACAATCGTAAAATTTGCATGAAACACCCGTGTGAACCATTCCGTCACAACACCTTTGCAAAATTTTGCAACTCGAGTGCACCACTCGACACCTGTCTTGACACCGCCGTTTGAGCCATTGCTTGAGCAATGGTTGGAACGCATCTGATTTGTGTCATCACCACCTCTGCCACTTCCAAGCGATGCGCATTCGGCAAAGTCACCTCTCCGAGGCGCCATCCATCCTTCACTGCCATGGTGTCTTGCAATTTGGAGTTTAAAAAAATTGCCGATTCAGAAAGGAACGTTACCAGCCGCACGCCGGAGACACCATCCGTCCTTCATTGTCATTGCTGCCCGACCACTAAAACATATACAGATTCTCCCCAGCACGTCGGATAAACATCTGTTCTAGCCAGCACCTTGGCCAATCACAAGAATATTCCAGAGACAATTTCCTGACCACAATCTCCTGACCGTCTGCCAACTTTAGCTCGCCGTTATCGTGACCAGCACTGGCGATCACTCCAACCTACCTGCGCTCCTCCGCGGATGGCCTCTTCTGTTGCCAGTGACCCCACTGTCCAGCTACTCTCACTAGCGCGTTCACCTAAGCACGCCTCGGGACACCTAACTATATAGTCCTTCCAACGGGCCCCTGACTCCTTAGTAAACAGAACTGATCACTGTTGCGCAATTGGTATTTCCTTGGTCAAGTGTCAGATCAGCTCCAAAATACCCCACTGCGGATAAGGACAGATACTACACTTGTTCATAGCCAAAATACCGTGAAGGTACTAATCCACAAGGTTTGGGTTTCCCAGCCTAAATCCCTAGATCTTTCACCACACCCAAAACACATCATTGCCACACTCCACTCTCGCTACGACTATCTCTGCACGTCTCAGACACCTGCCAGTACAAGCTCAACTAAGTCTGCGCCACCCGAAGTCATCTGCGCCTCAGTCGCCATCCTTAGCAAGTGGGATGGTGTGGGTAGCCCCACAGGGCTCCGCTACCATGATAAAATCTAGATCGCCTAGATTCCCAAAGGCCACAGGCAAACCAAAACCTCGATCTTAAAATCACATAAAAGTTTTGACCCTCGATTCCCAAGTACAAACGCCAGCTTCAGTCTTTTCCCTCGGACGCAACACAAGGGAGGAAAACAAATGAACGGGACACACCCGAACAAGTCCACTCCTATGGTTCCATGTCCTGCTGAAAGTGAAACTACAGTTCGGTTCAATTCTGAACTTCATGACACTAGAGCTCCCTCGGGCCAGTGTCTGTTGAGGAAACGCAATTCCAGGCTCAGAATCATCAACCTTTCCTAAAAGGTTGATGGAACAATTCCAAACTGCGTTGAATCACAAATTCAGCTAACTACAAAATACCAGAGTTACTTCCAAAAGTTCTCGAATAGGTCTGGTTCTCACCCAAACGTGAATAACCAGGTTTCTATACAGTCAAGAATGAAGTAGTTTCTCTATAATCTATACACTATGCAATGTTCTTCTGGTTCACAAAACCTTCTCAAACCTCGCGTTTGTTTTCCAAGATATCTCGTTCAGCCAAAACAAGTTCCAGCATCCCAAAACATGATGGAGAGCAGAAGGCTCTGCTCTACATCACATAGTTCCCAGTAGGACCAGTGCGTAGCGAAGTCGATGACATCACCAGAACACCATGTGGTGTAGAACCACCAGAGAATAGAATACAAGTGCGGATATCATGATGTCTCACACATGTCGATCATATCCTAGCGGCCCTAGCACACATCACGATGGAAACCAAAATGTCCCAATCACAAGCATGGCCACCTCACAGTTTAACCTGGACAGCTTAAACGCTGGCAGGCGCAGTAATTCAGAAGCTAACATGGCCACTACAGAGCGTAAACCCTGGCAGGAGTTTTTGACTTTTGATCCCTTTTTAAACACGTTTCCTTTGCACGGGGATCCAAAACTGCACCCTCAACAAATTGAATGTGCCTCCTTGAGGTCCGCTTTTAAGCCCACCCAAGCACCTTCTTCAGCTGCGCTGTTCCAGTATAGAAAACCAGCCAGCATCTCGAACAAGGAGGCCCCAACTCCGTCTCCAAAAATCATCTCAATTTCAGGTGCCAAAAACGAACCCAAAACTAGCTCCTGTGCCTGCTTGTCTTGGTCATTACAATCTTTCCCTTCCTGTTCTGTTGATTTTTTTTTTCCGTCCAACGCCTTCATGGCTTCCGCCAGGTCGTTCAACATGTCTAAGAGCATGTTGCAATAGAGGTTAATTGATGAATTAGTAATGCATAGGCCATTAATGTAGTGTGGCCGCAAAAGTAAACTGGTGGAGGACCGATACATAGTCCTGTGTACTGTCACGATCATCAAGACCAAAAACAAAACAAACCAAACAAAAACACACAAACCAGAAACAAAAACAGAAACACAAAAACACACAAACCAAACACAAACCAACCAAAAAAGCAACACCCACAACAAAGCAGTGACGTGACAGGTACCAGTTTATGGGTGAAAAGATAGATTCCTGCAAGAGGTGATAGCTTAGTATCATCTCAGTTCATGCCCTTCCTGTTCTGTTGATAAAAGAGGTCCCATGTTTCCAAAGCCGAGGCCACGCCTTGGACGCAAAACGTATTGGCACAAGGACAAAGCGAGGCTTGCCGGAACTCACATATATAAATGTCTTTCCGGTTCCATACTTCACCTTAGGGGTATGCCAGGATAGGCAAGCCGAGAAGCACATTTGAGCATTGAGACTAATAGCGGTCACACGTGCATTCATGATCCATTCTCGTTGTTCCTCAGATCTTATCGCTACTGAGTAACATGCGTAGGTAACGAAGGGACCAAACCACCTTGAGAAATGTGGAAGTACCAGGGCACCAGTCCAATCTGATCGGGGAAGTACAAGTTATTTAGTCCTAATGGAATAACCGTGGGGGTCCCTCAACTATATACAAAGCAACCATATATATAACTTATAAAGTAAGTATATATATATATACAGTTGCCAACAATACACGACGTGAACCCTTCTCTACAATTGGTCGTTCACCTCCTCATGGAGGCCACATACAATCCCCATATATCCATCCTCATTTTTTCTTTTCCTTCAAAACTTTCTCTCCATCCAAAAAATTAAAAATCGCCTTCACCGAAGTCAAACGGAAAACATGCACAGACACATGACAACTTTCAAATGAACAACTGCTGTGGCTGCCGCAATCCTTTTTTCTGCAAGCAACGGGGGAAATCCTTCAAAGTCTGTTGCCGTCATCGCACGGCAGGGTTAGGCTTCGTGAAGTCGGGGCTGCTGCACCGCTACCCCCATATGAGGGGAAACCTCAGTCAGGTTATCGAAACACCGTTCCAGAGATTGTCCCAAGCGGCCCAGGTGATGGCCGGCAGCGAGGTTTGGGCTGCAGCAATCAAAATTTCCAAAAATTCCGACTTTCATCCGGTTGTACCTAGGTACCATAAGTCACGACCACGAATGGTGTGTGGAACAAGGTCGGCTCCTACCGACATTGGAGGACCTGTTGAGTCCTTTACAGTCCCGTATGAGAGTCCTCAATGGTATCCTGGCTGGGGTCAAACATGACCAGACAAGAACTACGTTGGGCGGTGGGTGGGTGAAAATTCCCACGCAGGTTTGAACCAAACTGCCCGAAATAAAAACAGTTGTCAAAAACCCAGGTGTTTGACTTGACCAACTGACATGTTTCACAGGAGAGGAGGAAATCAAATAAAGGGAGGAGAGGAGGACAGTGCAAACGACCCATAAATTGTAGTTCATGTTGTTCACATCGCCAAAAGAGTTTGACCCCCACTAAGACTTTTGCCAAACAAAAGTCTTTTATTCCAACGGCCAAATAAGGTTACCATCTTTGTTCCAAAGAGTGATAACTTATTTAGTCCTAATGGAATAACCGTGGGGGTCCCTCAACTATATACAAAGCAACCATATATATAACTTATAAAGTAAGTATATATATACAGTTGACAACAATACGCGACGTGAACCCTTCTCTACAATTGGTCGTTCACCTCCTCATGGAGGCCACATACAATCCCCATATATCCATCCTCATTTTTTCTTTTCCTTCAAAACTTTCTCTCCATCCAAAAAATTAAAAATCGCCTTCACCGAAGTCAAACGGAAAACATGCACAGACACATGACAACTTTCAAATGAACAACCGCTGTGGCTGCCGCAATCCTTTTTTCTGCAAGCAACGGGGGAAATCCTTCAAAGTCTGTTGCCGTCATCTCCCCCATTTCAGGAAACCCAGCAGACTATGATTTCCCTGATAGCTTGCCAGCTGATTGCCACTTTTTCAAAGCACCCCGATCTCTCATCAAAGAGTCTTCGAGGCGACTAGGTGCATCCGCTATGTTTGATGCGCTTGGCACACGAGAAAACCAAGACTTAGTCTGCAGTTCCATCCCGTGCCTGGTGAAATCCTGGACCATGCCATCAGCGACCCTCGTCGCTCCATAGGCTTTCAAGAAAAAATAACTTACCAGCCTCGTTATCCAAGTACCAACAAACCTGCGCATGCTCGCAAGTGGCTCCCCAAGGAGCAGGCTACCAGGATCGGCATCACCTCGAGGACATACCAGAGCTCCTCCGATTCTGCCAGTTTTGGCACTATCAGGGCCCTCGTAGGCACCATCCGTAAAGACGACCCAAGACAAGGGGCAGGTCGGAGTCAGCATCAAAGGAGGCTCTTTGAGCACCCTATCTCTCAAGAGACACGTCCCTGATTTCGCGTGGTCGCAAGACAATCTGTTTCAACTCCTGCAACGACAAATCACCCAAAGTTTTCGCAGCTCCATTGGCAACACGGCCAGAAGTGAAAGATTCATACCAGTGCGAACGGCCCTAGGTGACACCGCCTGTTTCACGGTAACACAGGAAGCTCTAAGGATATAATCCATCACGGCGCCAATCTATTTCCCGCCTGTCTGAGTGTGTCCAATCCGGGCTTCCGCCCTGCAGAAGTCTCTCAAGTCAAGCTCTACCCCCAAACTCACGGACTGCTTGGAAAAACCTGGTGCTTCGCACCCTTCACGGGCTACCTCGACTCCAAGCAAGTAAAACAAATTGTCAACCGTCTTTGACGTGTTGCTGATCAGCATGTCTCTGCAAAAACTGTATAGTCGTCAAAGTACGCTGTCCATGCCAAAACGCAACATCACCAAGCCAACGTACCAGACTGCCAAACTGAAGCGGAGAAACCTCCTACTGACTGCCAGACGCACCAGTTTGCTGTCGGCTTCTGCAATGCCGTATTGCGTATAAGCATGCTTCATATCGTACGTCCTCCCGGACATGCCTTCCAGTACAATTCCCTTCTGAGAAAACTGTAACATCCCTGTCAGAAAAGCAGCTGTCCCATCAATTGCATGCATCTGGTATCTTTCGACCACACCCAAGGCTCCATTGACTCCTCCAATCGAGCAGTCATCAATGACCCGCAGCTTACCGGCCCTCTGCAATAGTCCAAACCCTTTTGCCCAGAATACCTGCAAGTGCTCAGGCATATTCCGCTTGAATTGCTGTTCGCCTCACCAAGCTGCTTTGCTCTTACCGCCCACCTTGCCAGCTGTCTGCACCTCACCAAAGCCAGCTCTGCGGGTTCCATCTCCAAGTTGTCCCTAAGCACCTGAGTTACTACCTCAGGCAAATGTAACGACATGCATCTCGGATGCCCACATTTAACTGCTCTGTTGCAAAAAACCACTGGGAGCTCGGGATTCCAACTGTGATACAGTCACCACCTGTTCCTCAGAAAAACTTGCAACTGACCTATGAAAAAAACTGCACCATCAACCCGAACTTTACCCCGCTTATCCAGTCGTTGATGCACCAGCTTTGCACTGTGCACCATATTTCGTGCTATCTTTCCGTACGCCCCCATGACAACAGCTGTCAAATTCACATCATACCCACCGATGTCTTGTACCAAGTCAGCAGGTACGGCACCTTTCAGAAAAAGCTATTAGTGGGATTTTCTATTGTACAAGCAACACCCCATGCATGAAGCTGTCTGATCAGTTCTGGCGTGATTTTTTGTACACATGGTTGACAGCCTCTGTCCTAATTTTCTCAGTTCCAGTCAAATGGGGAAGCCCTAGAGGAAATTCATCAGACCTGCAAGGCCAGGGTACCCGGAAACCAGCTTTTCTCAAGTTTACGATTGGTTCTCTCACGTGCCCTTGAAGCTGTCCTACAAGCAGTCGTAAAGTGCACCCATGCCAAATTGTCTTGCTCTGCGCCCAAAAAGGATCGCAACATGCCAAGCTCCGCTTCCTTTGTTACATCACAAACAAAAATACGATTGCCCTGCGCTCGTTGTGTGGTCTTGCTCACTGCTATGCTGCGCACGCCAACCTGTTGGCACGCTCGTGACAAGCGCACTGGCCCAGCGTACAGCTCAACCAACAAAAGGTGTGCCAGGGACCTGCGCTAGTTGACCACATCCTCATAGCTCCAGTTAGCCAACTTCTCACAAACTAGCTTGACTTCCGGTAACAAGCCCGAAAACTCTTTAAAAGGATGCCACACCAGCACCGCCTTCTTCAGAAAAACCTCCTGGTGCTCTGGGTTTGGCCATTCGGAACTGGTACACATTGTGTACCAGGACCGAGTGGTCACGCCTTCGGCACAAGCTCAGCGTTAGGAAAGATCTGCCATGTCGACCTGTGTGCTTTTCTCAACACAGAGTTTTTGTGGCATCATTTTCACAGTTGGAATCGCTTTGCAGCCATTCACTTACTCACCTGTGTATTTTTGCAGAGTCCTAAGTTTTTTCTTGGCCTCCTGCAGTTTAAATTCCGTTGCAACGATACTTTTTAACATGTTGCTCATGCATCGCGCCACCCGCCACATTGTTGTCTGGCAACTGTTGCCGCACCTGCGAAACACTTGCTGCACCCTTGGCCATTTCTTAGGAATTGACTCGGCAGGTAGCCAAGTCACGACTGGAAATCTTGCATCTAATGCAAATATGCGCCCCTTCTTGCACCGTCCATCTGCCACTGGCTCCTTGCAGCCGCCTTTTCTTTTTTAGAATGTAAGCCCAACAAATGGGCCTCCCTTGATCATCTTGTCGCTTGCAATCCTTGAGCTCTGGCTGGCACAAGGCTTTCGCCTTGTTAGACTGTTTTTCCATCTCTTCGCACTTTTCCCTGTCCCTTTTGGGGTTGCTGGGTTCGCCTTTCTTTGGAGGGACAGGCGTCGTAGCGGAAGAGGAAGCTCTGGCATCATGATTAGGGAGTGACAGCAAGGGCATTGTAATGCGGGGATCCATCATCAAGCGTGGCATCGCCTGATTCATCGGTGAGTCGTGTCACTCAGTCTGTCACCTGTTTGCTGCAAATCATGTGCCATGGCCAAAAACAGACCACGGTCTGCTTTCAAGATCTGTTCCATTTTTGATCCTGCTGTATCCATCCGGCGCCACTTTTGTAAGAGACCAAGGAGGTATTGCACCCATCTTTGATGAACACCCTAATCGATGAGCCTGCACCGATCCAGTGATATCCCGCGCCTCTGAAGCGCCCATTGTAGTTGTAGCTCCGTGCTGTGGTTAACTTTTACATCATCTTCAGCTGCTGTAACCTCCAAAGTGTGCTGCCCGATGGCTATCACTGATGACTTCTCTTTTGTGGCCGACAACCGATTGGGCACTTTGGTGGTGAGATCCATATCACTGAATTGCTCTCCAGCATAGAAGCTGCGAATCTCTGGGCATAGCTAGGTTGCAACTTCCCAGAAATACCGAGTCTCGAAAAGCGTTGCTGCTGCTGCTGCAATCATGCCTGACTCTCAGCCACCGGCAACTTGCGTCCACCTTCAACTGAAGAGTCCATAGACACCTGCTGCTTCGTATGTGCTACTGTAAGGGCGAGCGCCTCAAGTGTAAACGTCTCACCCTGGCAGCTTCAGAAATCGCCTGTCCAAACCGTTGTTGATTGTGCCACAGAGCTGATCAACTCAGTTTTTGAGCTGCCGGCGTCTGAGGTGTGCCAACAGCAAACCCAAGATAGAAAACGTCTTAAGGTTGTTGCGGGCCACTGTTGCCTTCAACCATCCTGTCGCATAAATCTTGCCGCAGTGCAGTGAAAACGCCGCTTGCGAATCGACCAGTGCCATGACTTGCCCGCCCTTCTATCAATTCAGTGGTTTGACAACACAGTCATAAAAGAAAGTTTTCCATGCCAACCCCTCGCACAATCACTACATTCAAAGCAAAGACAACCGAATTTCAAAGTGATGCTGCCACTGCAACCACATGACATGCCATGCGCTGTGCAATGAAAGTTTATGACATCGAATTGCATGCTGAGCCCGTGCCACGACGGATTGACGCTTTGGGTCCATACAAAGATCCTCCCAATGCGTCCTAATCCCATCTCCGACATCAACAAGAACCCTGTGAGCACTTAGCTCGGTTCAAACGATTTACAATCGCCTATGTTTTGCCATGCTCATGCACTCAAAAGATTTCCTCAAAATTTGACAACGCTGCTGCAGGTTTTTTGCCTTTGCATCATGCTGTCTCAAAGGTCTCACGTTTCGTGCCCTGTCACAACTCTGTTGTGGCTCCGCACATCGCCATCTAGCTGGCTCAAGTTGCCAAACACGACTTCTGACAAACCAGCCCCTATATGACATGAGACAGCACCAAGGTCTGAAAGAAAAACTTACCTGCTGACAACGCACTGTTTTTCCAACACTCAATGCAGTCGCATTGACATGAAATAAAGGTTCTGGCCCGGCACATTGCCCTCCCACGAAGTTCATGCCGTATGCCGCCTTTCGTCAAGACGGTTACATGAAACTCCATCTTATGAAACAGAGAACTTGGGTACCATGTCAGACTGGTTTTTTCCAGTTCAAACCTACCTCAAGTCTGCACATGCTGAAAATGAAACATCACCAAATCTGCTGTTCAGTTTGGTTTTTTGCCAAGCACTCAGCGTCCTTAAAGATCGCACTGTTGGAACACTGCCTGCATTTAATTATGTCAACCGTACATCTACACCACCTTTCTGGTAGCTCTCAGAATCTTTCTGCCACAAGCCAAGATCCTAACGTCTCCCTCCGGGGCCAAGTAAACGGTCTGAGTTTCACATGTTTCCAAGCATCAACACCCTGAGGGACGAGCAATACGAGTGGGGTTCTTCGGCACGACAACGGCGTTGTCTTCACTGCTGCTATCACTGCAAGTTGTAACATGGACTGACTAATGTCCACAACCTCACCTGCCTCAAAACACCACTGGATGCCAAAAATGACTTCCTGTTTCACTTGCAAGTTTTTCTGCAACATCACCACCAATCGGCTCTGCACCTGGGTCCAAGCTCCGAACAAAGCGTCCGCTTCGAGGGACGTCAGGCCAAAACTTGCCAGTTCTAAAGTCAGTTAGACATGTCTCAAGAACCCTGTGCGGTCGAGATGCCCCATCCCAGCTGTATCTCAACGCCAAGCGTACTTGGTCAAAATGATACCCCAACGCAAGTCTGTCTTCAAACTGCAACCATACTTTGCAAGGTATGACCATGCTGTTGCCTTATAAGAGTGTGGAGTGCTTCAGAGGTTCCGACAGGTTCAGAGCTTCCACCTTCGGCTTCAACAGCAATGTAAACCAACTGCCTGCCTCCTTAGTGCTTAGCGGCCTGACAGTTGCCTGGACATGTTCATCAAGTGTCGGCATCAGAGGATGACATGACAGGTCACCAATTTCCCAACTGCAACCTTGCACGCCTCCATGTATCAGCCCAGTTGCGCTCTCCAACTCCCATCCCAAGCGCCGTCAAGGCAGAAAGGAAGGTCTCATAATCAAAGCACGACACGTCTTGTGGACAACAGTGGAGCATTCAACATAACAAATTTGTCCGTCCAAGTTCATGTCCCAGTCACTATGTTGAGAAAGCTGTGCATCACTCCAGGAGCCCTGCCGTAAACTCAAAACAAAGCCATGCCAGCAAAACAAATGTTCCATGGATCCTCATCTGAATCAAGTACATGATGCAACGCCAGTAAGTGCTCGACCCTGAGTGGTGACGCCTGTCTGATGATGTTCACTTGAAGTGGCGTAGCAACTCCCATGCACCTCCTCTGTCTGCAAAGGTGATCATACAAGTCCTCTTCACTGCAAGGAAAAAACACGCACATCTTTGTGCAAACCATTGACCAGACGCGAGATGCTATTGCACCTCTTCAGAAGGGTGGCCGGTGCCTTGTCGGGCAAAACATCGACCACAATCTGACACTGCGACTTGGAGTCCACCTTGTTCTTGACCTGCCCAATGATTGCAACGTCACCATCCCAAGACAGTATACAGCCGTACCAGCGTCTCACTTCGGTCTCCCACATGCTGTTCCGCTGCTCTCGCAATGTTTTTGTGCAGAACATTGGAAACCACATCCATATAAGTGGCATGCTTGAGCCTTTTGTCAAGTTCCGAAACCCTTTCAGCTGCATCTTCCAAAAGTTCCACCTCACCTGTAGAAAAGGTACCACAGGTCGAAGTAAACCCAACGTATTCGTAGGAGCAGCTGAGGAAGAGGCATCAGGATCGTTCCAAAAAAGTTCACCCCAAAAACCATGCTCCCAGAACTGTTGCAGAAGCTTTGCACCAAGCTGTTGCCATGACCGCTCCAGCGCATTGTCAGACTTGTAGCCACTTGCCAGCGCAGGCTGCGTCTCTGAAACCTCTGTAAGAACCAGGAGAATATGACTCCCTGTGTGAATGCACATTGTCCCAAATCTCACCAAACAGTTCGGCCTCACGCATGGCCCCATTTAAAATTCCAAACCAACGTCCTTATCAGCACCCTCATCTGAAGTCATTCCAGATTCCAGTTTTGCCAGGCAAAAATTTCATGCCATCGCTAAAACCCCCATGCTGAAAATTCCCACGCAGGTTTGAACCAAACTGCCCGAAATAAAAACAGTTGTCAAAAACCCAGGTGTTTGACTTGACCAACTGACATGTTTCACAGGAGAGGAGGAAATCAAATAAAGGGAGGAGAGGAGGACAGTGCAAACGACCCATAAATTGTAGTTCATGTTGTTCACATCGCCAAAAGAGTTTGACCCCCACTAAGACTTTTGCCAAACAAAAGTCTTTTATTCCAACGGCCAAATAAGGTTACCATCTTTGTTCCAAAGAGTGATAACAGCACCTGCCCCCTCTGCGGGCAGACACTGTTGTACGAAGGGGTTGCTTCGCTAAGCTTGAGAAGACGTGAGTGAAAAGAATGGAAATTGACAAACAGGTGCACCTGCCCCATCTGTGGACAGACACACCCATGTGCTAGCCAATTGGATGCATAGGAGCATAGGAGGTGGAAGGGAAGGGGAGCATGCGGGCAACCAACCTTGTACGACAGGAGTAACAAGCAAGATTAGGACACGGGAGGTAGGTACTATGGGAGGTACGCCATGCGTCACCGCAAAACTGCCTGTTTTGAAGCCCTGGTTTTGGAGCCTAATTTTGCTCAATCTTGCGGCCGCTTCTTGCTACTTTATTGCATTCTTGGGTGGCAGAGTTCGCTGCAAGCATCCTTTCATTGGAAGATGCAAAATGTGAAATTGCCAGTGTCCACACCTGCGGGCTTCATATGTTCAAACAGTGAAACACTTTAGAACACCCCGGCATTACGACAATGGCGGCAAAATGCCATGTAATCTCGAAGCAGAGACCAAGTCGAAAAGTAGGAACGGCGCATCGTCCAGTTTCTCCTGACGCAGAATGACAATCCCAATGGCTTTGACAGATTATGAATTATGACCTTCACACTTGAAATTACGACCCTCGCATTGTCAAATTACGATCCGCCAATCCCCTTGTCTCTGCAGATTACGACGCTCGCACTTGAATTACGACCCTTGCACTGTCAAAAGTTACGACCCGCCAGTCCCCTTGTCTGTGACGACATTGGTTGCCTGGAGACCTTAGCTCAACTTGCATTAGTGTTCATTGCAACAAAATTTTTCCCAGGCTCACGCATTCCCATTAGAATCCCAATGTTATCAGATAATACCACAGCTGAATCATTGACCAATAAGTTATTTTTCAACCCAAATTCCAATTGCTTTCTTCCTCGAGAAATTGAGCCTCCTCATATCCAGTGCTAACGTAGAAGTGGATGTATCCCACATCCCTGGCAAATCAAATGAATTCGCAGACGCCCTTAGCAGGTGGGATGGCACGGGCAGTCCTCCCCACCATTTTTTGCCTCATGACAGGTTCAATTTATCTCTCAACCAATTATGGCAATTGGAACAGCATCCACAGCTGTATCCACCAGGCACTCAGATTCCATGGTCTCTTCCGTTATAGACCAATGCATTCGATCCGAATTGTTTTCAATATGCGATGTCATTGCTGGATCAAACTACTTTTATTTGGGGTATTATTCGGCGGTTTTATCCATCAACCTTATACCAATCTATGTCAATAGCTTCGATTTGATTTGGGTGCTTTGTTGATTCCATTGACATAGATGGTTTCAACTGGATCAGAATCACTGATCAGATCTCACAGAATAAATCCAGCAATGACAAAAGAAAGAAGATTAATAAATGCGAGGGAAAGTGGGACGGAGGAAATTGAATTGAAGAATGGTTATTTATTTGAACTAGTTTTGTATTAAGCTGTTTTTACGGTTCGCGGTTTTTAGTTATATCTACTTGTATATGATATAACTTAATGTAATGAATGTCCACCTTGAACGGTAACTGTACTTGTTTCAGTTATGTTTAGTGGGGGTACTTCATTATATGTATAATCCCTCTAAACATTTTGGCTCAAGGTGGCATTCATGACATTAAGCGTTTGATTAGATGTATTGCTTTTTTCCCACCCACCTCTTCCCATAGATAGATTCTTCCGACTTGTACAGCCAGTTGCCAGTGCCAAGCGTATTACGCATTCGAAGCTTTCTTGATCGAATCTCTCCAGATTCATATGGAATATCTGCCTGTTCCATAATGACCTTATGCATCCGTTATGCATCCGAGCATCCGACCATTCCTTCTCCTTCGGCGTGTCTTGTTTCACCCATCACAAGTGCATTTTACGAACCATTCCAATGGTCAAACCATGGAAGTTTTGCCATCAGAATCGGCCGTTGCCAATTTCGTTTGCGATCACGATCTCGTGGAGATACACCTTCTTTGTTTTTTCCTGGTTTTGTTATTTCTATGGGGTGGTAATTTCGGACACACTGTTTGACCTTGTTGCTGTTCTCCAATGGACTGATCTCCGAGATCAACCCATTACCGCCTTTCTGATGAAAGGGTGCTTTGTTGATTCCATTGACATAGATGGTTTCAACTGGATCAGAATCACTGATCAGATCTCACAGAATAAATCCAGCAATGACAAAAGAAAGAAGATTAATAAATGCGAGGGAAAGTGGGACGGAGGAAATTGAATTGAAGAATGGTTATTTATTTGAACTAGTTTTGTGTTAAGCGGTTTTTGCGGTTCGCGGTTTTTAGTTATATCTACTTGTATGTGATATAACTTAATGTAATGAATGTCCACCTTGAACAAACGAGAAAGTGTAACTATTTGGAACTCCATGTGAAACGACATGTGAGTCATTGCATACTCATTGCAGGCCCTGGTTCAAAATAAAGCGCTAGACCGTTGGCGTTTTCTTCGCACTTTTCGATTTTTCTCGGGTCTTTTCATCGACCCATTCCTGTCAGGTGTATTTGGAGTGTTTTTGCACGTAAGATGCATTCCATATCGGAATTCGCAATGACTGTTCTGAGCAAGTGTGTGACAAAGTTGTGCGTAAAAAAATGTGTGTAACAAAGTTGTGTGTGATGACAAGGAGGTCAGCGGGCAAAGGAGCGGACAGGAACGCACAACAGAAAAGCAAGAACCCAACGCAAAGACATGGGCAAAATCATTATGTTTTGCGCCCCGCCATCTTCCCCAAAACAAGTCCCAGACAACATTCATACAGCCATTCCACCGCGATAGCAGCCACAGGTTCCACAAGACCATAGTAGTACGCGACACCTCTACACGACACAATGCCTGTACACGACATGACCCTACGGTACACTGGGCTACACGGAACTACATTACACCATTACAAATTCGTTTCTCAACTTTCTTTGATACAACGAAGAGATTATCGGGAAGGACCCAACGCCTGGTTGGACATTTTCCTTCGCGCAGTTTCACATTTTTCCATTCATTGGAACATGTAACAATGTAGTGAAGGCCAAACCTGGAAAACCATCAGGGCATGTAAATTGGGAACATGGAAATGTGCAAAGAAAAAACGCATGTAGAACAGGACGCGCAGAACATACAGGACACACAGAACACACAGAACAAATACACACAACGATTCCACGTTGAGGGACATGCGGCAAAATCAACAAATTTGCCTGATTTTTTTGCAGCATTTGTAGGACAACGCTCTTGACACAACGTGCATTTGGAACTGCGTTGGCAAAGGCTATGAAAGCGGCTTCATGACACGTCCCGCATACTGTTTCTTGCTCTGCTAAAACATGGGGAATCCACGCAATATTTCGCATATTCTTGCCAGAAAAATTGGGGCAGTCACCACGGCAGTTTAGCGGACTTTGTCCATTGCAAACACGTTTTTTTATGTTTACTTTATACCAATGTTTGCCAGTGGGCCTTGCTACCACCCTGTCGTTTTCAGATGCTCGGAACTGTGCGAAACCACTTTGCACAGAGGCGTCAAATCAAAGAAACAATGGGGGTGTCAGAGTACAAATGAAGCGAATCACCTTGCTTCGTTGTTCTGGTCTCTGTGTGTTTCTTATCACTGTTCCTTTCTTAGTGTTTGCCCGCTTTTGACTTGTATTTGTCTCTTCGGTTGCATCGTTCTATTATTGCAAACTGTACTGTTGTGGAATTCCCCCTCATGGATCCTCCAGACTCCAAACTTACCTGCTTTGTGTTTTCTGGAAACTATGCGTGTAATTTACCACATTATTCCCCACCTGCCAGGTGAGGGTTGTTAGATTTTATGTCAGTTGCCTCCTCCCCTTCCTCCTTCTCCTCCTTCTCCTCCTCCTTCTCCTCCTCCTCCTCCGCCTCCTCCGCCTCCTCCTGCCTCGTCCTCCTCTCCTCCTCCTCCTCGTCCTCCTCGTCGTCCTCGTCGTCCTCGTCGTCCTTGCTCAACTGCGACCCGCGATCCACAGTGTTCTCTGCCGGACCTCAACCAAGACCATCCACGCCCAGTGTTCCCTGCCGGACCTCAACCACGACCATCCTCGCCCAATGTTCCCTGCCGGACCTCAACCACGACCATCCTCGCCCAGTGTTCCCTGCCGGACCTCAACCCCGACCATCCACGCCCAGTGTTCCCTGCCGGACCTCAACCGCGAGTATCCACGCCAAGTGTTCCCTGCCGGACCTCATGTAGGAAGATATGGGACAAAGAATGTGCAGAAGAAAGTTAGAAAGAATGTCAGAAAGAATGTCAGAAGATATGCCAGAAGATATGCCAGAAGATAATGCCAGATAGAATGCCAGATAATATGCCAGAAGATATGCCAGATAGAATGCCAGATAGAATGCCAGAAGATTTGCCAGATAGAATGCCAGAAAATATGCCAGAAGATATGCCAGATAGATATGTCAGAAGATATGCCAGAAGATATGCCAGAAGATATGCCAGAAGATATGTCAGAATATATGCCAGAAGATATGTCAGATAGAATGCCAGAAGATATGTCAGAATATATGCCAGAAGATATGCCAGATAGAATGCCAGAAGATATGTCAGATAGAGTGCCAGAAGATATGCCAGATAGAATGCCAGAAGATTTGCCAGATAGAATGCCAGAAGATATGCCAGATATGCCAGATCATATGCCAGAAGATATGCCAGATAGAATGCCAAATAGAATGTCAGAAGATATGTCAGATAGAATGCCAGAAGATTTGCCAGTAAGAAAATGTATAAATGTCATGGTGGGGATCACACGAAGTAAAGTAATTTTTCTTGATTTTTTTCGTCTGGGAAATGTTCTTTCCTATTTTTTTTGGCTTTGTTTCCGATGTGCCTGACAGGCTGCGCCGGGTGAGTTTTGTTCCAGTCTCCTTATTCTCCTCAGCCTTCCATAGTTTCCGGCATGCTGTGTTTGCCGCTTGTCTTCCAAACCTTTGTGCCGACAAGAAAAAAATGCATGTCCATGATCCAAAAATCTTCATCATGATCGGTTGATTTGTGACACTCTTTAGATTGCAGCGCCGAGGCTTTCAGTGTTGGCAAGATTGACAATTGATTTGTCTTCAGCTGAAGTCCAATGGTGACCATTGTCTTCAAACCTTTGACAAGCATTGCATGTTTCACATTGATTGCTTTCGGTCCATCCTAAACTAGTCGACTAGAACCTGATACCGAACCAGCAGAACATTCAAAAAACTCACCACCATGGTTTCTTCAAACACAGAAACCAAAATCCTAGCTCTGGATTTTGTAAACAGAGAAAAAATTGTTGCCATGGTTTTGACGCCTGTGTGCGATCACCGCGTTGACGCCAGATGTCGAGAGGACATAGCTACCAAGTTGTTGCGTGCCCAGAATGCCACAGACAAAACCTACAATGAGAAGGGCTATGTCAAAGGTAAAAAGGAGAACCCCCCGAAGTTCTTTTCCCACAGGCACAGACTCCGTTTAAGAAAATCGCAACGATCTGAGCACTTGGGAGCAGCTGGATGGTCACACATTGGGCCGGGATGGCTATTGACTTGTCAACTTTAGATGGACATGAAAGGTATGCAATAACCATGGGGCGTCGCACCAGCTCTTCACACCCTCCTGCCCGCACCTTCAAGTGAGTTGCCATCAATCGCTCGTTGCATTTGACAAAGCTTCCTGGTCCATTGGCCCGATCTTCCTTCCATTCCCTGCTGCATGGAATCTCAATGGCCAGAAATGACACTATGTTTCCATTCTGTGACTGCCTATATGAAAATCACATTGCGCATGTGCATTAAATGGCAAGATTTAGGGAGGTTTGGGCTTCAAATGTCCGCTTTGACACGAGGTTTGGTCTTCAAAGCGCCCGCTTTGAAAATACCTTTTCTGGAAGGCTGGGAACCCAAAGAATGGTCTTTTCATCCTGAAAACAATGCGCCGCCCATGGTCCGCACTGTCAAGTCGCTGACCTTCGGGCCTGGCGCAAAGGTGCACGCCGGGTGAGAAATCCATGGGCTCGCCAGTTGGTTGGGCACATTCTCGCCATCTGCATAGCAAGTCATTATCGGGGTTTTGGGTGTGTTCCTCAAAGCGCAAGCCCAAAGTGCCCCCAGCTTCCAACCAAAACCTTCGCACAAGCCAAGGTGCCTGTCGGTTGCATCACAGTGAAACTAGAAACCATGACCAATGTTATTCAGGTCCTAGGGGTGTCAAAGTCACATGCGATGGATGGGAGCAAGAGTTTGACATTTTTATGGTAGCATGGGAGACCTATATGCAGAACCCTCAAGTTATGTTGGTGCAGAATGGTGCGAGGACGCATGTTGAGACATGTCATGGCTGCATGTCCGTTCCTGTAACATGGTGCAAAAGTTTAAGGACGTACGTGTCTGTTTTCGGGTGCGAAGGCACCTGTTAGCACAGCTTGCAAACAACACTTGGTGGACATGTTGGAGCCCATCGACATCATCCATGGCCATGATCTTTTGGATGACGACAAAATATCAGAAGTGATGGCGTTGGCGGAATCTGGACTCATTGGCGCAGGGGTGGCAGCACCATTTTGCTGCAAACACTCTAGAGCCACCCTCAGACGTCCTGGTCCTCCGGAGTTTTTAGATGGGGTTCCGTCTAATTATAATTCCATTGCCCAACAGCTGGCGGTACAGGAATCATCGCTGATTCATGACAGGTCACGCTTCATTTTGTCGGCGATCAATCGTGATGGTGGATTCATTATTTTGGAGAACCCTGGGTCCAGCATGACTTGGCTTGATGATCAAATGGTTAGCTGTGTTCATGCAGAAGCCCTTTTTGCTTTTTTTCCGTCCAACGCCGTATGGCTTCCGCCAAGTCGTTCAACATGTTTCAAAGCATGTTGCATTTGGGATTAATTGATTAATTTAGTCACGCAAGGCCGATGCTGTAGTGGCCGCAAAAGTAAACTGGTGGAGGACCTATACATAGTCCTATGAACTGTCAGATCATTGGAAAGCAAAAACAACACAAAACACAAGCAAACAAAACAACAAAAACACCAAAACAAAAAAACCACACACACAAAAAGCAAACACCAACACAAACCACCAAGCAGTGACGTGACAGTAACCAGTTATGGGGTGAAAAAGATCAATTGAGGCAAGAGGTGATAGCTTAATATCATCTCAGCGCATGCAAATGACAACTTTTGTGCCATGTGGACGCAGGCCCATGAAAAAAAACAACACAAAGACCAGCCACAAATCACCATGGGCCACTTGGGAGGATGCAGGAAGCAAAGCTCAATGTGGAAACCAGGGATCCCCCCAGCCAGGATCTCCGAGATCACAAAGAGCAGCCTTCACGGCATGACGTTCACCCTGACACTTTGAAGCAAACACCGACAAAGCCGGGTCGCAACGAAAGTGATGAGAAAAACAACCGCAGTCAAACAGGAGAGTGAAACATGATCTAAGGTGAAAATGACAGCGAGGCTACGGCACTCAGAGCACACTCAGAGTCCGCTCAGAAGTGCTTTTCCAATCATCATACTCGCAAGAGTTGGTCATGTGCATTGCCACGAGTGCAAAAAGGCTCTGTGCTCAGTTGACTTTTCCTCGCCTGCATCAAAATTGTGGTTGCGGTAAGCACCACTGTGCTAGTGTTCTTGCAATTCGTCTTCATGGAATGGGAGATTGTACTCGTCATCAGTGCATGGTGATATCTGCGCATTGAGTTCTTCCGATGATGTGCTGGCTCCCCTGGCTGTATGGTGAAGCTGCAGTATGGCTTTCTGCGCCTGGGTCACTTCGTAACTGGCAGATATTGCACAACTATCCAATATACAGCCAATCTGGCGGAGTTGGCGTGTAGCCGCATCCAGGTCAGTGACCCTCTAGATGGCATGTTTTGGATGCCTTGAAGTTTCTGTCGGGCCTTCTCTAGAAGTTTGGTGGCATCATCGACTTCACTGGTAGTGACCTGGCAGAGGGTCAGTTGAGTAATGGACTTTTGCAAGACGATGGACAGCGGCGTCTTTGATAGGAGTCGGTCGTTCCATCCCAAAAGGCTAAGCTGTCTACAGGTTTTTCGAAGACGTAAAGCCACTAGGCATTCAGTTAACACTCACTGTGTTGCAACCTTGGTCGAGAAAGAGCATGGGGAGGTGTGGTGAAAGTCATTTGGCCGGTCGAAAGAATGGTTGAACGAAGGTCAAACGGCGACGGGCACCATGGCTAGATGTGCTTTGACATCGCACTACACTACTATGCAACAATTTAGGTGGAACAACACGAACAAAACAAATTAAAACCTGAAAAGGATTGTTATGACCGCCCCCCACCGCCTCCCGTCCCATACTGGCTCCGGCATCCTTGCAGCAAAGGTGCCGCAGCGGGCAGTGGTCAACCATGAGTCCCCATGGTGACAGCGCCGCTCAACCCAGGTCAAGTTACAGGCTGAGTGCATGTTTGGGAAACTTGGGTACTCTACGCTATCTCAAGTAACTTACTGGAACTGCACGTGTGAGGTGGTGCGAGGTTCTCCACTGCTACTGGCGCTACTGGCTGCGGTATTGGCGGGGAGTGGATCACTTCCCTCCGCTGGTTTCATCATTTGGGCGATGAGTGGTTTTGTTTTTCGCGCAGGATCCGCGTCATTTCGCAAGTGAATGCTGCAGGGTCATCAACTAGTTCTTTAGCTTCCGCTAGTGGCCTGTCAAGAACAATGGCAATGAGCATTTCGCCACCATTCTTGTGGATTATGGTTGGCCGGCCGGCTTGCACCTCTGCAAGGATTGCCACTGCCTTGTTTTCACACAAAGTGCGTTCCCATTCCTCCAGGACTCTTTGCGCTAGGGTGGGACCTTGAGAGCAGCTGTTGTTCCTAACGCTCTGAGGAAGGGGGCTATCGGGTGGCGTAGGGGATGAGAGATGCTGAATGGCCGCTACTGCACGCAGGACGTCATTTGTTTGGACTTCATATGACGTGGTCGTTTTTTGCTTATGGCAGGCTCGGAGTCAGCCCATAGCTGTTCCAGTGTATATCCTGGTTTCGGTTCCATATACCGTCGATTCCAGACTGCATGGTGGGACCATTGAGGCGCGTCATGGTTGATTTCAACTGAATCTCTTTTCATGTCATATTCTTTCAGCATGTCGTCCAATTCTTGCAGGCTAGCTGCTAGGTGAATACAACATTGTCTGACAGCACCATCGATGTGGAGTGGCCATCCCACGGGCATGTGGGAGTCTTCCAGAAGTCCATCACCATTTTACTCTATGATTGTGCCCAACATAGGGACATCAATGGTTGCTTTGATATGAGGCTAACTTGTGCACGTTTGCACTTCCGCGTGTCAGGTGCTAAAAGGCCTCTGGCAGCCAACAGTTCGAGCGATGGGAATTCTGGTTGGTCATTCGTCGGCAGCAGCTCTTCTTTGATAACTAACTTTAGCTCGTGTAGTGGCTGGGGCTGTTCTTGTTGAGGATCTTGATTAGGTTGAGATGCGTTATCCTTGGGTGTTGTGTCTTTAAACCAGGTGGGGCGGACCGACTGGACACCTATGGGACTTGCAGAGCTTGCAGTTTTGATGCTTTCTCTGCGCAGGCTGTGGTAGACGGGTGGGATCATCCATGCCGGCACGAAAACTGTGATAAACTGCACATTCCAAATGATCTGCAAATTCTGCGGCTTAACTTCGGGCGTGATGCATCTTACCTGACCATCGATCACTCTGGTGTATGATTCGGAGCGGTCGATGCTGTGACTTTCAGGCCTAGGTACAGCTCTCTAAACCAGTATTCCTTGAGCATCATAAAGGAAAGGTGAGGTGCCCTCACTTCCAATACGTGCGATGCTGGCATTAAAAGAGTGACCATCCATTCAGCTAAAAATTCAATCGTTTTGACTTCGAGTTTGGGGAGGATGGTCTGGACTGTTCGAAGTGCACCCGCAATGTCCGGGACATGACAGTTTTTTGCGGAAATCGGTTACCATCGGCACCTTTTCCGGTCCTTTTGACTTCCTACGGTTTGACAGCATCTGTGATGAATTACAGTTATAGTCCTGCATGATCTACAGGCTGTCAATACCTACCCCCCCTTGAACCCCCTTGAGGGGGGTATTGAGTCACATCACTATTGCGGCAGTAGCTTACTCCAGAGACAGGACTCCAACTACGCTTGCCATCACAGGACCAACTTTGACAATGAGAATGGCAATGGGCACGAGCAGTACTATACAGCTCTTTCTGCTTTGCCTAACTTTCGAGAGCTTGAGTGACTGTCAAGGTTGTATGGGCGATTAGATCATCTGGGCGATCGTGTACTATATTCCATGCGCTGCCGCAATTAATTAGTTTGCATGTTTTTGATGATGATACAGTGGCTTTAGGTCACTGTATCCAAGGCAAATCTCAAGTTGATTGGTTTGGTTTTTGTTTGGGCCCGGCCCCGTTCTTTGTTGCTTCGCTGTTTTGCTTTGTGGCGAAACGCAAATCTGGCTGGGGGATTTGCGGGTCGTTTTTGGTCGTGTTTTTGTTTTGTTTGTTTTGTTTTTTGTGATGATTTGCCAGAGTTTTTGGACCACACGAGTCCTATTCAAAGCTTTTCACCGCTTACGCTATTGTAAGGACCGTGCCTAGTGCGAATCGGCCAAACCGGAGGAAAAAAAAGCAATGTCCGGGACATGCCTGCGTGAGGGCAGTCCAACCGTTCGCTTGGCATACTCATCAGCGAAGTAGAGTCTGCACAACTTTGAGACCCACTGGCTCGGCTTCTCCATGTCTATGGTGATCTTGGCCAGGGGCCATGGGTCTGGAAGCGTGGACAAGCAATGCAGTAATTCAGAGGTTACAGATCTCCTCTCTGGCTATGTGCAGCCTACAATGGGTCCCCAGCACTTGTTCATCGACATAGAGGCCACAAGGTCTTCTTTCACGTGGGTATACAGGAGCGACAACTCGTGGTAATCCCGGGTATCCATTACTTCGATGCCCATCGGTTGCAACCGGACCTCTTGGCCACATTGGATCGCCAATTTGATCCAGGGGCTATGAAACTCGCAAGCCCTGAGGGTGCAGGAGACACAGTGAATGACCCCTCCTCGGATGAGGAAGCAGCCTCTACCGATGACGAGAGTGATCCAGAAGACCCTACAGTTGCGTGGTGCCCACCCATACCTGATGCAGCTGAAGATCCCTCTGAAGACGAGATCGTGAGTGCAGCTGACAAGCTAGCCATCCTAATTACTAATGTCCAACCTAACGGAAACCCTTTTTGCATACCCGAAAACCTTGGAATTCTCCCGCCGCTGTGGCTACAGGCGAGATTGACGTTGTCTTTGACTGCCATCCAAGAAAAGTTTGCGCGCATCTTGCTGAGTGTGGCCGGTGAACTGTGGTTGCGCGGGCAAAGTGCCAGTGTGGAGGATGTCCTCCTGCAGACGGCAAGGGCTCTCACAATTCGATTGGCAGAAAAGCTCGCCCAGGCGATGAGCTCGTTGATGAGATTGGCTGAATCCATGGTGACTCCAGAAACTGAATGCCTTTTGTATGCCACTTATTGGTTTCGGCCCATCCTGTCTGAACTCATTGGCTCGGCCCGAGAGAGCTCTGAGGTGAATCGGAGTCGAGCGCCGAGTGGCCCAGTTAAAGTCCTGGTCACAGATCCGCCGCATCGACGCACTACCGGGTTAGTGGACCTTACGAGTGGTGCCTCTGCCCTATTGGCATGGTTCCCTGCTAGCTGGGCCAGTAAAATTGCTCCCAAACTGCTCGAGAATGCTCCTGAGAATGCGCAGAAACCACAAGAAATTAACATCACGTGCCCGAAACGTTCCTGTGACGAGACTCCAGTGGAAGGAGCAAAGCAGCTGCTCCAGGCAGTTAAATTCGCTGCCAAAAACATGCCTGGTCTTCGCCTTGGATTGGATGAAGACTTTCAAATGGCTGGATGTTTCCAGGAGCTCATCCATGGATATACCACAGGGCTCGTTGAACCATGCATGATGCGAGGTCTGCAACCACTGGGACAGAATCGTACTACGCTGGAAGTGATCATTCCCTCACAAGCAGGGCTTACACCTGAAAAATGGAAAGAAACAGCCACACTGTGCCCACTTGATTGGCCTTCCAACTACAGTCTTTTGCGATTGTGGCATACCAATGGGAGCCTTCATCAAACGGAAGCGCGACTCAGGAAACAACTATCACACAGCCATATGTTTGCTGAGTGGACAGTGCATCTCGACAGATTTGCAGAGCGTGTTTTATTCCAGCAACCTGCAGTCTATGTAGCGGGACATGCCTTGCAAACCAACCTGCGGGAACGAACCTTCCCAGACAGGAGAGTCCGCAGGAGGGTCCCTCCGGAAGATCTGGATGAACATCAAAGGGCGATCCGAGCGCTCCATCAGCGTGCTATTGCTCAGCAAGGAGTGAACCCAGTTTCATTTGGCCTCACCAACGAATGGAACGACACTATCACAGCGGATAAAAAGCATCATTTGGAACATTTCACGAGAGGTATGACATGATCCCCTGCTCACCCCTTTTCGCTTCACCTTCATCCTTTCTGTGTCCACCCCTCCTTCCCCTTTCGTTTTTGGCTCACTTCTGTTTCACTCCGCATTGTCCCTCATACATTTTTGACATTTGTTTCATCAACAACGGTGGTGGGAGTTGACTTACATCTCTATACTGTCCATTTCGTCATTTCTACTTAAGTGTGCTGTCCATACCGGTGTGTCTGTCCAAAGACGTGACAGGTGCACTGGTATGCAGTAGGGGACACAGCTCTTCCTCATTCATAATTGTCAGGATTCATCATGCTGTACATGTCTGGCCCCCACCTTTTCAGATCTTTCCACAGTTTGTAGCCACATGTATAGTTGTGTGTGAGTGCACTTAGGCATAACAGATCGGGCTGCATGCTCTCTCGTTGCATTAGTGTTCAGACTTTGCTGTCCAGTCGTGAGCTTAGACTATACTAAGGTCGCCTCCGCCAGAAGCCTATTGCATGAGCGCACGCTCTCGCTGCCTTTGCCTGACAATCATCAATGGGTAATGAAACCGTTGCTATGATCCCCAGACTGAATCTTGACGAGACACCCACTTTCCCACCCTCCCCATTAGTTAGTTATTTGAATTCGTTGACTAATTATAGCAGCTGGCTTGCCAGTAGCGCCTTATAGGAAAGGTGATTGAAACAATGTGTTTCCCTTGGCAAAACCTCATATGCGGAAGTCCTTGATGAGGAGGTATTGACCTGCGTAACTCTTGCATTATGCTTTGCGTTCATTGTTACGCGTTTGTGCTATGTCAAACAACAGATGGTCTGGCATGCGACTTATCTGAACTTAATGGTTATATGATGGCATCAAGAGCTACCATATGCATGGTCATATCTGGTGCATGTATACAACCAATATATTGAATATGTCTACTGTTTCACACTATGTCAGTGATGCATCTCGACATGTCGTTTCTGTGCTGAAGCTGATCCATGTTCATTTGATGTGTGACATTTTTCAATTTAAGTGGTGGGTAGGGTAGGGAACCGTTCACTCTGTGTTGTGATGGTTTGAATGCGTCGCCGTGGTTCACTGACACATCGTGGTGCAACAGCCATTTCAGGGCCTGTCACGCTGGGACAATTGTCAGATCGGTCTTTTTCACTGGGATTTTGTACTGGTTATTTACTGGCTTTTTCATTGGGTTTTTGCACTGCCATTGGAACTGTCATTTGGATTTTGTGGCCACGTCCTGATGAGTGAGTCTTCAGAGACCACTACGGACATTGTGCTGCAGAACATCCTTCGTCACCAGGTGCAGCAGCATCGGGCCATTGCAGATCTGAAGCAAGAGCTGCACATCGTCAAGACCCAGTTGACCGAGATCCAGCTTACATTGCATGTTTTGTTGATGCACCATGGCATTACCATCACCAAGCCTCCTACTGAAGCAGAACGGGGGTCAAGAGAGTGAACATTTGATTTTTCATACGCGACATGCATGGTCCACTTTGCATTCAACTACCATTAGACAGCCGTGGGAGTTGACTATGCCTGCAATGCACAGAGATGTCTTGGATCCATTTCGCAAAAGGTTGAAGATCAGTGGAAACCTTGGGCCTTCGAGTTCTTCAGACTCAAGTTACAAAAGCGAGGAACTGCCTACCAAGTGCAGCAGTTTCGCTGACGCTGGTTTGAAACTCATGAAACGGACAGACGAGCACCTTTGGGCTTTGCAGATTTCATATGACAGGAAAGCAGCATACAAGAAGTGGACTTCTTTGATTTTGGATGAACCTGGGGCATGGAGCATTTCCAGACCAAAAGCTGGGCAAGACTACATCACGTTCCTCAGCCAAGGAATTGGGGAGACTGTCAAAGATTGCCTGGGTGTGAAAGCTACTGGAACTTTGCACAACCGTGTGAACCCTCTCATCCGATATGCTCAGCATGCGCGTGACACTGGAATCAAACCTTTTCCAATACAGGAACATGTGGCGTACGAGTTCTTGAAACAGACAGATCCGTCGCCGTCTTTTCCAAGGTCCTTCATCACTTCGGTGGCATTCGCAAAGCATGTCCTGGGGTTGCTCAGTGCTGACAGTGTGTTGGATTCATGCCGCATCAACGGTTTTTCAGCAATCCACTACACAAAGAAGAGGAAATTGGTCCAACGACCACCTCTCACTGTGGACCAAATCAAACACCTTGAGCAATGCGTGAATGACGAAGACAGAAGTGCGTACGACCGTGTGGCGGCTGGATTCGATCACATCTATGGAGCTTGAGATTCCCATGGGTGCAAAACATGGGTACTTGGAGTGCGCTGCAGAGAGGTGCAAGACTGCAACTACTTTGGAAAAACGCACCCGACTGTTGCCTGTTGTCATCCCCACCAAGAGCTTCACGAGTGACGGCTGGGTCGAATGTTGGCTGGCGGTTCGTGAACAAGCGAAACTGGTGGTTGGGAAAGGGGTGCCGCTACTTCCAAACCCTGCAGCGGGAGGAGGATGGACCAAGGTGCCGGTCACTTGTGAAATCGCAGGAGACTGGTTGAGAGCATTGATCAAAGATGTTCCAGGACCAAAGGTTGCGACAAGGGTGGCGACACATTCATGCAAATCTTCTCTCCTTTCGATGTGCTCGAAATTCGGGATGGAGCCGTCTGCAAGGAGATTGCTCGGATACCACTCTGCTGGAAGGGACAAGTCTATGCTTGTCTACTCTCGCGACGCTATGGCGTGGCCTGTCAGGCTCATGGAGGAGATGATAGATCAGATAGTGGCCCGAGCTTTCTGTCCTGACGCCTCGCGTTCGGGATACTTTCCAGGTGTACGAGCTCTGCCGGATGACTCCAAAGACACAGAGTCAACTTCATCTTCAGGGGATTCCCAAGACGAGGAGGAGGCAGAGCACTCAGAGAACGAAAAAGCAGTTGAGAGATTTGCTGGTGAATGGGGCGATGTTGGAACGCCGGAACAGGCGGCCTATTTCAGGCACAGAACTTCCAGGTGCCTCCACATCACCGCTGATGAGTCAGGGATGCTATTCAAGTGTGGCCGAATGGTTACTGGTCAGTATTTGAAGTGCGTTGGAACTCCGCAGTTCATCCACCCTTCTTGTGCAGCTTGTTTCAGGCGATCGGCCTGAGAGGTATAAAACACGGTGATGCAGCGCCGGTTGGATCATGAGTTGTTTGTTTCATATGATGCATTTTTGGAACGTAGGGTCATGACTGATATGTGTGCCAATACTTGCAATGCAGCAAGTTTCATGACCTCACCATGTTCAACTCTTCAAAAAGCATGCGCTCACTTCCCAGGGAAAGTGAGCGCATCCATATGTGTAACTTTGGTGGCCCTTTTTATGTGATTCCTTATGACAAATAAGGGAACAAAGTCATACATTTCATACTATTTTTGCATGAACGTTTGGGTTTCGACGGTGAGTGTTTGTTTTGGAATGCCCAAAAAGACAAAAGAATTTGAATAAGGAATGCTATCACTTGCAATGCCGCAAGAATCATCTTTTCTTTTTTGTGAACTCGCGAACTGATGTGCCTTAAGCAAGGACTGAAGTTTGATGCATCGAGTTTTCACTTGGCATGTGAGGCATACATGTGCAGAGTCATGCGACTCGAATGGATGGCACGTGTATGCACCGTCGCAACTTGAAAAGCTCAAAAAAAAAAACTTTTATGATTCGAGTGGTGTTCAATGACATGCAGTCATTAGCTTGTTCGAATGTATCAACACGTCTGATCGTCATGCGAGCCTTTTCTTGAATCACCGGTTTTGAATCTGCAGGTGTCAACGACAGTGTGACCGAGCTGACAGGTTTTCATGCTGACTTGTCGAACCTAGCCTAGCCCCGACCGAAGCCATGAGTTTTGGTGACAGCAGTGCAGTCTTTGAACAGAGGTCGAGAGCCATAGGACTGAGTGACGATGTTATCAAGGGTTTCAAGGACAATGGTTTGGACACTATGGCAAAACTAGCGTTTGCATGCAATTTTTCACCTGGTGGCAGTGACGACAAGCCCTTCAAGGACTTACTGACCAAGGTGCTGGGGAGAGATGCCAACTTAGTTGAGGAATCATGCGCTAGGCGTCTTTTCAATGAGTCATATGCCACAGTAGCTGCAGACATTCGATGCCAAACCGAACAAACGAATGATGAGTCACTCAGAAAGCTTGCACCTGCTGACAGAGCGGCGAGACTGGAGGAACAGCAAGGCAGATTGACTGGTCTCGACATCCGAGGACCTTACGAGCCTGGAGACTCGTTAGTGGACAAATTTGTCAACTTCTATGAAAATGACAGACTGCAGTGGATCAGCTGGGACCAGTGTGTTAGCAGGGAACATGAGTTGATGAACACCAGCAAGAAGGACCAAAGGTTGGTCGTGCAGTCCTCAGGCGAGTTGAAATTCACCAGCTCAGTCAAGTATGAGCCTTGCGACACTTCATCTGAAATTTTGTTGCGGTATTGTTTCATTCGAAGAGCGTTGGCGATGGAACAGGCCAACATCCTTGCATATAAGTACCATGACAAGTGGCTTGAAAAGATCATGGCATGCAGACTTGAAACTGTGCCGCATGGATTTGCCAGGACAACCTTCCAACAGATCGAGGCCGCTGACAAGCGATTATTTGTCCTCCTCGCCGAGAAGACCAGAGCAGGAATCAAGGCCACTGCAACAGGCCGACCATGTGATGCTCATTTTGAAGTTTGCATGAACAGCACAGAGGTGATGTCTTTGTTGCAGCCCAAGCCAATTGCAGTGAGATCCAGCGAGGAACCCCCAACCAAAAGACCAAAGGTCGACAGACCGGGTCCTGACAAATCACCTTTTGAGAGACCGGGCAAGGGCAGAAACAAAGGCAAAGGCAAGGCAACTCCTAGTCAGTTCATGCGCATACCGACCGACCTTTTGAACTTGGGTTGCACAGGCGCGACACCTCAGGGACATCGATTGTGCTTCTCTTTCAATTTGAAGAAGTGTTCAAACAGTGTGCAAAATCAAAGCTGTGGCAAAGGTTTGCATTTGTGTGCTGTCAAAGGATGTCACAAACAACATGCTGCAGTTGAGTGTCCGATGAAGAAGAAAGACTGAAATTCTGGCGGCACAGGAGTGTCGGGTGAGGCCAACAATTTTGAGGGTGCCGAGGGGGCATCCGACAACAATTCACAACAGGTGGATGATGGCATTCAATTTTCAAATTTTTCTACTGGCGACGAAGATCGCCCTGCTTGCGTGAGTCAGGAAGTTGACATCGATGCCCAGGTTGTGGAATGGAAACGCGAACAAAACCCATTGTTTTTGGAACTGTGCTCAGGTTGTGGCATTTTGTCTGCGACGGTGGCTGCAAGCGGCTTTGACACCATGGCAGTTGACCACAAACATAACAAACATCGAGTCCATGTCAAAACTTTCAATTTGGATCTTACTCTTGAGCACAGCTGGAAAGTCTTAAAATTTATTGTACAACAATGCAATGTTGCAGCGGTGCACATAGCTCCTCCTTGCGGGACATGTTCACGTGCAAGGGAGATCAGGCTGAGTTCTGACTGGCATGGACCTCCGCCTCTGCGAAATGCTGATTACCCGTACGGGGTGCCTGACATGAGTGACAAGGACAGACTTCGTGTGCAGCAGGCAAACCAGCTTTACATGTTCATGAGTGATTTTTGCTTGTTTTTGAACGAGAGGTCAGTGCCTTGGACAGTGGAAAACCCCACCAACAGCTGGTTGTGGGAACTGCCGTGCATGAGGAGCTTAATGATGGACATGTATTTCACTTCATTTCATTCTTGCGCGTATGGGGGCAAAAGGTATAAGGGCACCAGTTTTTTGACCAATCACCCTGCTTTTCTTGTTTTGTGCCGACAATGTGACGGCATGCACGAACATCTGCCTTGGGGGTTTGACGAAAAGTCGCAACAGTTCTCGACGGCGTTGGAAGCCGAATATCCACGACCATTATGCCAGGAGTACACAAGGATTTTACTTGACATGGCTGCCACCAATGGCATTCAGGTTACGCCATTCCCCAGGGCATCAGAGAAGTTGCATCCCGATAAACAACATGCGGGGCGAGCGGTGCCACCTTTAGTTCCTGAGTACGACAAAGTTGTGTCGATGTTGTTGTCAACAAGTCCCCAACTGGACGGGAAGCACAAGTTGTTGCAAGCGCTTCCCAACATCCCCAAGGGCAGCAAGCTCCTGCGTTCTGAAGTGAAAGGGGGACAAGGCGACAAACAGTTTACAATGTATGTATTTGGAATTTTTCATGGGCATGAGAAATTTGTCAAGGTGGCCAGATCCCTGTGGCATCCTTTCGACGAACTTCGTCACCTTCCAGATTTCTTGACAAGAGCAATTTACAATGTTTTACACAACAGCAAAGTCGACATAGCCAGGCAAAGACTTGAAACACTGCAGTTGTGGAGACGATGGGCTGATGAGTTGGCAGACGATGAAAGAGACTTGAAAAGAGATATGCCTGCACACGTCAAGAAGGTGATGGAATGCAAGAGACTGTGTTTGCTCAACAAACTTGCGTGCGAGGTTTTGGATTGGCCCGACAAGAACCTTATGCGGGAGCTGGCTAGTGGCTTCAGGCTTGTAGGTGAGGCTCCTGCCACCGGAGTTTTTCGAGTGCAGCCCAAACCAGGGCACATCAGTGAGGACGAGCTCATGGCGCAGAGCAAGTTTTTGCGGCCTGCCATCATAGGCAAGGCCAACAATGCAGTATCTAGCCAACACGAATCCGAGTTGTATGACATCACTTTGAAAGAAGCCACTGAGAAAGCGTGGCTACAAGGCCCTATGGAGTTTGATGACGTGTGCAAACTCTTTGGTGATCAATGGTTGCCGGTTCGACGATTCTGTGTCGAGCAGAAGGGCAAGCTCCGGCCCATTGACGACTTCTGCGAGAGTCGGCTAAACCAGGCATTCAGTTCGGTCGATAAGATTTCACTGAAGACCATGGACCACGTCACGTGGGCTGCATTGGTCATTAGCAAGTATTCCTTGCACAACCACGAGATGGATTTCGTCTTGAAGAGTGGAGAACGCTTGCATGGGACCGTCCATTCGGACTGGATTGGGGGATGCTCCATCAATGCCAATGCCACTACGCTTGATTTGCGGAGCGCGTACAAGCAATTACCGCTGCATGAGGCAGATGTAGCCAAGGCGGTCGTGACACTCAGGGATCCAGCCTGCAAGAAGACCAAACACTTCACCATGTGCACCCTTCCTTTTGGAGCCAGTGCCTCGGTGCTTCACTTCAATCGGATAAGTACACTACTGTGGGCCTTAGGATGTCACTTGAACATCATCTGGTCGTCATACTTTGACGATTATCCGGTGCTCTGTCCGGAAGGCTTGGAGAGATCTTCACTTGGGGCGGCAAAGGCGATGCTTGGGTTGTTGGGATTCGAATATTCCTCAGAAAAGCTCAAGGAGCCTGGCCCCAAGAGCGAGATGCTTGGAGTGGAGCTTGACCTGACGGAGAGCAAGACAGGATGCATAGCCATATGCAACAAACGTGATAGAGTAGACGAAATCAGTGCAGCGCTTGACAAGATTGTTTCGGAGGGTCGACTCAGACCGAGAGATCTTCAGTCCCATTTGGGAAGACTTCAGTTTGCTGAAATGCAGATTGCTGGCCGAGCAGGCCGTCTTGCCATGGCTGATTTGCGTCAGATGGGATCGACAGAAGGTTCCCTGGTTGACTTGAACGACAGTCAAATCAACGCTCTGAGCATTCTCAAAGCAAGGATCACCTCGGGAAAACCCAAGAGATTGATTGCCAGGCCGTCTGAAAAACCATGGCTTCTCTTCACTGACGGAGCACTTGAGTATGACGAAGACAGCCAATCTCTGGCAACGGTTGGTGCAGTTCTCATTTCTCCGGCAGGAGTTGCGCATTGCTTTGGAGTTGAAGTACCTCACGAAGTGGTCAAGCTTTGGAAGGTGGACGGTCGCGAACACGTCATAGGTCTTGTGGAATTGTATGCCTGCGTTGTAGCCTTAAATGAGTGGAAGGAAGCCATAGCAGGACAACGAGTTTTGTTGTTCATAGACAACTATGGTGCTCAAGATTGCTTGGTTAAAGGATCAGCCAGCATCAACACCTGGCGACAGCTTCTTTTGAAACTTGAAGAAATCGATGATTCCCTTTTTGGAAACATGTGGGTGACGAGAGTCGCCTCGTCGTCAAATCCGGCAGATTTCCCGAGCCGTGGATCACTGAAAGAACTAGGATTTCTGGGACACTTAAATGTTTGCAGTCCGGTTTGCCCGATGACGGGCGTTGCACTTGTGTCGATATGCTAAAGCGAAAAAAGGGGAAGAACGGCTATGCAGCTGTTGGCATGATCAGCAATTGAAATGAACAAATGCAGATGAATGAAATTGACATGTAAAGATGTTGAACAAGATGCAATGCAGCATCGATTTCCAGACTGATACTTCCCCTCGTTCACGCTGACGCAGAAAACAAGTGCTTGACCGAGTGATTGCATTCATGCTGACTTTCATGTTTTTGCAGTGATGAAAAAAAAATGAGCAAATAAATTATTTCAATGAACGTTTGTGCGAGAGATCCGAATGCGAAACGTGATGCGTATCGGACACATGTGAATACGGAGTTATTATGTATATGTGCATATATGTGGACTATGAATACATGATACCATACGTTCTATGATGTTACATGTAGGTTTCCTTGCCTCCTTGCTATTGGGTTTGCCAAGGTCACCGTTGCTATAATATAGCAGCTGGCTTGCCAGTAGCGCCTTATAGGAAAGGTGATTGAAACAATGTGTTTCCCTTGGCAAAACCTCATATGCGGAAGTCCTTGATGAGGAGGTATTGACCTGCGTAACTCTTGCATTATGCTTTGCGTTCATTGTTACGCGTTTGTGCTATGTCAAACAACAGATGGTCTGGCATGCGACTTATCTGAACTTAATGGTTATATGATGGCATCAAGAGCTACCATATGCATGGTCATATCTGGTGCATGTATACAACCAATATATTGAATATGTCTACTGTTTCACACTATGTCAGTGATGCATCTCGACATGTCGTTTCTGTGCTGAAGCTGATCCATGTTCATTTGATGTGTGACATTTTTCAATTTAAGTGGTGGGTAGGGTAGGGAACCGTTCACTCTGTGTTGTGATGGTTTGAATGCCCGCCCTGTACTCATGCTTCGTCCCACCCTATGATTTGGGAAGAACGGCTATGCAGCTGTTGGCATGATCAGCAATTGAAATGAACAAATGCAGATGAATGAAATTGACATGTAAAGATGTTGAACAAGATGCAATGCAGCATCGATTTCCAGACTGATACTTCCCCTCGTTCACGCTGACGCAGAAAACAAGTGCTTGACCGAGTGATTGCATTCATGCTGACTTTCATGTTTTTGCAGTGATGAAAAAAAATGAGCAAATAAATTATTTCAATGAACGTTTGTGCGAGAGATCCGAATGCGAAACGTGATGCGTATCGGACACATGTGAATACGGAGTTATTATGTATATGTGCATATATGTGGACTATGAATACATGATACCATACGTTCTATGATGTTACATGTAGGTTTCCTTGCCTCCTTGCTATTGGGTTTGCCAAGGTCACCGTTGCTATAACCCTAGGTTTTGCCCTTAGCAGAGCTACAGTAGGTGTTGGTGCTTTGTTTTACATGGTTCTGTTTTTGTTGACTGTTCCCTGCCTGACGTGGCCCTCCCTCCCCCTCGGATGGTCCTCTTTGGCGCCTTGGCCCAGGTTTTACTGGTCCCTCCCTCTGGGTATCGTTGCTTCCGGCGACGGCCTGGTTGCCTTGCCTCTGTGCGTGGAGTGTTTGTTGCGCATTGTCTCCCCTCTTCATTGTGTCTCATGGCATCAAAGGCCTTTGGCCCTGTGTGGGGATTTTTCCCTCTACACCATGCTTCCTGTGTTGTTGGGGTGCTGTGTGCTCCTTCACTGAGGTATTCATCATAGTATGATCCTTGGCCCCTTTTTGGACTCCGCTAAGGCACGTTCGTCCCCCTTCTGGTGCGTGTGTGTCCTTTCTCACTCTGTCCTCTGCTGCCTCCTGGCTCCTCTCCTCGCTTCTTCTGTGTGGCGTGTGGCTTTGTGTGTGTTGTGATTTGGCCGCTCCCCCTTTCTGCTTCCCCCCATGATGGCAGGGCTCTGTTGGTTGGTTTTTGCATTGATTGCTTCATCTGTTGCCTGGATACCGAGGTTACCGCTCTGCATAATAGCTCTGTCGTTTCACCATAACTACATTGGTCTCATTTAGTTGTGACTAAGGATTCGCTCGAGGTGGGGCAGATTTTTGTCACCGTCCCCCCCTCTCCTTTTTCCCCCTTTGAATTCGTGTTGTGTTTGGTTTGTTTGAATCATGTGGCCTTTTCTTTGGCTGTCTTGGGGAGGGCCCCTCTCGCTCTGTGTTGTTTCTGCGTTTTCTCCGGGAGGGGCGGTAGATTCCTGGTAGAGCCATGGACCAGGCTGCACTGCAGTGAGCTCTACTGGCGCTGTCCAGTTGTGCTTCCTGCCGTTCAGTCTGGAGCGCCCGAGTGCAGCAAAGCCTGCCAACATGGTTCGGTGCGTTGATGGGACGTAGTGATTCTGCTAATGGCTCACTCTAGGGGAGAGTGGCCCTATGTGAGATGCACTGCGAACCTCTGGAACATCTGACTTGCTGCAGGTTTTTGCTGGGACGATGACGCCTTGTGAATCCTGCTAGTCAATCTGGTGCTGGTACAGCGAACCTAATCACCTTTTCAAGTTTGTGGCTTGAGCACGACTGCCATGCGAGAGCGGCGCAATTGTGTACAGGTCGCTATAGTAGCAATCTTTCTTTGCTTGAGCCTACCCCCTGCACGAGTTTATCTTATTCATCTGCAATGACCTTAAGGAGAGCATCAGGTTTTTGCGGAAATCGTTTACCATTGGCACCCTTTCAGGTCCTCTTGGCTTCCTACGGTATGACAGCATCTGTGATGAATTACAGTTATAGTCTTGCATGACCTACAGGCTGTCAATACCTACCCCCCCTTGAGGGGGGTATTGAGTCACATCACTTTTGCGGCAGTATCTCACTCCAGAGACAGGGCTCCAACAACGCTGACCATCACAGGACCAACTTTGACAATGAGAATGGCAATGGGCACGAGCTGTACTATACAGCTATTTCTGCTTTGCCTAATTTTCTGAGAGCTTGCGTGACAGTCAAGGTGGCAATGGCGATGAGCCAATCTGGGCGATCGTGTACTGTATTCCATGCGCTGCCGCAATTAATTAGTTTGCATGTTTTTGAGGTTGATACAGTGGCTTAGGTCACTGTATCCAAGGCAAATCTAATGTTTTGTTTGGTTTGGTTTTTGTTGGGCCCGGCCCCGTTTTTTGTTGCTTCGCTGTTTTGCTTGTGGCGAAACGCAAATCTGGCTGGGGGATTTGCGGGTCGTTCTTGGTCGTGGTTTTGTTTGGTTTGTTTTGTTTTTCGTGAAGATTTGCCTGAGTATTTGGACCACACGTGTCCTATACATTTTTGCTTTTCACCGCTTACGCTATTGTAAGGACCGTGCCTAGTGCGAATCGGCCAAACCGGAGAAAAAAAAAATGCAGTAATTCAGAGGTCAGGTCTGCGGAGATGACTGGGAGGGCTTCTCCTTGCGGACGATAGTCTATACTGCTGGCCCTACCGTGCCCTTGCTTTTTTGCGTATGGGTGCGGGCGGCTATATGCACGGCTTGGATGGTGGTCTCATATTGGTTGACCATAGCTCTTAGGTACTTGCATGCGCGGACAGCTGCTCTTCTTGTGTTTGGCCCATCTTCGGGCTGATTTTTGGCAGCTGTTGCTAGGATGTCTCTAGCTTCTTCTTCAGGGGACCGTTTGGGTTCAGTACCAGGTGCAGGTGCAGTTAGAGCGGTACCTTGAACTGGCGCCTCTTTCGCGCGTGGCAAGTGGTCTGGGATTGGCAACGTCGGGTGTAATCGCCACCCATCAAAGAAGTATATACCAGGCAGGGACAGGATTTCCTGTTCTGGGCCAGTCTGCGCTACTACTTGCCCGGTGCGGGCTTTGTACAGTCCTGAGGCCAGGCACACGTAGGTGGGAAAGGGTGTGCGATCAGCCGCGTAGGCATATAGGACGACTTCAGAGAACGGGAGAGTCTGCTCGGGGAGCCACTTATGTTGAGTTGCTAGGCCTGTTTTGACTTCTTGGAGGCGCTCTCTGTTTAGCCAGCGAAGGTCTGACCCGCGCACCAATATGAGACGGTATCTCGCCCGCTTCACTTCGTCGGCCTGCTGATCGTGGTATTGGTTGGCGATTGCAAGGGGAGGGAACTCCCAAGTTGGTGCTGAATTCAGTGACCATCGGCTTAACTGTGCAAGATTCTCTTGTGCTGGGTCAGGGTCAAAGTCAGGCCACCCCCATGTCGTTTCTCCTCTCCGGAGGCCCCGGATGCCATATGCAATTGTCGCAATCACCTGTGCCATGCCCATGAGCCCCATCATGTCTAGCGGGGAGACAAGCAGGGTTAACGATTTGGACCGGGTGAGTCCAACAGTGATTCTGCCGAGGCAGTCTTCGGTATCTTCTGTAGGGGAGCCATTGGAGTAGTATTTGGTGTTTAAAAATCCAATACTCGGCTGAGCTACGATTGATACCTGTGCTGTTCCTCCTGCCGAATTGGCTATTGTTTCTACCCGTAGGGTGCGGGTGTAATCTTTCTTCAGCACCGAACGGTTCAAATTGTTCTTGTGGTCGGTTGCGGTGGTCATTACGAAAAGCCCATCGGCAAACCCGGCATTGTGGGGGAAAGGGGTGAGTACCTCTGACACAAGAGTCTCCAGGTCTGTTGCTACCAGCCCGTTAATCCTAGCATTAGTATCCCAAAGCACTAATTGGAACCCTGGTGGCTTGTCAGGGAGTCCTCCCGAGGCAAAACTTCCCAGTTCCCATAGGCCATTGATCTGCCTGCAGAGATCAGGATATCTAACTGCAACCACGGCGTGGTATGTCACAGGACTAACCCTAGAGCTGGATGGGAGCATTAACCCCCAGGCATGGATGTCACTCACTCCGGCGGTCTGGGAATTTAAAACTGCTTGTATGTCTCCAGCCATGGGGAGGAGGGTAGCGGCATGCTGCAAGATCCAGGCGAGGCGCACAAGGGACCGTGGAAAGTTAATGGTTGTACCTGCCAGCAGTTCTGCGTCCACAAAACGGGAGTGCCGTTGCATATGCGGCTGGGCGGCTTCAAATTGGGCTCTCAGGCCTGGAAGAACAGTGCTGGCTGCCCTGAGGTCTTCCGCATCTTGCGGCGAGAGATGGCTTGTCCATAGCTGACCTAACGTGGGCTGGCCTCGTTTGAGGATTTGACTGAGAGCCGCTAAACCTTCATTGGCCGAACCGTCCAGCAGTCGGATCATTGCATCTGCAAGGTTAGCTGGCATGTAATAATTGCGGTCGCTTCGCAGCCCATGCTTCTTGGCCAACAGGAGCTGTCGTGATCTTTTCGCGTTACGGGCTGCACGATCAATGCCGCCGGGTGTCTGCTCAGAGTCTCCTGTCCACAAGACCAGGGGTTGCTGTCTCAGCAGGCTGATGACTGCAATTTCTCGGTCAGTACCATATTGCTGGCCTTCATCAATGACCAGGAGGGAGAGCTCTTGCATGAAGCCACCCATTGTGGACCATTGCATGGTAAGATCCTGGGCTACCGTCCCTCCGGTGGCTAAAATTAACTGACACTTATTCAGCATTTGCCTTCTTTCTCTCGGGTGTATGTCGAATTTCGTGTGGGAGTAACTACTCTTGTTGCGTTCTTGGTCTCCCACTAACCTACCTATGCGCCCAAACACCCCCGACGGGGGGTCGAGCCATAGGAGGAGGTCAGCAAAGGATCTGGTACCGGAGTTCTCTTTACAGATGAATAATATTTTGAGGCTGTCAGTAACATCGATTTCAATCAAGGCCAGGATGAGGATTGCCATCGATTTTGACTTGCCTGCGCCGAAAAGTCCTTGGATACACAGGTCTAGCCGATTGGTGAGCAATGCCATTGTCACTGCGCAGAGTGTGCCCAAGACATGTCCGTCGAGTTCAGCGGCAAAGGATAGTGCAGTGGAGCGGGTCCATGGGTGAAGCTCACCCTCTACGTGACAGGGAATTAGCACTAGGCGTAGCAACTGGCCGCACAAATGCAAGAAATGTGATCTTTTGTTGCCATCCATTCCTTCAACTGCCGTTTGGACATTATAGATGCCTAATCCCAGGTGGTATCTGCACGGGGGGGTTTGTGCGACAGCGGTAACCTCTCTGGTAGGCTTGGTACATCCGAACATCCACATTGTGTGTAGGAAGAAGGTCCCTGGGACCGGGCCTTTCTGCCCCTGAACGGTCGCATCGATGGGATCCAGGCGCTGGCCGGAAGCAACATACCAGTCTTGGAGGGCTACGAGCTGTTCTTTTGCAAAAAATTCAATGGCAGGTCCTGAGAGAAAGGCTACTTCGATGAATCTGGGGTTGCACTGTCTGTGTATGCGGGAGGCAGGCAGCTCATCCTTGCTTTTGGATGTGCGTGGCGTGATGGCTAGGACCAACCCAAAAAGGATTTGAAGGTCTCCTCCGTCATCGGCTGGAGCATCTGCGGTGCCTACCATTGCGACAAGCCTACCCGTGCCGATGGGGCTAACTTTGTGATGGTGTGCATCACTGGCTAGGAGGCTGAAGACTTCAGTTTTGCCAAGGCTTGGATGTCGGAACGCAAATGCATCTTGTCCGCCTTTGACTTTCCAGTGTCCAAATTCGCTGCCCTTGAAGAGGAATTCGAAAGTAATTGGTTGCCATGGTTGACGGATAGGTCCTGCACTTTGCATTGTTAACCCTGTTTCATTATAGCCTTCGTTGGGGCTGAGCATGGGCAAATAGTAGTCTAACATGTAGACAGCCATGGGCAATTGCAAGGTGCCAAGGAAATGTTGAACCATGGTGGTATAGTTGAGCAATTTGGTCCTTGACGAGATGGTAACAGTTGCCAACGAGGCTAAATATTGGGTTGCCTCTTGCTCCGTTTTTACCTCTGAGTTGTGAACAGCAATGTGGGTGACAAGTGCCTGTGTCGTGGTCTCAGGTAGCTCGCACATCTCGGCTAGTTCGCGCAGGAGTTTTTTGGCTGTTTTTGGGAGTTCGAAGCTGCACCATGAGATCAGGCGGAGGGGAGCCTGTGAGTAGACTTCAAAGGGGAGCACTCCTGGGGTACCTTCTAACTGCGCCATGTCTGGTCGTCCCTCGGGGAGGGCAACTCGTGTCCAGTGCGAGTAGCTGTGTTGTGCAGTGCCTAGGTATGCTTTCCATCCTGTGATGTGCGTGATTGCAAAGCCCCGTTGCCTGAGCAGTTTAATGTCATGGTTCGACGGGTTCCATACGCAAAGCCTGTCATCTGCATGGTGAATGAGGTGGATCTGTCGAAGCTGAGATAGGCTGTGTGCCGTCAGCAGCGATGGTGGCAGAGCAATGGCTGCTAGTACGGTTTTGCCTTCAACATCTGGGAATTCCGAGAGGATGGTCTCCCATACCATTCCTGCATACGAGCCAGCGCTGTGTCCTCGAATGAAGAGAGAGCCTACCATGTATCCTGTTAATCTCAGAAAATCTACTGGGCGGATTTCAGGGGGCAGGCATACTCCGACCAGCGGATGTGCAACTAATAACTTAGTGAAAAGTCGCAGGCCATGCATGTACCCTGGCCACGGCGGTTTCCTATGTGCTGGGATAATAGGACAGAAGCGCAGCAGTTTCATGGCTCGACTGATGATCTGTGCCTGCAATTGGTCTGCACTGGGCACTCCTAAGACACGGCACCAGGTGTGCGCACCTATGGGAAACATGGCTATGTGCAGCAGCAAGTATTCTTGTGTGTGGGCAGTGCCTGCAATTGTGCCAGCCCTTGCATTCCAATCGTCCTGTTTGCTAAGGGATGGCCCATACACATGCGCTTCCTTTTTGCAAGCTAGCAGTACGTCCCAATCTTCATCGAGTTCTCCTCCACCCAACCCAGTGCACTGAACTCAGCGTCATTGAGTTGCCAGGTGGTGTTATCCATGACGATGATTTTCCAGTCAGTGTATTTGGGGTCTGTATGGCTAGCAAGAACTTCGTTGATGGCTAATTCTGCGTTACTAGGGTCAATTCCCAGTCGTCGTTGCAGTGCTTCCAGGAGAGGGAGGATTTGGGCAGTAGGGAGCTGGAGGCTAGCTTGCTGACCGCAGAAGACACAGGCAGGCTCGCAAGTCTTGGGCCAGGGTGTGTGGTCATTGTTGCTATTAGGGGCTTCCACTGGCGTCCAAAGGCTCTGAAGCAGCAACACCTGCGTCTTGGTAAGACTGCGCTTTTGCGGGACATGTGGCTTGGCGACTATTTTACTCCCTCTAACGAAATCGCAGCCTGTGGGGTGTGTCCATAACGGGGGTGCCTCATCGACTCCTATGAGCGACACAGCAAGCGGTTGCAGCCCTTTGCTTTGCCACTGTTGAAGTTGGTGCCCCAGGCCTACTTTACTCCCATGGAAGGCATGCACTATTGGTGGCAGGCTATACCCTCTGTCTAACTCCTTGCTTTGGAACAATTTGTCTCCTGGGAGACAGAGTATGGGGAAGTCGGCTGGGAAGACAGACATAGGAGAGAGTGCACCTTGCTCGAATATAGGGCGCGCCCAGGTAAGGAAGGGCGGGGTTCGCTCGACAAAGTCCGGTCTTAAGTAGCGACCATCTCCATGACGCGGCCATTCTCCTTGCTCCGGGATGGGGAATGCAATGGCTCCAGCCCATTCGCCTAGCATTGCCCATGCATGTGTCCAGTCAAGCGGGGTTCTAGCTTTACATCCTAGTAAAGGGGTGAGAAGTAGCCCGCCTCTCATCGCCTCTGCGGGGTCTTCTGGCACAGCTGTAGTAGCTAGGAAACTGGCTCGGCTATCTTGGAGTGCGGTAACCCATTCATCTGTTGATCTGCGATTGGCGGGGTGGGCTATTCGTCGTGCTTTTGGGGCGGGTGCATCACTTGAAGAGGAGCCTTGGGCAGCAGTCAGGGGCGTGAATGTATCCGGGGTTGCCTGGTCCATATCGACATCTGCTGTACCGGTCGGGATATGCCCTGTCACAATGATCAAGCCGGCATTGAGTTCAGCTTTGGCTTCTGTGGCAAGGAGCACTGCAGGTGGGCACTGGCTAGAGCTGGCCATTGTGTTGTGTTGCATCGCTTCGGCTCTGCTTGCCTTGTCCGTCATGAGGTTGACTAGTTCGGCTATCTCAAATAATGAGGTCGGCACGCAGTCAGAGTCTAGTGCAAAATTTACCGTGGGAAACATTAGGCACAGCGCCTCCAGGGCTGCAGCACCAGCCCAGGTATAGTGGACCTGATGCAAACCTGTGTCAGCATTTATGGGAAAGTGGATAGCGGTTGTTTTCTCCCGGTAGGGGCCAGTAACTGTACATCTGCCTTTGATCCAGGGTGCGAAATGCGGCCAGTAGGCCGGAGGATCAGTGCCTGACAGTTTACGGTTGTCCACATAAACATACACAGTGGCATACTGTGGCAACCATGAGAGGTTATCTATTATCCACTGGAAGAGTGCCCTATGATGGACCTGGCTAGCTGCGGGGCGTCGGATTCCATTCCCTTCGTCCACCATGATTGCTGGGTATGTCAGGGGTGACCGGGGCATTCGACAAGAGCCGACATCGGCCCACTTCCACCTTTGCTTGATATCGTCCATGCCGAGTGGAGTTTCAATTTCTTTTTCCGAAAGGAGAAGTTCATCGAGCTGGCGGCTTATTTGCAAGACTCCCTGGACATCACGAAAATCGATAGGTGCGGCAATTTCCCACTGCTCTCTTGGGGGAGGCTCAGCTCCTTGTTGGAAATACGGAGTGTCATCATCTGTCTCGAGGGCGTCAAAGTATTCCGATTGGTCACTGTCCACTGACACATCCTCGACTGTTTTATCTGGGACGGTTGGTTCTGTTGGTTCAATGTCTGTGTCTGAGTCGTCAGGGTCAGGCGACGCCAATGAAATGAACCTGTTTGGTGCCATGAGCTGTTGTAGCATGCTGGCGCAGGCTTGACCCTGAACAACCGGTTACCCGGGTGTCAGGTTACAAGTGACCAGCCGGGACTAGTGGATGCTATCTGGGCAGTGAGTGCAAAAATGTGTCAACTGGATTGGCAAGGCTAGGGAAACCCCGAACACCCGGCACCCGGGGTCGGGGTTCCTCGTTGCGGGGCCAATTCGTTGGAAGTGAAACAAAAGGAGAACCAAAACAGTCAAGGTTTGCCTATCACCTTGGTGTGCGAATTGATGTCTGATGGCTGACCTAGCTATAAGAACTAGTGGAGCCACAAAAGCTGCAGTGCAAACAATTGAGCCAATGACAGTTCATGCAACCTTCTTTGCTCAAAGTAGAGGTTAGTACGACTGGAGTTGAGATGACTGACGACGACAGGACCTGGGACACACGCCTAACCAAGACAGCTTAGTAGAAAAGATCCCCATAAATCCCCTTACTCTGGCTTGTGGGGGTCACACTTGAGTGGGTACTCTCCCATAAGGTAGGTTTGGGGGGTATTACCCTGGCACGCAGCTGCTTTTCTCTTGACGCATCTGTGGGGTAGGCGGCATTAGAAATGGCACTGATCAGGTGGTTTCACACAGTCAGGTGCACGCAATGCTGGCTTGGCTGCAGGTTGGATCAGTCAATAATTTCCATTTCCATATCTGCGACAGGCGAGGCTTGCGGAGTGCCTGGTGACTGGCCATCTTGCATTCTTTTGAGGCGCTTCCTGATACGCGTCAGATGCTCACGAGCACTGGCAAGCCGTGTTTCATGGAAGGCCACTCTTTCACAGGCTGTCTTCTCCATGTTCTGTAAGGTCGGGATGTCCGCTGCGGCAAGGTCGACGTCCTGCCTGGATTCACTGGCAGGCTCAGGGCTGCTAGCACCAACAGTGTCAGTTGCTTGCGTCTCTGGCGATTCATTTGGTGTATCAGCAGGCGACGATTCTTCTGTAGGTGTGTCGTCGTTAGCAGCGGGTTGTTCTTGAGGTTGCTGCTGTTCTTCATCTTGGTTGTGTGTTGCAGATTGAGAGTCGGAGGATAACACGCCGGTACCCGGGGTATCCGTTTTTGATTTGCTCGTGGGTAGGGTCGATGGTGGGCCTGGTCTTTGGGTAAATAGCGATTGTGCACTGATCTTAGACGGCCGATTGCTTTGTTGAGGAGTTGGAGCTTCTGCCGCCACGCCTGTACTGGGATTGGTTGATACGGCGGTTGCCGCGTTGTCTGTGCTTTGTTGACTCGCGGCCAGCAAATTGGCTGGTTTTTGGGTTTGTTTGACATCCGCTGGCCGGCTGTCTGCCAATGTCCGTTGGTTTGCTTGAGCAATAATAGACTGCAATTCCATATATTGCCGTTCTCGATCAGCCACCTGTTGTGGCGTGTTCTGAGTACCCTTAGGGTCCTGCGGAGTAGCTTCTTGCAGTGCTTGTACCGGCTGTTTTGCTGCAGTTCGTTCCGTCCACCTGGTTGGTAGCGGTGGAGGCGGAGGTTGTGAACGCTTCGCATGCTGAGAAGGTTTGAGTTGGTTAATGCGTGGCTGAATTTCATCTCGCAATTCAGGTGGGTACGACTCTCCTGTCTCAGCTAACCACTGTATGGTTTCTTCATGCAACCACAGGGTGGTTCTCCACAATGGGATGGTGTTGTCATCATTGACCCAGAACAGTGGCGTAGGCGGTAGCAACTCATGGGCCTCCACGATCAAAGGCAGCAGAAAAGCCAATTTCTTTTGCTCATGGAAAATCGCTGCTCCGTTCGGGTGAACTTTCAGGTGGGTATGGTTCCACACAAAAGGTTGCACGACACGCATGGTATGAGCGACATTGTTAAAGATGGATAATCGAATTTTGGAATACGGTGGCGCAACACCGTAGACTTGTCCATCCCAGGGTGGTTCCAGAAAACCCCATCGCTCTTTCCGGTTGTAGTTAACGGTCTCCCAAAAGCTAGGTTCAAACTCTTTCTCAAGGACATCAGGAAGAGTAGAAAAGATCAGCCATGATACCTCGTCGATATACAATTGGTATTCCACCAGCGTAAAGTTATATGTTGTTTGGCAATCTCCTACCCATATTGTGCCCCTCACTGCAAGGAAGCGAACGTTGCTGGCATCTCGCATGTCCCAATTCATCCCAGCCGATATGTCCAGTAGATGTTGATCGGTAGCAACGATTGGGCCAGACGGAAAGGGCGTTGACCTCGGCATACCAGCAACAGGTACCCTGCAGTGGCAGCACTATCCGGAGTGGAAGCTATTGCGCGGCGTATGGTTGGACCAAACGACAGGAACCACTCGCTATTGCGGGCAGCGGCCAAACAACGGGAACCCCGTGTCGGCTTGCCTGAACTCTTTGAAAAAGATGATGGCCTTATTGTGCAAGGTCTGTTGTCTTCGCTGTGCAGATGTTTTCTGCACTGCGTGTGCGCCGCGTCTCCGTAATGTAAAGGTACTCCTCTTGACTTCGCTGTCCTCGCTTCTCTACGCGTCAGCGTGTTGCTTTGCGGTTTGTTGTGTTTTTGCAAACCTCAAACAAATGCTTTTTATGAAAACACTTTGGCAGTGAATGTCTTTCAGTGCTGAGATGTGTTTCATGTTGTGACACCAAACTGTGTTCCATGTTCTTGAACAAAGTTTGTGTCTCTGTCAATTTTTATAATACTGAATCCACTTCATTTTATGTTGTGTCCGCAACATACTCTTTCAAGGTGTGGGTGGGTGGGACCTCAAATTTTTATGAGGAAACCAAATAGCATGGGGGGTCGTTGATGGATTTTCATCGCATTTGGGCTGAGTGCCCTGCTGACAGTTCTTTGAAGTTGCCTTGGGAACATGGATTCTGGAAGACAGTTTTTGAGGGTCCAACTGAGCCCAATGGTATCATGGACTGGAAAGTAGCAGAGCCGCCTCTTTTTGTCCCTTGTGCCTCCCGCGCTGAACCGGCGCCTGCCAAGAAGCTTCGTGTGTCAGAGCCTCTGTCATGGCACCACATTGTGCGTTCAGGTGCTGAACAAACGTGGAAGGACAAACGTGAAGCTGATTTTCAAGTGGCATTACGTCGTTGGCATGATGTTTTGATTCTTTTGCCTTGCAGTATCATCGTGGTTCAACAGCTTTTGCATTTGAAAACAACTGCAGAGAGATTGCGTATGTTGAGGGATGTTTTCTGGAAGAAAGCGCCCAGCACGCTTAGGAAACGTGTGCATTCATTTTTGAGGTTCACTTCAGACTTGGAAACCCGTCGAATTGCATTTCCTGGCGCTGAAGCAGATTTTTATCATTTTTTGGATGGACTCAGAGTTGCCGGAGCCCCTGCATCTAGGATTCAGAGCATAATACAGTCTTTGCTCTTCGTGCAGCATGTTGTGGGTGTTCAGGAACTTGACTCCCTGACGTCGTCCAGGCGATGTCTTGGCGTGTCAGGTTGTCGCAACACTGGGCCGAAGCGGCAGGCTGATCCCTTCAAAGTCACAGACTTGGTAGCGTTGCACAGTGTTCTTTTAGACAGCAGCAGAGACAGTTGGGATCGTTGCATGGCTGGTATGATTCTTTTAGCTGTTTACTCACGGAGTCGTTGGAATGATCTACAACAAGCTGAGTCCATGTTGTTGGATTGTGGCCCAGATGGAGTGGTCGCCTATGCTGAGCTCAAGATAGCGGATCACAAAACGAAACATTCAACTGCTTTTCGAAATTGTTTTTTGCATGCATGTGCTCCTGCTGCAGGTGTTGTCGATGACGGCTGGATCACCGTTTGGACGCAGGTCCGTGCTGAGCTTGGAATTTCATTTGAAGCTGGCCATCCAACTATGCCAGCACCTTTGGAAGACGGTGGTATCAGTATGAGGCCCCTCAGCAGTGAAGAGATGAAACAATGGACATCAATTCTTTTGCATTCAGTTCAGATTGAGACAGATGGACGTAGGGTGACGTCGCACAGTTGCAAGTGCACTTTGTTGTCATGGTGCTCGAAAAGAGGATTGCCCTGGGAGGATCGGCTAGTGCTTGGAGGTCACACCTCGGCCGTGCGCTCAGCCTTGGTGTACGCTCGTGATGGCCTTGGCCGTCCATTGCGCATGCTCGAGAAGCTGCTCTTGGAGGTGCGGCTAGGGCGTTTCTTGCCTGACGCCACGAGGAGTGGAAGGTTTCCTGGGCCTTTTGCTACAGCACCAGATTTTGGCGATGGGGCTCACAGTGAATTTTCGTATGCTCCAAGTCTTGGTTTTGGAGACCCGGTTGATGACACAGCCAACAGCACCTTTCATGATGGCTGGCTGAAACCTGTGGAGCCATGTGACAAGAGTTCAGAAGGTCCCCATGCAGCTCTTGAATGCAAGGTTGAGGCCTCTGGATCCGTTTGGGAACTGGCCGATAGCAGCGAGGTGATTGACTTGGACACTTGCTCAGAGGACAGTGGATGTTCAGTTGCCACCACCTCGTCCAGCTCAGATGAGGAAGCCGCTGAGCTCAGCAGTGCCAGACGGCCAGTGCATCCGCCGAAAGTACCAAACCAGTTGAAACTCTTGCAGCACAAGAAACTCAAAACGTTGCACCTCATGGAACTGCAGAACCAAAGGATCATGCTTTGCGGAAGGGTGGCTGAGCCCAGCCGTTACGAGAGCGTGCAGGAGACAAGATTCGACACTCCGTGTTGCCACACTTGTTGGCGAAAGATGCCGGAGTATGTTTGAGGTCGTGCCCATTGCTGACAAAAAAAAATAGCATGGACACTTGAGTGATTCAGTCGTGCAGTTGTAGACTTTTGCGGTTTTTCAGATGTCAGTTCACTTGCCAATGTTCTTGGTGCATCATGTGAACTTCAATTTTGAAATCTGGTAATGTCAGAAGATTCTCAACGGTTTCAAATCAGATGCAACACGTCATGACCTCAGCATGAGTGACTTACTCAGGTATGAGAATCATGTCACTGCATGCATCAAAGAGTTCATTTGCGACCTGTGTTGTTTACTTGCTGCACCAGTGAAATCCAGGGTAATTTGTCAAATTTTTGTTTGACCACCCTGCACTTGGATTCAGCGGCCAATCCATGGCAAGTCACTACATGTGCGTCCTGGGCTCAATCATCCACCAAGCAGATGGTGGGAAACATGATACCGAAGCGTCCATTTTCAAAAACGAAACTGTTGAGAACATAATTTTTTGCAAAATACATCGGTTTCAGGACAAATTTCCGAATGCAACTTTTTCTGAGTGAAGGCCCTGAACCTTCAGGCACGTACTATGTGAGCCCAACAAGGCTTTTGCAATCACATGTATAGATGTCGATGTTTCTCCAACTTACAAGATTTCCGATGCATTTCTTTTGACAAGATTTTTTACATGTTGACGTGTTGCAAGTCATAAGTAAGACTGCTTTCCCATAGTGACTGTGCGAATCCTCAAGGGACTTGCCGTGCTGCCATGTCACTGATAGACTCAGAGGCCGCTTTTCAAAAGCGATGTGATGAGTTGTTGGATGGGCTTCATGACTGGTTCAGTAACTTGCAGATCACAACGTTTTCGAGCTTGGCATTCACAGTTGGAACACCGCAACAACCAGTTTCGGAACATGACATGCAAAGATTTGCTGATCGAGTTGTTCAGGGTCCTGCATCCATTGCCGAGGTGTCAATTGTTAGACGCATTCACTTTGAGGCACAGACATTGGTGATGTCAGATATCAGGAAGCAGGCAGTGGCTGGTGACACTTCAGAACCATCGAAGTCCTTGCCTTACGTTGAGAAGAGGCGTCGGCTTGAGGCGCAACAGGCTAGGATCACTGGCCTTTCACACATGCATGAACAGAGGGCATCGCATGGCCTTATTGACCTGTGTTTTCACATTGTTGAGTCGGGAGCCCTTTTGTATGTGGCGCCGTCCAAGTGCAGTTCCAGGGATTCAGAGATCCAAGCCGATGCCAAAACCAGACAGAAACAATTGTTGACTCTTGAACAAGGGACATTGAAGGCTGTGTCGGCTGAGTCCTTGCCGACCGTTGACGTTGGCACTGAAATGAAATTGATGTACGCGCTGCAGCGTCGTGGATTGGCATTTGATCTTGTGGGATTGATGTCATTTGATGCGCATTCGGAATGGGTGAACAAACTCTTCAGGGCACTCATGGCTGACACCCCAGCTCATTTTCAGGCGCTTAGCTTGCAACACATCATTCGTGCAGACCAGGAGATGTTCCTTTTGCTTGCTTCAGAATATGATGGACCCCTCAAGTCACCGACGTTAGATGGGGAGCCTCCGTTGGATGCACAGCTTCGTGTTTACATGACAGATCCAAGGGTCAACATGTACTTGGTTCCAGCTCCACTCAGTCAGAAGCGTCCAGCGCCTGCAGCCAGTGGTGGTGACAAGCAGCCACAACCGCCAGCAAAGAAACCGCGTCAAGGATCCAAGACGCCTGCCCAGTTGCCAGCTGAGTTGTCAGGCCTCCACACAAAGACATCAGACAACAAACCGTTGTGTTGGAATTTCAATTTGAACAAGGGATGTGCAAATGCAACCAAGAGAGGACGCTGTCGTTTTGGTTTTCATTCATGCATGAAATGTCTGAAGGGTGGACATGGGGCACACAAGTGCCACAGCAGTTGACAGGAAGAAAAACCAACAACACAGCTTGATGGCAGTAAAACAGGAACACCTGTGGCCGCGGGGATCTCAGTGACTCCAGTGGATCGAGTTGTGAACGTTGGAACTTCTGTGAATGAAATTGCGGCTGAAACGTTGCAACCTTGCAGTGTCAATTCAAGATGCATCATCTTAGAAATTTTTGCCGGCAGTGCTCGTCTTTCCAAGGCTTGTAGGAAACTTGGATTTGAGGCTGTAGCTGTAGACCAAACGAAGGATCGGTCTGAGCAGTTTCCTATTTTTCAAATTGATGTGACAGACTCCCAAAGCTTGCATGACTTGGAGAGTTTCATCGATGTAGAGAAAGATGCAATTTTACACGCGCATTTTGCGCCATCATGCGGAACAGCGTCTCGAGCCAGGGGACGGCCAATACCTGGCGAACATCCCAAAGCTGGGCCTCAACCACTTCGGTCCGAAGTCTTTCCTGACGGCTTGCCCGATCTGAGCAGTCATGATCAAGCACGGGTAGACAAGGCCAACCGCAGCTATAGTGCGACCGTGCGCTTAATCAGCAAGCTGATTGCCCATGGCATATCTGTCAGCATCGAAAATCCCAAAAACTCATTTTTCTGGAAATTTTCAGACGTTGCAAGGCTTTTGGAAACGTTTGGTGCTCGACATTTTTCAGTTTTTCACCATTGCATGCATGGCGGCAAGCGTGACAAGCAGACCGCGTGGTGGAGTTGGAATCCGCGGGATGCCGAAAAAGACATGTTTCAATCGCTTGCATTGCAATGTGATGGACAACACAAACATGAGCCGTGGCGGCCTTACAAAGATGTCCACGGCCGGACGGTTTTCCCTACAAGTGAAGAAGCTGCATACCCGCAGTTGCTGTGTGACCGCGTTGCATGCATTCTCAAGGATGAGGCTCTTCGTTGTGGCTTCGTTTTTTCAGATGACTTGCACCAACAAATTCTGGAAGTGCCTAATGTTGCCACCAGGCAGCTTTTTACAACGCAACCCAAAGGGCAAAAGTTGAGACCACTGGTATCCGAATACGGCAAATACATTGCCCTTCTTGCGTCAGCAACAAGCGAATCAGAGGTACAGAGTTTTTTGCATAAGCTGCCCAAAGGAGCCAAAGTTTGTCATCGTATTCTGTTTCCTGGGGGTGTTGCTCGAGATGACATGGAGCGCAAATATGAGGAGGTTTTCCAAACTGAGTCATGGGAAGCCGGTGAACCATGTGAACTCTTGCAGGTGGGTATCCCTCGTGAACCGGCTGACTTCATACGTGATGCGGTGCGAAAAGGTCATCCGAGAGATATCATTGCGCAGGTGCCCCAAGAGATTAAGACTGTTGTGCATAGCATGCTGAATGGTGATATGCTGGGGCGCTTCAAGTTGAGGGCCTCCTTTTTGAAGAAATGGCTCAGGCGGTCACTTGAGTTAAAGAATGAGGAGCAGGCCTTGCACCAAAAACTGCCCCGGCACTTGCAGCGCATTCTCGAGGGAAAGCGCCTCCTTCTCTGGCGTGAAATCTTGGTGGATCTGGATTACCCAGATGTGGCAGTGATTGATGACATTTGCAGTGGCTTCAAGCTTACGGGGTGGGCCCCGTCTACAGGTGTTTTCAGGCCGGACGTCAGAAGACCGTCCCTTGGGGTGCAACAGTTGATCAACATGTCGAAAGGCTTGAATGCCTCAGTTGTCAATTCTCTCCAGGGCGCGGATGAATCCGAGCACGATCAGCTTGTATGAGATGAGACTATGATGGAAGTAGAGAAAGGTTGGCTGGCTCCTAGCTCTATGGAAGGAGAGTGTTTTGTGGCCAAGCGTTTTCCAGTACCTCAGAAGGAAAAGGTGCGACTTGTGGACGACTTCACGATATGTGGCGTGAATGGTGCCTACGGTTTGAGAGAAAAGCTCCGTGTCCAAGCCGTGGACGAGCTATGTGCTTACCTGGCATTCATGTTGGATCAGGCCCCAAGTGGATGCCTCCCCAAACTCACTGGCCGCACTTACGATTTGAAGTCGGCCTACAAGCAGTTCGGTGTGGACCAGTGGCATGCAGACAGACTCAAGATTGCGGTCAAGCGACCTGGTGGAGGGGTTGGCATTTTTGCCGCCCTGGCATTACCCTTTGGTGCCTCCGGCTCAGTGAGTTCATTCTTGCGTGTGGCGGCCAGCCTGACATACATAGGAGTGGTTGCTCTCCAAGTCTTGTGGACAAGCTTTTTCGACGATTACACTTGTGTTTGCGTGGAGGGTGAAGAGACGAACGTGTCTTTTTATGTTGAGTCCCTCTTTCGCCTTTTGGGAGTGTGGTTTGCGGAGACTGGCTCAAAGGCAACTTCCTTTGGGCCCTCCTTCAAGTCACTTGGAGTAATCTTTGATGTTGGGGCCATTCATGACGGCACCTTCGCCCTACAGCATACCGAGAGCAGGAAGTCCGAGCTGATGCAGATTCTTGACAATCTGATAGGTGCGCAGAGGTCGACGCCCAAAGAACTTGAGAGGCTCCATGGAAGGCTGATCTGGTTTAGTGCGTTTGTCTTCGGCAGAACGATGAATCAACTTGTCAAAGCCATCTCACTTGAGTCTTTACAGAAAAAGAAGGTGATCACCTTCACCCCAGATTTTCTTCAGACCTTGATGGACTTGAAGCATGCGATAGGGTCCTCTAAGCCTGTGGTGATTTCTAAAACTCTTTGCACCACTTGGTACGTCTTTACTGACGGCGCATATGAGCCCGATTCAGATGTGCTTGCCAGCATTGGTGCAGTCTTGATTTCACCGACAGGTACTCCAGTTCAGTGCTTTGGAGAGGTCGTCCCTAAGACCTTCGTGGACGAGCTGTTACAGCATTCTTCTCATCCTATCTACGAGCTGGAAGTGCTTCCGGTAGTCATGGCCACGCGCCTGTGGATGAAGTATCTCACAGGGTGCCCCACAGTATACTTCCTTGACAACGTTGCGGCCAGAGCAACGTATATCAAAGGTGTTGGCGCTACGCCTCCTTCCATTCCTTTGCTCAAAGACTTTGTCCGTTTAGAGGCTAGGTTGAAGATTTATTCGTGGTTCGGTCGAGTGCCGAGTCATTCGAACGTAGCGGATTCTCCAAGCCGGCTTGTCTTTGATGACCCAGTCCTGTCGGGCTGTCCTCGAGTGCGGATCGTGCTTCCAACTCACGTTCATGAAATTGGGGATGGCTCAGGGTGAGTTGGAAAGCCATTCCAACCCAAAACAACCTGGTCGATCGTTCCCCACAGCATGGTGAAAAAAGGATGCGTTGTCCGAGTGAATTCGAGGGTTCTTCGTTTCATCCAGTGTACATGTCATCAGTGAAACGTTTTTGTCACACATGACTGTTTGCGTGGTTACATGTTGTTTTACATGATTCATTTGGCGATGCGATCCGAAGCGACGAGGCGTTTGTTTTTATTTTTGTTTATACCTTTTTTATCCACACGACGGTGGTGTTGATCAAGGTATTACTTTATGTTGAGGGGTACTTGGGGCGTGGCGCTTTAAACTGACCTGTAATAATAAGCCTGAACTCTTTGAAAAAGATGATGGCCTTATTGTGCAAGGTCTGTTGTCTTCGCTGTGCAGATGTTTTCTGCACTGCGTGTGCGCCGCGTCTCCGTAATGTAAAGGTACTCCTCTTGACTTCGCTGTCCTCGCTTCTCTACGCGTCAGCGTGTTGCTTTGCGGTTTGTTGTGTTTTTGCAAACCTCAAACAAATGCTTTTTATGAAAACACTTTGGCAGTGAATGTCTTTCAGTGCTGAGATGTGTTTCATGTTGTGACACCAAACTGTGTTCCATGTTCTTGAACAAAGTTTGTGTCTCTGTCAATTTTTATAATACTGAATCCACTTCATTTTATGTTGTGTCCGCAACATACTCTTTCAAGGTGTGGGTGGGTGGGACCTCAAATTTTTATGAGGAAACCAAATACCCACCCTTGTTTTCCCACCCGGTTTCCTCCGGTCTGTCTGACCTTTGTCTCATTCGGTCCGTTTGACCACACTACTTTTTTGCCTCGAGTTGGAAAGCCATTCCAACCCAAAACAACCTGGTCGATCGTTCCCCACAGCATGGTGAAAAAAGGATGCGTTGTCCGAGTGAATTCGAGGGTTCTTCGTTTCATCCATTGTACATGTCATCAGTGAAACGTTTTTGTCACACATGACTGTTTGCGTGGTTACATGTTGTTTTACATGATTCATTTGGCGATGCGATCCGAAGCGACGAGGCGTTTGTTTTTATTTTTGTTTATACCTTTTTTATCCACACGACGGTGGTGTTGATCAAGGTATTACTTTATGTTGAGGGGTACTTGGGGCGTGGCGCTTTAAACTGACCTGTAATAATAAGGATGTATGAACGGGCGAGCAAATTGAAAAATCAGGGAGGACCCAGGCAACTCTGGCTTTTGCAGGTGCGGTGTCCTCTCAGTTTGAGCCAAAGGCTGCTGACGGAGACAGTGAGTCATGTTCGGATCAAGCACAAGATAAGAAAAGCAACCACGGCTGTAGTGGGAAGTGTATGCAACATGTTGCCAGTGACTGGGTTGTAATGAAGTTGCATTGTTGTTCTGTTGTAGAGGCATAAGACACGGAGGGGAGTAACAAGGAGCAGAGTCTAGAGGTATGGAGGGGAGAGGGCGGCAAGTGGCAGGGGCAGCGACGCATGACACAGGAAGTTGGCTAGTCGGTGCAAGATATGCTACAGACGATAGACCCTGAGGAGCATTGTCAGCAAGGATTACGCATCATTTAGGATATGACCGTCAGGATGTTTGAACCAGGGTGATGATCATGAATGAGCGAACCAGGTGAGATGAGTAACTTGTAGAGTGAAAGCAGAGCTGAACCCTCACCATTACCCAAAGTACCCTTGGGAACAGTAGGGGGGTGAGAGACACATGTGTCGTGTTCCTACCAGGCATGATGTGGGGGGCACAGTGGGGGGTGAGGGCATGAGGGACTACTTACGTAAATGGGTTTGAGTACGTGAAGCAGTTTCAATCAGCTCTGTCCCTTAATAAGGGGGAGATATCTACAATGTGACAATTCACCTGTTAGAGGGGTTCGATGGCGGGCGTTGAGCTGAATTACAGCATTCTAATCCCTACTGGTTGGATATCCAGTAATGGCCGCACTGGAAACGCCTTTTCGTCCAAGACGTTCCGACTGCATTGACTGTTCCGTGGCGGCAGGTTGGCACTCATTGCACACAGGTCAAAAACTTCTATCTGTACATTACTGCTGGGCACTTCCATCGTACTAGAATACGCAGGATGCGTTGTTCCGTCGTGAGCATCGCTTGGTCACAACGGGCTATGAATCCACTTATCTCCAGGTGTGCAGTTCGTAATACTCCGCTTAGCACTTGCTCGTCAAACCCTATGTCGTCCAGGTCATCCATTGTTTCCTCCAACTGGTACTGCAATCGCGTGGCCAACAGTTTAGCACGATGGACGAAAAGGAGCTGCTGGAGTAAGACACGAACATGGTCAGCAGTTGCTCTGCGTGCTGCCCTGTGCATGGGGAGATCCAAATTGCCGCACGGCGCCGAAAGACGTCCTATGAGGGCAGGGCAGTGGACAGGGAACACGGAGGCGGGTGAGCTCTAGCCCAAATTTACGGGCGCCATGAGAAAAACGCACAAACAAAAAGATATGCACATGGAGCACCTCCTATGGCCTTAGACCAATAGTATACTTCAGTGTCCTAGTGACTAATTGGACATGATTACCTTACGATGGCGTCCCTAATCAGCTACATCAACTGGTCAAGCTGGATATGTTTAGGCAGGAGGGGATAATGCTACTGTTGGTCCCTAGTAGTGTTCAGTAAGTGAGGTCCTGTGCAGTCCTTTGGGTTATGGGGAGATAAGGTATTTGGCAGTCAATCTGTTGATTTTTGCACTCAAGGAGTAAACAAAAAGTTATAACCGACTGTCATGAGGCTGGCCGGAGCTAGGGCAACAGTAATTAGGAGGCACTAGTTAGTGCAGCAAATGTTTTCGACATGTATGAACAGTTCAACGACCTCGGAAGAAAATTATTGGGTAATTAAGTGGACACTCAGTATGTGTCCCAGGCTCGCAATCAAACACATTCAGATGGACATGCCCTAAAAGTGGTAAGGACTTTGACCCATGCGGTAGAGTACAAATTGGAGTACAATAGAGGGCCGAGGAGGGTAAATTGTTCCCCGTTTTTCTTTTGGACAAACCACCAATCTGAAGGGGCCTGAGCCCACCGGTCGCCAGAAAATCTTGTCGTTACCATTCACTGAAGCAAGCAATCCTGTGCACTAGCTCCCTCCTTGGCTTGCATTGAAGCAAGCGGTGGCAAACCAATGCTTGGTGTTTCTGGGTGAATTTCGCCCAGGACCCTAGTGCTGGAACTTGCTGACTGCGCAGTTTCTGGAGCACTAGAGAGCTTCGCAGCTGCATGCCGCCGTCTGGCATATGGGGCAAGGCAACGGCTGTTTCGGCGCGAATTAGGTACAGAACACTATGGGGGCACCGGTTCGGAGCAGTGCACCGCTTATCAGAGTAGTAGTTAAAAATCTCGCCATTACCCAAGGTACCCTTGGGAACAGCAGCTGTCCTACACTACTAGCCCTCTAAGCTCTATTAAGCTCTAAGTATAAGGTGCCATGGGCGGCGAGAGCACTACTACTTTAACTTGGCAGCACAGAATTCTCTACCGGCTTTATCACACTGCGCGAGGGAGGCGCCAGCGTGGTACTTCTCTGTCCTGCATCGGCGGTGCGTGACCATTTATCTTCTGCCGTGTCGTGTGGAAAGTGATGTCCATCACCCGGGAGCAACCCTCATTCATGCAACGATTCTAAGGAATTCCCTATAGCCACATTGATGGGAGTTCTACGAATAGGCTGAGATAGTGAGCTGGCTGGGAAGGGGATAGTGAGAGACAACTCCAATTATAGGCGTTTGCTCAGTATGGCGATGCTTCCAACACGGCAAGAACTATCGGGAGCAAGGGTATGTCATGTGTATCGTTAGAAAGGGCCCCCCTCAATGTGGTAATCTGGACGTAGGACAAATGGGCAACAATTATCCCTGGGAGCAACCGTTAATCATCTGGCCAGTGTTTGAAACAGCCACCAATAGGATTGGTTACATAGGTGGGAGATTAGAGGTTGGGCGCTTGGGTAGTGTGCTGATGGATACTGTTATGGTTAGAAAGCAGAGAAGATATATCTTCCCTGTGACTTGCGAGTCAGCAATAACTACCCAGCATTTGCTGGCATCTAACAGCGTGGACAGGGAAGTGTCATCATTTCTTTTTACTATTATGGCCCCATGCGACAAATGTAGGTATTTGAGTGGCACGTAACGCTGAAGGGCAGTGTGGCTCAGCTTGAACTACTGCGCCTGACCAATTGGTACGGCACCCGGATGGAGAAGCCCGAAACAAACAAACAAAAAATTGTCAAAAACCTAAACACTCAAGCTTATGACCATACGGTGGATTACAATGCGCGAGTACAACGGAGGGTCGGAGAATATAGCATGTTACAAGGCTTTCCTTCGGACAGACAGTAATCGAGATTCAAATGCAGCAAGTGACCACTACTGCTATTTGTGCTTTATATCAATCCGAAGGGGCCTGAGCTCATCGATGCGGATCGCTGGAGCCCTCTCCATTACCCAAGGTACCCTTGGGAACAGCGAGTGTCGTGTGGCAATTGCACGGGTGCCATTGAACAAAGATGCCATTGGGCAGGAGGGAAATACCCATGGTGTGTTGCCTTGCTCCTGCGTCACTGTTGCAACTGCCCAAAAGCATAAGCCAAAAGTCATGTACTCTGCTTCACGATGCCTGCGTTTGCTGAGGAGTTGGAGTGTAGAGAGAAACCTTCTTTTTTTTTTCCCCACCCTTTCCCCTGGGTGGGAAGTTGATTCCCTCTGGACACTCATAGGTAAAGCAAGCAGGAGCTCTAGGCAGCGTGGAACTACACTATGAGATACACCAGTAATCAAACTGTGATGCGGACACGGCCGTGTTTGACAGTTACTACAGCTTGGCAACCTATAGTAGCATCAGCAGGGTTATATTTAGGGTTGGCTTATGCTCAGTGAGCGGCTGAAACAGGGTCCATTCTGGGGGACTAATTAATCATCTGGGAGTGCCATATAGTTGGTGGGCAACAGAGGGTCGCCCACAATTTGGTGTCCTCCGGGTTAACACTAGCGCGCATGTAACACTTTGGGCCAGTTCACTTAAGTATGGAAAAGGCCTTCCACTCTCCGAGGCGTGTGGTTCAGTGTTGAAATGTCCTCATGGGTCTTGTACAACTGGGGAGAGCTACCTAGGGTACCCCTGGGAGCCCACCCCACTTGACCTGACCAGTGTTCATGAGGCATAAGAACTAAATTGGCGGGGGGTAGGTACAAATAAGGTAGTGAGCTGATGACAGTTAATTGGCAATCACAGGAGGTCTCAATCAGCAATAACTACGCTGCAGTGGCCAGGAACTGCTTAGGCAGTAGCAGGCCGTCTGTCTTGAGGTCATGTCACCTTCCGCAAGATCACGTCAACCTAGTGGGTTGCAGCTTTATGCTCATGGGTGACTATAGTCGAGTACATTCTAAGGCTCATTATTGGGGTTTGAATTAGTCCCGGATAGGTGAGCTACGGGTAACTGGTTGCCTTGTGGTCACCGAGGCAGCAACAAGAATCCGGGCGGACGTTTCAACTCACTCACGTCGGGCGTTCACGTCGAGCGCGCAATTTGGCAAGAGCTTCCAAGGGGGTGGTGCAAATGTGTGGCGATCCTTGAGCAGTGCGCTGCTTACGTTGGCAGTTGTGGTGTGTGCGACGGGTGAGGGAGAGGGCTTGGCTACTGGCGGTATGCTTGAGGGTTTCTACGTATGCATTGCGCGCCGCTGCGAGGGAAGTGACTTTGAACCATGGCTGACCGAAAAAAAGCTGATGCTTGGACAGAACTTCTTTCTCGATTTGCCTTACCATTTGTTCAGGAGGCGGGGGAGCAACTAAGAAACCATCGTGGAGCCACACCAAAGATTGTGTTGGGTGTCGGGCGATGAGTGCGTGAATGGTGTCTTCTACAATTATGGCTTCAAAGTGCTCTAGCAATCTAAAAGCGCTGTCATTATGGTTGACATTGAACTCTGGGCGGACTCGCGGTAGCAACTGAGTAGTCAGGGTTGCACTCAAAGACCAGAGTTGGCGAAGGATTGCGCTTACACTAGCACTGGGGGAGTCATCAACAAGGGATTCTAGATATCGGTATGTAGCATCAAGGGAGCTGTTGATGATCCTCAGTGGGAGTTGCTTAATAGTGTCAGGGTAGATTGCTTCTACCTTTTGAATACAGGGGTCACGGGCTAGCTGTGCACGAAGCTCATCGATGGTTGGGAGGGGTACTAAGGTCGGCGCAAAAAGTAGTCCCAGGCGTCGGACAAGTTCATAAAAAGACCCTTTGAGGTCAATTTCGCAATGATTCCGTCCGAACAATAAAAGCCTGGCAGCCCTCGGTAGTCGCTGGCCTCCTATGGTGCAGCAATATCTTCGTCCATGGTTGTCGGCAGCTTTGGGGGAATAGTCAATTTCGATACTGCAGTTCTGCGGTAGACACGGGGAGAGATAGGATTCGATCAGCTGGCGGTAGACCGTGATCAATGCTGGGTCTCTCCACTATAGGGTAAGTATCGGCTGGCTCCAGGGCTGTTCAAAACTTTGAATGTGAAAGCCTCCGACTTGAAAAAGGCCTGTTGGGAATGATGGTTTGATGGACACCGGCCCAGCGTTCCGATTGAAGGTAGAGGGGTCGCTCCTATATCTAGCCAAAAGGAACTGAGAGGCTTGCCCTGCCAAGTCATCCGCTATGCCGTTCGCAACTCGAGGCAGGTATATGAAGAGACTATGGGGGAGGTGCAGACTTACGGTCGCTCGAATGCTTTCCAATGGTTGGTGCATATCTAGTCTTCGGAGGCGGCCTGCAAATTGGAAGTACTTAATGACAGGGAGAATATCACCTTGGATGACCACCTTGGGCGTGAGGCCGCGGCTCGATAAAAGCTGCTTAACGACAACAGAGATTTCTTCAACCAGATACAAGCAGGCCATGATTTCTGCTTCTATATTGTCTGAACAATGCGGCAGAGCAACTGACCGACATGCAATAACCCGAGACCGACCACCTTCTATTACATATATGACATATCCAGCTCCTCCTAATGTTTCTTCGCGCATACAACTGCCATCGAATTGGCCTACGATTTGTATCGAGGGTTCGGATGGTGTATCGTCGGGAGGGATTGCTAAGATCAACTCATCAGGACTAACGGATTGAAGAGCTGTAACTGTACAGAAGGAATCAGGCGAGTTGGGGCAGACTGGTACAATCTTGGCATTAGGGCGGAATCCTGCGACCCGGGCTCTAGCTGGGGCAATAAGGCTAAGCCATGGATGTCCGAGTGGGAGCACTGCGATGGGCTGATCCGGGGCAATGGATGTAAGAGCTGTGCAAACTAGATCAGGAAGTGCTGCAGAGTGAAGAGTAACTGCTTCATTGGCGGCGGTTTGCATGTAGCAGGGATGATTCTGGTTGTCTCCGCCTGCACGCTGGGGTCTTACCGGAGAGACAGGCTCCGGGAGGAAGCGAGTTGGAATCGCTTGCAGAGCATTGTCATGTAGGCGGGTTAACCATTCAGGGACACTTAGGGGAACTGAGGATGGTGCATGTTGCATGCCTCCATGCTCAAGCAAGAGTCGGCGGAACTGATGCAGAATGTGGCTCGCGATCACGCATCCAGCTGTGTTGACTCGGGCTAGTTGATCCAATGATTTCACTGGGTTTGGGGAAGGTGACAAGATATTGGCAACTAGGACAGGCACTATACAAAAGCGAGCCCAGTGTTGAGAGGAGTTATCTCCATGCCCGCACGCTACGCAGGGGGCGAGATTTCGTCCACGGTCACGCCATGAGGCAGGAAAAGATCCCCGGGTAGATTCCGCGATGGCATGCCAGGGGGATGTGGCCGGTATCCCCCATCTCTCACTACTGTACAGGGTGGTAGCGTTGATATTGTGATCATGGCAGCATCTTTCACAGGCTGGGGCAAAATTAAGTCCGAGTGGGTACAAGCGGGTGTGAACTCCACAGAGCTGGCATGGCTGCTCAGCCTGAAGAGAGCCTGCAAGACGAAGCCGAAGGCATTCATCATCATCCTCATTCACTGCCCACCGCAAGACAGCAAAACGTGCAACCCCATTAACAGCAAGTTTAGGCACTGTGGCTAGATGGGTTAACCAAGCCCACGATACTCCACCTGGTAGTAGTTGTAAGCTTACTCTAGATTGCAGATATTGCAACGCATGCACTTGTATGGCCTCATAAAGACTGAGTTTAAGCTGACGGAGGAATTGGAAGTGTTTTCTCCTGGTGTTTTGTCCTGCAGTTATGCGCAACAAGTTGCCGACTGTGTCAAGTCCGAGCAGGGGGATCCATGTGCGGAAGATGCGTTGGACAACCGCTCCTTGCCTTGTCCCTACATCCGGGTACCCCGGTGAGAGAAAGGCGGTAGAGCCATTCTGTCTAAGCCAATAACCCAAACACGCTGCAGTGAGTGTGACCGCTGGGTCTAGCGCAGGAGCAATACCTAGCCACCTAAATATGTGTGGGAGATACCGTGCGGCCAGCCATGGCCTGCCGAGAATAAGTTTCGCAGAGCGTTGCTGGTATAAATTGATGTCGTCCGGATTGAAGCCAAAGTATGTACTTTGGTAGATATTGAGGGACAGAATGAAGCAGTTATTGGCAAGGCTTCTTTGCACCACAGAGTGAGCAGGTGTGGCGAAAAGGGCTAGCCGATGGTTGGCTTTGGACATGGCTTTGGGGTTGATGGCTTGTGTGCCTATAAGCTCCTCCACTGGGGCCCACCCTTGATGGCTGCGGGCATATTTACCATATAGTAGCAGACCTAGCGCAGTAGTTTTTCCCTCAATGAGGTGGGCTCCCCAGCTGGAGCATTCTAGTGCATTCAGAGTACTCTGGGAGGCTGGGTGGTTAACCAGTACGCTGCACTTGTTGGAGCAACTACACTGTACGAGGAAAAGTGGGTCAATTTTAGCAAGATGTCCTCCGGCTAAGACTACATCAACCTGTGCTGGGGTGAGACACACAAACAACTTGGCTCGGCACACAATAGTGGTGGTGCTATAACCTGCTCTGTGAACCAATGCTTGCCGCAGTGTAGCATGACCTAGTAATCTTTGTGTCCATTGTAATGGAGGGTATTGGTCAATCTGGCCAGAGCTAGCTGCATGCATATTGATCCCACTGGTTCGCCAGCAGTGGTGTTCATCTATTTGGATGCCGGCAGATTTCAAACGGGTGCAAGCTTGCCAGGCATCTGAGAGCCATTGCATGCCGGCGGTGGTATCTCCCACCATTGTGGTGTCGTCCACATACCCTTGAACTGCCAGCATGCCGGGGATTCGGTTGAGATAGGTCAAAACAGGGTCCATGGCAACGCAAAAGAGCAGGACTGAAAAAGATCGACCCATGTCAACACCTGTGACAATCATTTTTGAAGGTAACAACTTGCCTTGGACCTTGTGCCTACACCGTCGGAACAGGAGTATATGCCGGGTGTACATGATGATCCACCAGGGGGCTTTACACGCTGATAAAATTTGCAAGATCCAATATGGGTTAATCCGCTCGAATGCTTTGGAAAGGTCCAATGACAGGCATGCACATGGTGCATCTTGGTCAAGAACAGATTGGACGGATTGGACAGCACTTTGCGGTTCACGAAAAAGATTTAACACCGTTTGAGAGGGGTGGAGTAGCGGAGCAATTGCTCTGGTCATGACTGTCGCGATGCTTCCGTCTATTACTCTCTCAAATGTCGATGGCATACCCAATGGACGGAAATTATCAGCAGTGGGGCCCATTTTGGCTTTCGGGATCCATGCTTGGACTGAGCAAGGGGGAGGAACAGAGGATCTACAGATATCATTGAGATGCGTAATCATCGCGTCGGATGACACGCCAGGGTGGAGTCGCCATGCCGCATAGGGTATTCCGTCTGGACCTGGGGAAGAATCGTTGGTGGTAAGAACAGTTTTGATTAAGTCTTCCGCGCCGGGTGGGGGAACATGTGGCCAGGGCTGGGCTTGTGCTTTGTACTGTTCCAGGTAGTCTGTCCACTCAGGATCATATTTAACAGGCGGTTGGAACCAGAACTTGCGAGTGGCGAGCATGGCTGCAGACAAGTCCAGGTCGGTTTGGCACTGGTTGCCTGCACCGTCCAGGATAGGACCATTATAGAAGACAGTTCGTGGGCAGCTAGCTCGCAATCTCTGCCACAGAGGGGCATTAGTGCCTAAGCCACGACTGCGGGTAGTTTCATCTCTATTCCTTGTGATAAGATGCTGTTGTTGCAACTGAAGGTCAAGGAGCTCGAAACACTTCCAAAGGAAGGTACGAGGAACCGTGATGACAGTGGATGATTGGCAATATTCTTCCAGGGCAGGGCGGAAGCCTGGAAGGGCCGCCAGGAGCTCTCGTAGCAACCGTTTAGAGATATTGAGAAGTGGTCGATCAGATTGGAGATGCTTCCTCAGAGTATTGAAGTCTCGAGGCCGCTTGGGGAGTGACATCCACCATTGCCATAATAATGTCTGGAGGGATTCAAATGTGGGTTGGGAGACTAGGCAAAGTCGGCGAACCAGCGATTGGAGTGACGGCCACACTTGTCGGGTGTCATGTCGGTCCTTGCCCGGTTGGAAGACACTTGCCGGTATGGTCATATGTAAAGGCAGGTCCGGGCTACTAGAAACTGGTGGCCTGTGGCGCAACTGGATGGATATGCATGCATGCCCGGCAGACTCAAATAGACGATCATAGAACACCTGATGTTGGATGAGCCCACGGTTCATATATTCGGTCGGAAGAATGACTTTATCGATTGATGACGAGCCGTTAGGGCCCCAGAAGGTGGGTTCATCTTTAACGATGTCGTCACCCTGAGCACAACTTAAAATGCGGTGCCAAGCGTCAAAGGAAAGGTGATGACCATGATTAAAGTCTCCGACAATGAAAAAGGGGTCAGGATGATCCTGATGATCCGTTAACCATCTGGCAAGCACTTCACAGTCTTCTTTAGCGCTGCTGGGATGACAATAGGCCGAAATAACCCAAAAGCAATCGGTTCTGGTCTGGACTTGTGCAGCTAGGAGTTTGCCAGGTGTTATAACAATTTCTTGTAGTAGCCTAAAGGAGCACGGAATCAATATGGCTACTCCTCCAGACAGGCCTCCATTTTCTGTGACAATCGATGGGGAGTGTGCAATATTAAAGCCTGGATAGGTTTGGAGAAAATTCGTGGCAGTACTCGCCGTCCATCTGGTTTCTTGGAGGCAGACAATACCATGCCGAGCCCGGCGGAGAATGGCTTGTGTCTTAGGGTTAGTGCATTGCAACGTTCTCCAACCTGATACATTCCATGTGGTTAAATGTCTGAGGGCAGTACAGCAGTCTTGTTTCTTTTCTAGACGATATTTAAGGACTTCAGCACAAAGGAGGCTAAACTCAGAAGAGTTGGCCAGTGCTTGTGCAAGGAATTGTCTAGATTGGGAAAAACATTCACTGCGGATGCCACATTTATTAGCCACTGTCTGGATATCTAATATGGGCCACGGTGCGGGGATCTGGAGGACATGCGGCAAAAAAGAGAGTGATTGCAAGCAGTGAAGGCTTTTCGGACATTTGGTCATGAACTGAAGTGAGTACAACGCTCGGATTTGCCGGGACCACGCGTTGCGAAACTCGAGCAGCAGAGGTTTCGCAACTGTCCCGAGACGCTGCATGGTTACTGATGACACTCAATCAGGGAACAAACAAAAAAAGCAAAATCAGGGGGGGCATCATCTGTGCACCAGCTGCATGCGAGTTCCTGATTGATTTTCCCAATAGGATTAATATGTGGAAGATTGTCGCTATGCTCAGGATACTTGAATAAGCGGTTGTCAATAGATGCTTTGATTAGGCATGTTTGGTATCCTGTAGTGTCATCAAACTTCCAGTTGTGCGCAGCAGCAATGGCGACATTACCTTCATTGTCAATAAACATACAACCATGGAGTTCAGGATAAGAACCAGCTGCCGTGTGTATGTTGCAGGAGGCTTGTTCGACAACCCAAGACAAAAAGCAAACAATGCACTGGTTATATAGGAATGTGCCAATAAATCGATGGCAAATCAGATATTGTCCTTTTGGTCCATAAGGGACAGCAAACCAGATGCAGTTGGGGTTGGTGCAGTGGAACGGGATAGGTGCAGCAGTAAACACCACAGGGTGAGGCAATTGCTGCCATGGGATATCTACCCGGGTATGACAATTCCACGCAGCTATGTCAAGGTGGAAGGTACGTGAGCGAGGGAATTGAACACAGTAGACCGTCCATTTGGCAGGGGCGTCACCGAAGGTAGCAATATGTGCTTGATCTTCCCAGTCAGCAATATGAACAAAATGAACAGAAACTTGTTCATGATGTAATAGGGAATACAACCAAAGCAGAATCTGTGCCATGGTGGAGGTGCACTGTCCAGCGGATTTAAGTTGGTGGGAGATCCATTCCTTGGCCTGTGGACAATGGCGTTCAACTACAGCGTCATAATTATGGCCAAAGAAAAATTGCAGCAGATCTTCAGCTCTTCCAATTCCTGCTCCGAAAAACTTCATCCCTGTGATGATGCTTTGCATTTGTTTCTTCTGAAGGAGTTGAATTGCAGTTGGCGAAAGCTGCGATGGTGGTCTGTTGTCCATGACGCCTAGGTCGGCAGGGTGGATCTTACGGGTTGCAGGTAGCAGTTGCTTGGGCAGTACGGTCGGCATGACCGGGGTCAAGTGGCCTTCGAGCGCATGAATTGGAAATTCCGGCATTGGATCAAGACCAATTTGTTTGGAGGAGAGATCACGGATACGTTGTTCTCGTGCAAGGGTTTGTACTTGTTCACGCAAGGCTTGATATTGAGTACGAGCTTGTTTCGGGTGAACGACTCCGGACCATGCATGCTTGGTTTCTGATTCAGCAGGTTCAGTAAGCCAGCTGCGTAGACGCTCTGGGTGCCCTACGGCTGCTTGAATATATTCTGGATGAAAGCTGTTGCCGCAATAGTTTCTAACTGTAAACTCAGTGAGCAGCGAGCGATGAGCATGTACCCGATCAAAATGGTTGTGTAGTCCAGCTAATTTTTCGACCTCGTCGCAGAGCAGGATTCTCATGGGTGCTTTGATGTGGGGATGATGGAATATTGGCAGAATAGCACGGACAAGCCGGTCTCTATCAATGGTGCTCACATTTGTTTGTCGGAGAGACTGTAGGAATCGATTCCATGCACGCAGATAATGTGGCGGCAGAGATTTCTCAAAGTCAAGAGCAGGGATTATGTCACTGGAGTGCATTTTGGCTTTGATTTGGAATTGAGCTTTATCTCCCCAGAAAAGGTAGTCCCACACGAGAGAAATTGGTTGATATGCCGTCCAAGATAGCTGATACACATTGTGTCCCAGGACTGATCTAACACGGAGGAGTGGCCCAAAGGGAATCGGATGACCACTAAAATCGTTAACTGTACTTGTTCAGTAATGTTTAGTGGGGGTACTTCGTTAGATTGATTTGATATCCCCTAAACATTTTGGCTCAAGGTGGCATTCATTGCATTAGCGTACATTGCGTCATTGTTTGCTTAATTTTTTCTAGCCAGCTAATTTTGCACTTGGCGTTGCGGTTTGGAACTGTGGTTTTTGGACATGTGTTTCGGACCTTTTTTGATGTCATACTTCCAGCTTCAATTTCACGGGTTTATTTCTCTGAACTTTAATTTGGGGGATTTCTAGGACACTTGTCCACATCCCGGGCGTTTCCAGTGCAATGGCATGAGGAGTTCGGCGATTGCGCCACGCATTCTCATCGGGCCCTCAGCAGCCTTTCGTTTGCTTTTCACCCATCCACTGTTTAGACATCTGTGCGTTGAGATCATTCTGTTTTTGGCCGACGAGACATCTGGATTCACTGCAGACACACAACATTTTGCCCAGACTTCTTTTTTGCTGCGTTTGACAGTTACATTTCGTTGTGTTGACACTGCTTCGGTAGGATCCCCTGTGTCACCTGTGATCTTTATTGAAGACGATTCCGATGGATAATTCAGATTGGGATTTTGCAGCATTCGACGATGTCTCCAGTGTGGAAGGGTGGCAAGTGATTCATCCGACTCCCAAAGCATTGCCATTGCCTTCAAACCTGTCCAGAGTTGCATGTCCACGGATCCGTGCCCCGTTTCAGGTTGCAGATATTTTGTCAGCATCCAGCCCAGTTTCACGACCAGCATTGCCGAAGGCATCACCGGTCCAGCACTCAAGTGGTTTGCCACGACCGGCCAATTTTGAGAGTAATATAGAATCATTGCGATATCCCAATGTTTCACAGCATGATGACATGGCCAAAGGTTTGCCAGCCCCTGCATTTTCACAGCCGACTCCGCGTAGTTGCATCCGAGATGACCCTCTGGAGGAACAGCCACAGGATCCGATTTGGCAGGTGAATCCAGTTCCAGGTACCAAATCCAAGACGCAGTCTGCACCTAAGCTTTCAAAAATGTTGGGGCCCACACAATCCAGCAATGCATCCAACTTGACCCGCATTCGGATCGCATCCCAGTCACCGGTCGTGTGGAAACTTTGGACGCAGTTTTCAGCAGCATTGAGGGAGCACTCCGAAGTTTTAGAACAGATGCAGTCCAGTGCATTTCCGGATGAACATGCATCCAGACTTTTGAACCAATTTGCAGCCACTACATTAGTCAGATACATGACATGCATTTTGCAGTTTGTCCAGCTTTGTCGCGACATGCAGGTTTCATTGTCGACGTTGACAGAAGCGATCCTGGCGGATTTACTGGTTTGTGGTTCATTAGCTCGCAGATCCGATGGCTCGGGTCCCAAATGCTCAGTGACAATCAAAGCCTTGCGTTGGGCATGCAAATCTCTGGGCGTTCAACATTTTCGACATGCATATGGCCATTTAATTTCTTCATTTGAAAAACAAAAAATCCCTAGCGACCGTAGAGAGAGCCTTCCTTTCCCACTTTATATTATCATGAAGTGGGAACGCCGAATCCTGCAGTCTCAGGCATCCCACAAAGAAGTGATCATTTTGGGCGGCCTGCTCCTGTTATGTTGGTCAGGCCTTAGGTTCAGCGATCTCCAGCGTTCGCACCTAGCCTCATGGCAACTAGATCCATCGTCCCTGAGGGGACTGACCTGGAGAGCAAAGACCTGTTCCACGGCAACGCCGTTCGGCATCCTGTTGTCGGGCCTTTTGTCCCAAGGTTCATGGACATGGACGATGAAGCTTTTGAAAACCTTAGATGACCTTTATGCCAACCAAGAAGCTAGTCAGATTGACTTTGCAATCCCGGCGTTTCACAACCAAAGTGATCCCATCATTCCTTTTGAGGCTATGACTTATGCCGAAGCCTTGTATTACCTTAGGTACTACATGACCCTTCCATGGAGTCACCACAATGCTCCGCTCCAGGTAGATGCATCCAGCTACTCGGTGCACAGCCTCAAGGCGACAGTGCTGTCGTGGGCAGCCCAGGCAAACCTCCCTGAGGAGGATAGGAGGGTTCATGGTAAACATAAGCCAGCCCAAATGAGCGTCCAACTTTACTCTCGAGATGACATCCTAGGAAGCCTCCGGGTTCAATCTGAGTTAATTTCTAGAGCATCACAAGGGTGGCGCCCGGTCACACCACTGAGCCGCGGAGGCCAATTGCCACTGATTGAGCCCCAATTCACGCTTGAGAAATTCAAGAAAAATATCGACATCCCAGAATGGAAAATTTTCTTATTTAATACCCAGTCCAGCTTGCAATGCATCGCTGATCTGCCCCAGCAAGATGAGCTGGTATCAGAGGGAGCCGAGTCCGATGTCAGCTCTTCCTCATCCTCATCATCTTCAGACAGTTCAGAGGAGGATGTACAGCCTACAGCTCAGAAGGTTTTGAAAACGGGTGCAACTGACCTTGGGGACTCAGCAGAGGAAGCCATTGTTGGCTTGCATCGGAAGACATGGCACATAATGGTGTCCACTACGACACCTCATGCAGATTTGCCGAAATGGCAAGGAGTTGACCTGAAGACAGCATGTGGACGGTTTTTGCCACATACAAAAGTTCTGCCAGGATTGGAAGTCGACCTTACCTCAGGTCAAGCGTTGTGCAGCCATGTTGGTTGCCGCAAAGGTTTCATGTGCATCGGAATGCATTCTTGAGCGTCATTCGCTGAAGGCGAAAAAGAGATCACGGCGAACTGCCTCAGCATGCGTGTGTATCATATCTTGAACATCCAAGTACCGATATTTTGCATTCAAACTCCCCCTTCTCATTTGATGGGTTGAATTTGATGGGTCATGTATCCAATTGTACGCGGGGATCAATGATCAGTGGCATTACAGCAATACTCATTGGGGTAATGCAGTGCTTTTGGGTCAAATGACAGACGAAACGAAAGACATCAGACGGCATCTGGACAGCTCAGTGGCTTGCATTTTTTTTTTAAGGTTGTTGACCTCTTTTTCCTTGATTAGGGTATCCATGGCATTGCGTTGCGTTTATCAAGGGTGGTGCTCTTGCATGTGGGGGGTCGTGAGCCTCCCCAATTGTGGCTTTCGTTTGTTGACACAGAGGATCGCGTTTCCAGATGATTGCATTGCGTGATTCGGTTCCAGCTTCATTGTGCATTTGCGCACAAACGCAGCTTGTTCCCCCAATAAAGTCTCTCAATTTATATGTTACTCCCACTATACAGGTTTCAGTACCATGCAGTACTTATAGCATAATGTCCAGGTCCTCTTCATTCTCCAGCTGCTTTCCAGAAGATGTATAGGTATATATATATATACATGTATATACCTATATGAAACACTATCACGATAGGGTTTACGGCCCGTGCAAGCGTTTCCTGCAGCCCATCGTTGGTGGGGGGCGTATCATGGCTTCACTGTCCAACATTCTGCGGGAAGCAGGAGTTCAAGATACATTCATTGACAAATTATCTGATGATGGATGGACAATCGAATTGTTTTCGATGGCAGCCCCCACCATGGACAAGTTCGATGACGAACTGAAGGAGATCCTTGGGGACCTATTCGATATCACTACAGCCGTCCAACGTTCGGCACTGCGATTAGCTTGGTCTCGGTGTCAATCTTCTCATGCACCACCATCGACAGTTGAGGCACCACCAGCCCCACCTATTGGCGAGGGAGCGACGGCTCAATCCAGTTGGTCGGAAACCTTCCCACCTAAGCTGACATCGCAGGTGGTGAATGAGATGAAGCAGAAATTTAAACGCCATTATCCGGCAGAGGTTCTTTTACCAGAGAACACACCAAGCCTGCGCCTTTTGAGTCTTGTGCACCATCAGAAGGCGAAATCCGAGTTTCGTTGGGTTCCATGGAAGTACAGACTGAGTCAGGCCAAAGCCGACGAATTGAGCTCTTCTCGTCCGACCCGCATGGCCAAATCAGAAGGGTTACAACTCCATGCCTTGCTTGTGGACACTCCACCGGAGCTGACAATTGAGAATGGTTCAATGGGTATGCATGCTTTGCGTCAAACATTTGAGACATTCAGCTATGCGATGGCGATGGTAGAACTGGCCCACTTAGCAACAATGAAGAATTATTATCTTCGATTCATCAACCTGATGACTACCAAGATGGACAGCGAGACTGGACTGAGGAATCCCACCATTTTGGAATCCCAGAGTGCAGACAAGATTCTTATGACCATTGCATGTGACCTTGTGACTGAGAAGCAATGGAGCTTCGACGATGTCATTCACGAGATCACCTTCATCCGCGCAGAGATCAACACATTGCTACAACCACGACCCCGACTTCCACGTCAAACCTATCAAAGGTTGGAATCCAGCTCTTCCAAAGGAGGAGGCAAGACCAATCGTACGGGGCCATATTCCAAGGGTAAGGGTGGCAAGTCCGGGGGCAAACCCACGGGTAAGACTTCTGGCAAGGTGACCTGGATTACTGAAGCATCAGTGAGCGGCACTAAGAAACAATTATGCATGCGATTCCAGACAGGAAAGTGTGATATGGGCTCCAATTGCCGTTTTCATCATGGATGTGCCTTCCCTACATCGTCGGGTGAAGCTTGCAATAAGAACCATGGGGCTTTGACACATGACAAAACCCCGCACTGACAATGCACTACAGCATCGGCTATCACTACAACGGCAGACAATGGAGACGTTTTGACATCCCATCAGATACAATCGACGGCACAGGTTTCACGTGATCCGCAACTGACACAGAGCATTTTGCCACACTCTTCCAGCAGTGGTCAGATCATCCATAAATCACCTGCCCAAGCAGCTGAGATAGATCGTCCAGAATTTGATTCCTCCAAAGGAGACTCAATTTTGGAGCCATCTCCTCCAGTCGCAGTTTCATCATCTCATACCGAGATGCCAGTTTCCACCCACGACGACGATCGAAAAGATCACCAGAATTCAGGTCAAGCAGAATTTAAACTACCAGCATTGATGCCACCCATTTCTGCTGATAGGGCTAGTAATTTCACCGGATGTAGAATATTTCTTGATATTTGTTGCGGTGTCAATTCACCTTTATCCAATGCAGTTCAGAAGTTGCAAGGGGATCATATGCGTTTTGACCTGCTGGTCCATCCAGGGGATGACTTATTAAAAGCCAGCTCTTACGAGAGACTGCTTCGCTTGTGTGCTTCGGGCATGGTAGCCTATACGGCTGCTTCCCCTTCTTGCTGCGAGTATAGCAGGCTTAAGCTATTACCCAATGGCCCACCAGCTTTGCGTACCCCTAATCAACTTCAAGGCATCCCTGGCCTAACCGGCAACGAATTATTGCGGGTCCAAGAGAGTTTCATCATGCTAGAGCGGTGCATTAACTGCCTCCAACTCACCATCTCCGCTGGAGGTCATGGCCACCTTGAGCAACCCAAATCAGCTATGAGTTGGGGGGAGGAAGTGGTCCAAAAATTCATCTCCCAAAATGCGTGTTCCTGTATTTCCATGTCAGCCTGTGGCTACGGCCGTGACTGGCACAAATTTTGGCTATTCGCAAGTACATATCTAGCCTTATCAAAAATGGCCTGCTCATGTCCACATCCCAAAGGGAGCCACCAACAAATAGCTGGGGTTCGTACAGACACAGGACATTATCTTAGCCGTGCCACGGCCGAATACCCGTCCGCTTTAGCAGACCAGTTTGCACAGATTATTTCTCCCCTTTTGACGGATCAAGGTATTGAGATGAGTTTAGATAATTTTCCCAGATATCTCCCTACCAAGGGTATTCATGATCCTCCATTCGCACGCCAGGATGGTGCAGGACTTCCTTCTCGGGCGGATTGGAGTGGCACCCATGGCTTTGATGACAGTTTTCAGGCCTTGCGTAAAAATTTTTCCGACAAATTATGGACTCCAGATTGGACCAAATTCTTTTGCGTGCGTTTAATGACAGGCAATCGGAATCACCTTTTTCTGAGGAACAGCTCAAACCTTTCAGGGCATTCATCAATGAATTTTTGCCTGCACAAGGAATCCAACCAGATTGGTCGGTTCCTTCAGACCAGCAACTGTGTTTGCATATTCTTCAGCAACTGTGCAGCTGCATGTCAGATCCAGATGTGCACCTTTTCCCTTATTTAATCTCGGGTGTCCCTCTGGGTATTGATGAAATAATCCAACCATCTAATTGTTTTCCCTTGGCCCAACCTGATTTACCTTTCGATCCCCCTCTATTGTCGGTGCACCACACCAACTGGCAATCCGCAGAGGACGAACCCTCAGTGGTTCAGGAGTTGATCGATAAAGAAATTGCAGAAGGCTGGGTCGTGGAATTTGCCGGAACTCTAGATGAGGCTCAGGCCTATTTTAAACATGGTTTAGCCATCGGCAAATTAGGACTAGCGGTCAGCGATAGCAGACCCCCCCGCCTAGTCCTCGACTCCACCATATGCGGGGTAAACCCCCAGAGCCGCATCCCAGAGAAAGCCTCGCTGCCGACGGCGAGAGATGTGGTACGATCGTACCCTTTAAGACACTCGAATGAGCATCTCTCTGGCGTATCATTTGACGTCAAAAGCGCTCACAAGCAAATGTCAGTACATCCTCGGTATCGGGGGCATTTATGTTTTCAATTCCAAGGCAGAATCTACTACTATAAGGTCTGTCCTTTTGGAGCGGTGGTGAGTGCCCATTTTTGGTCCAGACTTGGAGGTGCATTTCAAAGGTTATTCCATAGAATATGCTACTTACCACACGCTTCATTCCTGTACGTTGATGACATGTTGATGTTCCAGGAAACCAAAATTTTGGGTTTGAGTGCCTCCGTCATAGCCATATTATGTATGGTCTTGCGATTGCCAATATCATGGAAAAAGTGCGAAATTGGTCCCACCATCGTTTGGATCGGATGGGAATTCCATATCAGCGCTGGCTTCATTGTTTTGCCTTCCCTCAAACGTGACAAGCTACTCAGCCTGATTGAAAAATTATTATCTTCCTCCCATTGTTCTAAAAAGACTTTGGAAAAATTCCTTGGTTTGGCCTTATGGTGTACCCAATTATGGCCAGCCATGCGAACCTGGCTACATTACTTGTACAGGGACCTTCATGCCATCCCAGCCAGCCAATTCTCAGTAGATCCCGGCAGTTGGGAATCAGTGTGTGCATGCATTTCAGACACCCTCATTTTCACTCGCAAACCACCTTACTCGGCAATACCCATCAATGGCCAATTGATTCAAGTTCGACATCAACCAGTGCAAAGCAAATCAGACCTTTTTTCATGCACATTGACCGACAAGCGAGTCTGGCTACGCATTCGAGATCCCAACTCAATTAAACGTAAACTGTCAGCTGATTCCACTCGCATTTTAAAAATGTACTTGCAGTGGCTTAGCCATTTATCACCAATATGCACCATGTGGCCTAAACAACAGTGGTCTGGCACTTGCGTAGCGGATGCCTACGCTACGGGTGACCAATGTGGCATCGGTGGTGCCATAATTTTCCCCACAGGTCAGTGTACATGGTTTAGCCTTCCATTACATTCTCAAGATTTCCAAGCGCTTCATATCCCATTACATGACAACTTGCAAAAAGACATTTCGAGTCTTGAGACATTGGCCCAAATTGCTTTGGTATATATTACCATCCAATTTTTTCCAGGTTCTAGGATTCCCATACGCATCCCCACACTTTCCGATAACACCACAGCCGAAGCTGCATCAAATAAATTATTTTCCACATTAATGCCTCTAGCCCTTTTTCTCGAAAAACTCAGCCTCTTGGTATCCAGTTCCGGCATTGCAGTTGACATCACGCACATTCCGGGTCATGACAATGACTATGCAGATGCCTTGAGCCGGTGGGATGGAAATGGCGATCCGCCACACCATTTCCTCCCACATGATCGTTATCCCTTAACACTTCACGATTTATGGAATCTCGAAGCCAAGCCTCGATTGTTTCCACCAGATACTCAGATTCCATGGACACTTCCGACATGATGGCCATAGAGTTTGCACTCGTGGTATCCCTTTTTACCCTGTTCCTTTTTCGACCTTGCTGGATAATACCACTTTCAATTGGGGGATTTATGGGCGTTATTATCCATCAGTTGTCAATAGCTTCGATTTGGGTTGCGTTTTGACCATTGACAAAGATGGATCAATTCTGACCAGAACATCTGGCTGAACATTACAATTATCCAGCAATGAGAAAAAAGGAATAAATTAAAAGGACCGTGTTAAATTGGTGAAGGGAGACAATTGAATTGAAGAAAATTCATTTCTTATCAGCCTTCGGCTGTTTTGCTTTTGGGATTGCGGCGGTTTTTTGTATTTTGTTTACATAGGTATATATATATATATACCAATTATATGTATATGCTTTTACAATCTGTTGCTGCTTGTTATATCTACTTGTATGAGATATAACCTAATGTAATGAATGTCCACCTTGAACGTTAACTGTACTTGTTCAGTAATGTTTAGTGGGGGTACTTCGTTAGATTGATTTGATATCCCCTAAACATTTTGGCTCAAGGTGGCATTCATTGCATTAGCGTACATTGCGTCATTGTTTGCTTAATTTGTTCTCCCTCCCACCACATCCCTGAATCGGTTTCACTGTTTCAGTTCAGTCGCATTCACACACCAGTGCGAAGTGACATCCATTCAGTGTCGCACACATGCATCCGCTTCGATATCCAACATCCGTGCATTCGACCTCGCATCCGTTAGCAACCGCCACTGCTGCGTTCCCCAAACGGTATTGACTTTACCATTGGGGATTCTTCGTTTCACTGCGATATAGTGCCCTGTGCACCTGTTCTTCGGTCCTATGCGATTCAGATGCCTGAATTGGAGGCTGCGCCGGGTATTGGTGAATTATACCGGAACTTTATGTTGTTCTATTTTCTTTTTTGTTTGATTGATCGGCGTCTCATATCAAATCACCTCTCATTTTTTGCTTGACCTTTGCATGCTGCTTTCACCATATTTACCCACCGAATAATTCGCTGGGTTGCGTTTTGACCATTGATAAAGATGGATCAATTCTGACCAGAACATCTGGCTGAACATTACAATTATCCAGCAATGAGAAAAATGGAATAAATTAAAAGGACCGTGTTAAATTGGTGAAGGGAGACAATTGAATTGAAGAAAATTCATTTCTTATCAGCCTTCGGCTGTTTTGCTTTTGGGATTGCGGCGGTTTTTTGTATTTTGTTTACATAGGTATATATATATACCAATTATATGTATATGCTTTTACAATCTGTTGCTGCTTGTTATATCTACTTGTATGAGATATAACCTAATGTAATGAATGTCCACCTTGAACCAACAAAGGCCCTTCTATGTCATTCGGTTCAAGGACAACCGTCCTGGAGACTTTGACACAGTCTTGGTAGTTGCGAAAATAGAATCTGTTACGCCTTATGCCATGTGTATTCTTGGGGTCAACGCGGAAGCTATCGGGAGTCGAATCAGGGTTTAGTCCAAGGGCACGCAAGATTGCTTTACGATGGATGTCAAGCATTGCACCTGCATTTTCAAGCAGAAAGCGGATGTGTTCAAGCGGATAGTTCATTTGCAAAAGCCACAGGATTACATGGACATAGTAGAAAAGGGAGCTACAATGACCAGTGAGTCCGAGGAGTCCTTTCAGGGGGCCGGCTGGGGTTAGATCCTGGCAGGGTGAGCCAGCAATGACAAACCAACGACACTGTGGCCCAGCTAATGCAAATGCTTCCTTAAGTATTCGACATTGGTTTCGAAGAAGCTGTCGCACATCGTCAGCAAAAAGCGTGTAAGTATCCTTGCTGGATTGGGTCCATTCACCGTCTGTTCGAAGAGAAAATTGTTCACCAACGAGCTGCCTGAGGATGGGGTCACATTCTGCAACAATGATGATGCGTGGGGCACATCCAATAGCTTTAGTGATGGCCGGAATAGCTGAGCCTACACCGTCGAAAAGGCTAATGATAGCGTATGGGTGAACTTTGGAATACTTAGCCCTTTTGGGAGGGGATGCATCTTTTTCCTTAGCAAGGGAACTATGGGAAGTACCACTTTCACCACTGACTGGAGGGCGTAGACTATCAGTATAGCTACAGGATGGGCTTACTTTGTTGCAATTATCATTGGGGCGTGACCGGACAGCCTCAGCTGGTGCATGCTCATGCATTGAACACTGGGCACTTGCGTCAGCACTGGCCGGTGTCAGAGTCTCATTTTCATGAGGGTGAGGGACAGCCACAAGCTCTTTACTACCTAGGTCTGCATGGGATGGTGTACCACTATCGTTTTGAGGGGTGGCCGTCAGGCCAACTGTGGGTACCCCACAGTGGCTTCCTGACGTGCCACCCTCGATGTCGTTGTTTTGGTCAGCATGTGGAGGGTGTGTACCAGCGTGAGGAAACAGCGGAACAAGTCCAACCATGGGTACCCCATGGTGGCTGCAATGACCATTGCCGGCCGGCTCATTTTGCAGAGGGGGGGACGTGTGTTCGTTTCCGGGTGGGTAACCAACCACGGGTACCCCGTGTTGGTCATCCGCCCCACTGTGTGCAGGGTGAGTGTGTTTCGGGGTATCGGTATGGTGAGGGCTCTCACCTGGTGGTGAGGGGTCAATTGGCTTACTTCCCAATGCTTCAGCTGACTTGTCCGGAGTATTATTATTTCCCAACTTCTTTCTTGAAAGGCTGGAGACCTGATATCGTCTGGCACTAATGCCGAGGGTATTCTTGGGTTTTGACTTTGGTTTTTTGGGGCGATGAGACTGCTTGGTACACTGAAGTGTGGCAGGTGCAACGGCTTTGTACTGTGGAGGTTGGAAGGAATAAGGCTGATGATCATGTCGTCGAAAGACAAAACCCCAGACAAAGGAGGTTGCTTTTAGTTGTTCGACCGGGATCCATGCATGGCCTCGGAGGTTGTCATAGACGAGAACCTGTCCTTCGTTCCACCGTTCAATGATAAGGAAATGGTGTGACGACTTTCCTTGAACAATAATGATACCAGTGACGATGAAAGATTGAGAAACAGGATTTGCACTCAGGGTGGGAACATTGAAGAGCTGTCCAAGGAGGTCTAAAGCCTTGGTAGCAGTTGGCAGTTGCTCAATGGGGCTTGTAATTTTGAGGGTAAAAATCAAACAACCTTCAATTTCTTCATTGTTCTGTTGGTCCTGATTATAACAGTCACTGACGTGAGAAAAACCAACATCCTCTCTATCAAGTGCAAGGCGCGGTGCCCGATCTGCAATCATTTGTGAAAGATCAATGGTATCATTCTCCAGGTTAATGCTCAACATTGTATCAAACAGAGCGGCTGAAACCTGACCCGATGCGCTGCATGAAAGGCAGTTCACCTGAAATTGCGCAAAGAAGAGTTCGCTATGGTCTGGAAATAAGTCATCACAAGCTGCAATGATAGCGGTGTCAAGGTCAGAGACCTGTCCAGGCGGAAAGACGTTCAAGTTCAGGTAGCTAGCAAAAGCAGCGCAGACTTCTCCAATGCTTACTCGTCTTCCTTGCACAGTGGCTGTCTGGTCAGCCCATGTCCATCCATTGCCGATAGCGCATAAGACTAATTCTCTGATGTGGCCATGAAACATGTTATCATTCCAAGGTGCATGGGTGAGGACACGAAGTGCAGTAACCGCATAGCACATGTAGCTTGGGAATTTAATAAGATAACACGTTGCAAGCTTGGCAAAGTAGTCGCAATCAGCATGGGAAAATGAGCTGGGCCATCCAGTGATGATTTCTCTATTGGAAATAAGGAGATTACTGCTTTGTTCGCTGCCACATAGAATGTTGTCGATAGGGCTATGTGAGGCCTTGACAAAGATCACTTCATCGCCAGGAGCATGTTCATTAGCATTGTCATCCAATTGCTGATAGGCGGCATTTTGCGTTAAAAGGTCTAGGACAGTTTCGGGTGGCTGATTAGGAAAATTCCTATGCTCATCATGGCTGCGGCTCGTCTGTCGGCTGGTCTGGCGACTCTTTTGTGTTGGTAAGCCAGCTTTTAAGGAAAGATTGTCAGAATGATCCTGTTGCTTAGACGTTGGGTCATTGGCGATACATGTAGGAGGGTTGAATGGTCCTGTGTCCTGAGGCGTGGAATGGGTGCGAGTGGGTCTGTGGATGGCATCATTTCGCTGAGTGGGGCAATCCAGTAGTAAGGGTTGCACAGTGGCTTTGGGTACAAAATTTGCCTGGGCAGTAGATTGGGAAGTGTCACACAACCGTGGGTACCCCACGTTGGCGACATCTTTGTGATCAGTGGGCATATTCGCATTGTGATGCAAGTGTTTCGCCTTGGGGGAGCTGGGGTTGTTCGTAAGGCCATCATGGGCATGTTGTCCTGGTTCGCGAGGGTGGTTCTGACCGAGGTTGGCCATGGCAAGGTTGTTGTCAGAGGCAAGGGGGTTATGACCATGGAGGGTATCATTGTCTTGTTGGGAGTCTTTGTCAGAACTATGAGTGTTGTCATCAACCGGATCAAGAGCTGTTGCAACACATTCCATGGGTACATCTTCACAGTGTTCGCCGGTATCCGACTGAAGGTGCGTTTCCGGAGGTTCTGGGTGTTTGCTGTCATTTGTTGGCGCAGGCTGCATTTCGGCATCACCATCAGGAGGCATTTTGGGAGATCCTCTAAATTGCCTGGGTTTGTGAGGTGGGCGATAAGTAGGTCTGCTACCTGATGGTATTGAACTCGATTGCCCGTGGGAGGGCACACTCTTAGCGCTGTTCATTCCATGACCGTTTGGAAAATTAGCAGTCGGTGTGGCATTAGTATACTGCTCTTTCAATCCAGCATGGACAGTGCCAGCATCAGGGGTTCTTTGTGATGGTACGATACAGGCATGCGCCTCTCGGAGGTGACAACATTGCGTTTTGTCGACGACCTGCGATATTGAGATTCCAGGTGGGAGTGTGACAAAAATTGAGGAGGGTTCAAAAGTACGTATGATCAATTCATCGTAGTATCGTACCTTCCATTCATCACGCTCGAGGTGGATAGATTTCAAATGAAAACACTGTTCTGGACCAAGCACGATATGATAAAAAAGCCACTTCTGGTGGTCCCTATGCTTGATAAATTCATGATGAAGTAAATCAATCTTGACAGTGTCAGGATTCGTCACAAAGGATTCCTGGATGAAAGAGTTGTCACAAAAATTAACTTTTTGTAAGCATTCCATCAAGGGTATATGCAACTCTTTAGGCGAGAAAAACCACGCAGGCGGTTGAGACGCAATGGCAATGATGTTGGTGAAGTCCTGCATAGAATCAATGACAGTGGTACGTAAATCATAGTATCTTTTGGCTGACTGTTTCTTGTTTGGCTCGAAGGAAAGATGACTGATTCTGCCTTCTTTAGGGATCATTTGTTGAGCAATGACCTTATTCCAGTGATCCCGCCTAGTTTCGACTTCAGTAAGGGAGACATCAGCACGAAAATCTTCTGCAGAGGGGCACTGGTGCTGAATTACAACTTGGCAAGGGCCGCAATCCAGTGAAAGAGGTAGAGAGTCTTCATGTTTAATCTCGATGTCAAAACACAGACACTTTTGCTGCGACCGGTCAACCTGGCACCAACGAATGGAAAAATTAACAGCCCCCACTTTTTGTTTTAGTAATTGTACCAGAGATGATTGATCTAATTGGTCAAGTTGATCCTCCATACATATTGATGAGGGAATTTCAGCCCATAAAATTTGTGCAGGTGCATACTGGAAGGAACCAATCTTGCCAAATTTGACTTGAAAATGATTATAATCATGGGCGGTCTGTGTGCAATGAGGTTCTGATCGCAGCATGTGGACAGTGAAAGCACCCTGTTTAGGTCCAATAGGTAAATGAACGTCAAATGGAAGAAGGGCTAAGTGGAGGTTAATGACCAGTGACGGCGGCCCAAAGATGGCAAGTCTTCTGTAATTCATGAAATGGTACCTCACTTTAAGGTTGGCTAGTTGGACAAGAATTTCATTAAGCACGGTGTTCGGAAAAGCCTTCAAATCCAGTACTGACATAGTGATTCCATGTGGAAAATGCTTTTGGAATTCTGTGTCATTCCATGGAAAGAAATGCTTTACCTGACACTCTGCAAGTCCATGCGACCAAGCGGCATCAACAGTTGGTTGAAGGATCTTCTCAACAAGCTCGATGTCTGCCAGGCTGTCATTGGCAATCTGGACAGTAAGTGAGGTGACATCAATCTTATCTGATATGCGATGGCATCCATTGGGTCGTCTGAAATCAATATAGTTAACTGCAGACAGGCTCTGAAGTTCACTAATAGTCTGGTGTCGTTCAACAACAGTTCTGGGAAAGACATACTCCAGCGTTCTGCAGGGTTGAGACCAAGAAACATGACAGTGTTCGGCATACGGTTCCACTTGGCATGCAATGAGATATTTCTCTTGGTTATTTGTGGGGCAAAAAGTAACGCCAAGATTTTGCATAAAACCGACATGTCGAACTTTATCATTGAGAAGATTATATAACCATGCAGAAGCTTCAAATTCGCTGGTACTGCTTGAACAAGTGAAAACAAAGTGAACAGAGATATCTTTGTTAAGGCATATGTCAATGAATTTCTGAAGGACATAAGCTTTGGGGAGTAAGAGGCAGAGGCCAACTCCTGTATCACTGTGATCAAAGGCTTCTTCATAAGTGATCACAGTGCCTGAATATCTGTTCGGATCAATATCACTGGGACAGTTCGCAACAAAAAGATGTTCTTTCCCAAGACTCGACACCAGCTCAATGGCATGCTGTTCAACAGTTTCATGAGGGTTGCTGTTCATGTTGTCGACTATAACCCAGAGTACCCCTGGGTACAGTGACTACACAGAGGCAGGCTAGGAGGGCAACCTGGGCGGAGCAAGACGATAACAAGAACAAAAAAGACTACACTGAGTACCCCAGTGAGCCTTGTCAATAAAACCAACAAGATCACAAGTAAAAGAACTACACTGGGTACCCCAGGAGTCCTTAAACAAATGGGGTTCAAAACTGGTGTGTTCAACGGACACAATGCAAGTAAGTCAAAAACGAGAAGGTAGATCTTAAACAAACAAAACTAAGATAAACCCCCCCCTCCCTTACTCTCTTCTAAACAAAACAGGTTGACGGGCACCTTTGTGCTCTTCCTACGGCAGTACTACCCTAGCCCCTTTATACTGGTGCCCCCGAAATTAACTCACGCAAATCACCCAAGATGGATGTTTGCCCCCTCGAGTTAAAATCAGGTTACCCAGTCCCACGGGGTTTGAGCCGATACAGCCTTGAGCCAAAGGGGTACGGGTGCAGAAGCCCTTTTTGCGGCACACGCACATGCTTGTCAATTTGGTGTTGACTGGGCGAAAGTTTGGTGTTTCGTTTCGAACCGCCCTGTAATTTCCATTCTGGCAAAATCCTGCCCTCATGGCCCCAAGGCCCATTTGAGCATTGCTGGCCAGATGGCACGTTCCTGTCTCGGCTGACTGCAGAATACCCGCCACTTTTGGCAGCATCGTTGGCTACATTGGTTAATCAATTCACCTCTTGTCATGGCCAATTTTTGACGTTGTCTCAATGGCGCAGCATGCTCCCTGTACGTGTTCAGTGGCCTCTCCTGCAGTCCCGTGTTGAAGATGGTGGTGGCCTACCGAGTACAGCACTGCATGTTGGCTCGACAGGTGGCTCAATCTTTGATCAGCTGCGCAAATCCTGGTTTCAGAGACTCTGTGACTCCAAAGACTGCTTGAAGATTTTTGCACATTTACAAAAGGGATCACGTGACCCACCGCTGAATGAGTCAGAACTGTCACCATACATTGATGAGTGCTGTCACGAAGTGAGAGCACTATCTTTAAAAGAACAGAGCAAAATTTTTCAACAACCAAAATTTTTGCAACTCAGGGTAAACATCTTGGTTTCTAGGTTGGGGTCTTGCTTTTCCGTGCAGTTTTCACACCTCTTATTTTAAAACTGAATAACCTGCGCAATCAAAACAGAAATCCAAAACTCACTCTTCCCTTGGTCACACACATGATTCCATACTCATGTGGCATTTTTCATATCAAGGGTGAGGTAGAGGAGGGTTAAAAAACCTTCTTTTACATCCATCATTTTTCTTTCGGCAAACGGGGGTTAATGGATACAGATCAAATCGCTGCCCTATCGAATCAGCACATCATTTCATTGCTGTTTTTGATTCTCAGTGAACTGGCACGCCGCTTGGGTGTGCCAGTGTTTGCTGTCCGTAACTCTGCAGCAGCAGTGGACGAGGAGGCTGGAGAGGCTCCCACCGAGCCCAGTTCTTCAAGTCACTCCACGTGTTGTTACGGGTGTGCAATACCGGGTTGCTACAACTGGTGTGATCTTACAAGACCCCACGACCGGCATCGTTGTTGGACACATAGCTGGGAGTAAAAGATGGTTGTTGAGCGTAGAGGGTTTCGTAGCCGATGGACTCAGAGTGCACTGGCAGACCATGACATTGATGACGGCAGGGGACAGGTTTCTGACCGTGATTGCAGTTGGGAAACAGTGGAGCCTCATTGCACAGAGAATCTGTTTGGTGATCTTAGTGAAACTTGCAATTTTGACCTGACTGCCGTAGAGTTGCCTGATCATTCTGGAGACGCTTCGCAGGTGCCTCAGTTTTTGCAGCCTAAACCAAAATCTCTTCCATCGAAACCAGAAACGTTGTGCAAAGAGAGAGTTGCTGTTACACGCAAAGCTGACGAGATGGCATCAAGACATGTACACAAGATGATGGCGGACCTGAAGCAGCCATGGCAACTAGGCCCACTGTCAAGTTTGTTCAGCAGGCCGGAATCACTGTGGGAAAGGTCGCAGGCGTCACAGAAGATGCCCCTGGTTGGACTCTCAGACCACATCACTGCAATCCCTGCCAATAACTCAGTTCGATTTCAGATCCAGCAGGCAGAGCTCACAGTGCGATGCATCAGATCCTCATGGTTGGTGACTTCCTCTGACAATTTTTGGCATGTTGCTTTGTCCAGGTTCGAGACAATGGTCCTCTTAGATCTCAGTTGTACACGGCTTGGAAGATCGCTGACAAACTTTGCAGGTACCCTTTGCTCAGAAGAAGAACCAGCGCAGGTCTTCATGGACGTCTTCTCACTGAAGGCAACGGGGGCAATTCTGAAGAGGTGCAATGCCTTGCGGCGTTTCTCTTGTTGGGCTCAGACTAGAGGGGGAGGCTCACCTTTCAATCAGGATGACGGCACCATTTATCCTCATGTTTGCTGTCTGAGAGACTCTGGCGCTGGTGCAACAGCTCCCTCGCAGTTCGTGGAGTCCTTGAGGTTTGCAGATGCCCTGATTGGATTTGCGCTGACCCCATCGAAGGATCTCCTTAGCCCAAGAGTCACAGGTACTGCGCATGCCTTTCACATGACCCAGAGGATTCGGAAGCCTGCCGAAGTTTTGACAGTGCAAGAGATTGGGACCCTGGAAGACGTTTGTTTGCATGACCCAGATTTGCATCGACGGTTGATTGCAGGGCTTTTTATAGAGATGTGAACAGTGCACTCAACCCCCTATACATAGCCATGTGTAACTGTTTGCTAGTTGAAAACTACTCCAAACTGAAACACTCAGTTTGTGCAAAGAACAGTTGCATGCAAGAAGCATGGACCAATACGTGCGCAATTTCCGCAGGCTTTGTGGTTACAAAAGATGTTTTTATGGTAGAACGGAGCTTGATGATCCAGCGTTTCTGGTGAGAGCTCTGAGTTTGCTAGGTTTCCTTTCGTCCTTTGCCGTGGGACGCGCAGCCATAGCTTGCAGTTTCTGGATCTAGGGTTCATCTCAGGGATTTGGAATGAGTGCTCATGGAAGCCCAACTGCATCAGCTGGAGATGGTGGTCTTTCAGGTGCTGAGTTGGCACTTCGGATGATACAGGCGGCTGAGGCAGCAGCAACAGCTGCAAATGCAGCATCGGCTGCACTCAATACAATGACCTCTACCTCTTCGAGCACAGGTCAAACTGGAAATACAGGTGGTGACATCAAAACAGAGTGGTACAAAGTGCTACCGAAGCCAGGTGTTTTCGAGCCCCGTGATAGGGAGGCCGAGCTGGCCACATTTCGGGACTGGTGGTGGCAAGTTGAACAATATATAATGGCTGTAGATGCTAATTATGGGCATGACTTGCAGACCATCAGAGCGAATTTGGACGATGAAGTCCCACTTGTGGAGCAGAACATCGAGAAGACACGTCGCAGTGCATTCTTGTTTGGCTTATTAGCCTCGCTTCTTCGAGGACGTCCACTTCTTCTCCTTAAAGGAATTGAACAGGGCAATGGATTGGAGGCTGTACGCCAACTGTTTCGCACTTGCCAACCGAGTTCAAGAAACAGAAGTTTGGGTTTGCTGCACTTGATCATGCAGTGGCCGAGCTTTGACATGAAAAGTGCAATCCTTCCACAAATTTTGAAGCTTGAAGACAGTTTTCGAGAGTATGAGAAGATTGCATCAACGCTTGCCGAGGAAATTCGTTTTGCTGTGCTTATGAAGTGCTTAGGGGGTCAGTTGAAGACCTATTTGCAGGTTTCCCTTCGAGACAGTACAACGTATGATGAATTACGTGAAGCAGCGATCAGATATGATCAAAGCACTATTCGATGGACAAATGCGATGGCCCTTGGGAGTGCAGTGGCTTCACCAGCCGACACTGCCATACCAATGGATGTGGGTCGCATTGAGAAAGGTGGAAAAGGCAAGAAAGGGAAATCCAAGTCCGCTGGAAAGGGCAAGGACAAGAACAAAGGAAAGCAGAAATCGAAACAAGGTGACAAAGGTTACCATTCTGGCAAAGGGTATGGAAATCAACAGCAGACTTCGTGGAGTTCAAAGGGATCGTCATGGCAAAATTCATCATGGTACAACAGTTCAGATGGTTTTGGAAAGGGTGGAAAATCCCAAAAAGGAAACAAAGGCAAAGATGTTGGAAAAAGCAAGGATGTGACCTGTCACAAATGTGGTGGACAAGGTCATTACGCCCGAGATTGTCGAGTCAGAGCCGTTGGACAGTCTGACAATGGTGCAAACACAACAGATGGAAAGGCAGACAACACTGGCAAAGGTAACTCTAGTGGCAGTGCTCAGGTCAATCGTGTGAGTTTTGCACCAAATGTTTCAGCTGCAACCGTTTATCGTGAGTTCAATTTCGACATTTCTGGCAGTGACAATTTCAGTGATTTTTCCAGTTTTCATGTGAACATGATTTCAAAACACAACAAACCTGAAACCAAACCAACTGTTTTTGATGAGTTTGTGGATACATGTGAGGGTGATGAACAACAGTTTTTCAGTGGATGCGCAGATTTTTCAGTTTGTGGTGATTTTTGCAGTTGCCGTGGAGTGCATGAATTTGCAAAGCATTGTACAACTGGTGACAGTGATGTTGAGCAGTTCCATTTGCAACGATTGTTTCAGCTTGACGACATGGAGCACTACTCTCAGAGCGTTTGGGACAGATTTCAACTTGGTTTGTATGATGTTGCAAAACCTCATTCATGTCACAAACATTTCATGAGTCTTGGTGATGTCAACGTTTTTCAACCCTGTGAGAAGGTTCAGAAGACGTGCAACGACCTTGAGACACATTTGAGTGTGCGTGCTGTTTCAAGTTGCAACCATGTCGACATCATTCTTGATTCAGGTTCAGATGTGACGCTTATCCCAACATGCATGTCAGGGATTGGAATCCAGGCACAACCTACTCCTGGTACATTTCTGCGTGACGCTCAGGGCAAAGAGATCATTACAAGTGATGTGCGTGATGTCAAGTTTGAGTTTGAAACTGTGAATGGTGAAACAGTGACCATCAAAGATCGTGCATTCTTCAGTGACCGCATTGACAACCCACTGATTTCTTTTGGAAAACTATTGAAGACTGGATGGAGTATTGAGGGTTCAGACATGTCAGGTCCACCCATGTTATCACACAAGAGCGGTGCAAAAGTTGAACTTGCATTTCGAAACAACTCCTTGGTTCTTGCAGGTGATGTGAGGATGATCCAAGATGTCAGAGCAATCAGCGTGGATGTGCCCCGATCTTGGTTCAATTTGGCCAGAGGATGGTATTCATTTGACAACTTTCAGATTTGCAGTTCAAGTGCATCCCATTACATTGATGCAACACGTGAGTATTTGGTTGTGGAATGGCCTTACCGTACAACAGTTGCATTGCATGACACGTTGGGATGGCAAGTGATTGAGCTATGTGAGAAGCTTTTCACCATGGATGAGCGTGCGGCACCTATCACTGGCAACTATTCAAGACTGTTGACAATCTTGTCCAAAGAAGTTATCAGCATTGGTCAGTTTGGCATGGTGATTTCAGATGCAGTGCATACAGAAGGCGATGGGTTGGAAAGATCATCAGGTTCAGGAGCAACTTCAACTAGTGCAAATTTTGGTGCAAGTGATGTTGCAACAGGTCCTGCAAGAGTTGCAGAACAACCTCAACGTCGAGAACAACCTGATGATCCCATGACACAAGTTGCATTGCCTCAGACTGTTGCCGTGGAACCACATAAAACTATGGTGAAAATTGCAGGTGTTGAAGTTTTGGACACGTCATCCATTTCAGTTCTCAAAGCAGCATGTTCATTTTTACAGGTGAGCCAGGCTGGAAGTAAGAAAAAGTTGTGGTCAAGGATTCTTGCAACACTGGACAAACAAGCAATTTTGGCAGAGACAGAGCTAGCTGCAGTGGCTTTGGATGAGACGCAACGCAGAGCAAATCCTGTGCACACTGCAAACCCTCCAGAGGATCCTGCTGAGATTGATGCGCATAACCTTACGCATCTTCCTTACCAACCGTGGTGCCCAGCTTGTGTGATGGCCAAAGGAAAACCAGAACAGCATCGATCAGACCCTTCGAAATTGGTGCGCAGAGAATTTCCTATCATTTCTTGGGACTTTTGTTACACTGGTAAGAGCTGTGAAAGCTTGACAGAGAAATCAGAGCAATCGAAGTTGACTGCATTGGTTGTACATGATTCTCACACTGGTGCAGTGCATTGTATTCCAGTACAACACAAAAGCCAGACGAAATACATGAGCCAAGAAATCATGCGCTTCATTATTTTTTTGGGTCACAGTGTGGTGATGCTGAGATGTGATCAGGAGCCTTCAACGCTTCAAATTCAAAGACTTGTGCAACGAGCTCGACAACGCCTCAACCTACGTACAGTTGTCGAGGATGCCAAGGTTGGAGATCATGGAAGTAATGCTGCAGTTGAAAAGGCAATTGACAGAATCAGAAATCAGGCATCAGTTTTCCTTCATGCTTTAACGATGAACATTGGATTTCAGATTTTGCCACAACATCCTTTGTTTGCTTGGGCGTTTACACATGCTGGATGGACGTTGACGCGCTTCACAGTCAAGGCTGGCACAACACCTTTTGAGTTGATAGCTGGACATGGATACAATTCAAAACTATGTGCGTATGGATGTCCTGTCATGGTTTTCATTGGTGACACAACGCAGCAGAAGGGTGATGCCAAGTGGCAACGTGGAATCTTTCTCACAAAGACATTGTCCAATGACATGTACTTGACAGCGGTTGGTGGAACACTCAGACTTTCTCGATCAATCAAAATGCTGTATCCAAATTGGAGTGAACACTTGGAAGAGTACAGGCAGGTACTTACATATCCATGGCAGTTGGAAGGTGCAATTGGCAGTCGCACATTCCCAGTTGTGCGCAATGAACTTGTGACACCTTCTGCAATTCCAGGTGTTGATGATGAAGCAGCAGAAGAACCCGAGGACGAAGTGTTACCACCACCAGTCATTGCTGATTTGATTCCAGTTGCTGAAGACAGACGTAGAATGGCACCTCCTCCTACAGCTGTGGCTAGTGCACCAGCAACCACTCCTCCAACTCCAAACATTGTTCAACTTGAAGCTACAGAACAAATTGATTTGGAAGGTAACGGTGTCGAGCAGGCGGGGGTACCTGCACCAAGTTTGGGAGTTCCTGGTCCAACCACACCAGGATTGGAATCACCAATGGATGTTGGAATGGAAGCTGAACCATCAACTTTGAGTGAACCTGAAGCAAAACGCGCAAGATGCGTGTTGGAAGACCTTAATGCATGTGGACGAGGATTCCAGTGAACTTTTGCAACAGTTGGTGAAGGTGATTTTTCAACAGGTGATTCAGTTGAGTCTTTTGACATTTGGAATGATGATGATTCAAGTGCTGGACGTGAGATGACTGAAGACGACTTGTGGCAACCGCAGAGTGCTTTGGAGCCACAACTGGATTCTGAACGTTTGCAACGCATTGATGATTTTGCAGATTCAGTTGAGATAGACAGACTGCTTGGTATGAAGGTGATACAATGGAAGAACAACTACAATGGTGAGCTTGGTACAGAACTCAGTGCCAAATTCGTACGGTCATGGAGAAAGAAAACAAGGAAAGTTTTTGCAGAAGATGGGAAACTCATTTCTGAAACTCCTGGCTGGCTACGCCGCTCCAGACTGGTGGCCAGAGAATTCAATTGGATGGATGTGCGGGATGATGTTTACAGCCCATCTTCAAGCAGCTCAGTCGTAAAGATCCTCCCAGCTCTTGCATTGTCAGATGGCTTTGCACCCAACAGCGTTTTAGGCACATTGGATGTTGCAGATGCTTTTCTCCAAGTTCCCCAACCAATGCCGAGAGTTGTAAAACTTGGGTCCATGGAACTGGTGATTTTGATGTGCCTTCCCGGGCAACGGGATGCTGCAAAACTTTGGTATCAATACTTTGTTGACACGTTGAAAACCTTGTTCAAAGCAGAAGTTTGCATTGAACAACCTTGCGTGCTGAAGGTTGACAACAAAGTTGCAATGGTTTTACACGTTGATGATGTGCTATTCATGGGTGATGAAGGCTGGATAAACTCTTGCTTTCTTCCTGAGCTGGAGAAAAGGTTCAAGCTGAGTTCAACAGTGGTAAGCCGTGCAACTGGTGGTACTTTCGAATTTCTCAAGCGTTACCATGTGGTTGATGCTGGGTATACTCAGATCACAGTGTATCCTGAAGCAAAGCATGTTTGTGCGATGTATGAAAAGTTTGCTGAAGCCAATGGACGACCAGCAAAGTTGGCAAAGACACCGTGCTCTCCTGGAAACCCTGCAAATGATCCAAAACTGGATGAGTTGCTTCCTCAGAAAATGGCTGAAGTTTTCAGAAGCCTTGTGGGCATAGCGATGTATGTGAGTCAAGAGCGCTTTGATTTGCAATACACAACAAAGACATTGGCCTCATCTCTCAAGCAACCCACACGACGTGCTTGGTGTGATCTAGCCCGTCTTGTTGGCTACATGAAATACAGTGAGAATTTTGCTTTGAGGATGAAAAAGACGCAGCGGGGGTCTACTTTTCAGCAAGTATTGCATGGTGGTGAAAGTGAAAGTGAAAATGATTTGAATTGCATTGAAACGTACACAGATTCAGATTGGTTAGGCAGATCTACATCGTCAGCTGTGCATTTGATCAATGGACTGGTTGTTTGGTCAACTTCTAGGACACAGAAATGCGTATCTCTAAGCTCAACAGAGGCTGAATGGTATGCAGCCACATCAGCGGCATGTGATTCACTATTTCTTCATCACGTGATTAGCTTTCTCACCAATCAGAATGTCAAACCAATCACGTTGCATACAGACAATGCTGCTGTCAGAATGCTTTCAAAGAAATTGGGAGCTGGACGTCTCAGACATATTCATGGACGTTTGCTTTGGCTGCAGGAAAAGACTGGGTCTTCCGAGATGATCCTCAAACAGGTGAAGACCAATTACAACTTGGCTGATTTGAACACCAAGAGCCTCAACAGGGATCGCTTCAACAGTTTACTTTTTCTTCTTGGTTTTGTTGTTGATGATGAACCAATTGGTGAACATGAATTTTCACGCATGGAATCCAAAGAACTTCTCAAACAGCAAGTCAAAATGATCCGTGAGACAATGGACACTGGAATAGACAATGTTTCATGTTCCAAGTCAAACAGATTTGCAAAGCAGTTTCTTAGGGTTCTCTCCATTTACAGCCTTGTAGGGATGGCCGATGGGTTTTCACTTCGTGGTATTGCATCACGAACGTTCGAAGCCTTGGGTCAGTGGCACGATGCTTTGAGCCCAATCCATGCTTTGATATTTACAGTATTCTTCGTCATGGCCATGCTCTATGTGGTATTTATGTTTCCTGGATCAGGCATGAGCAGAAGCCGTCGAGGTCCAATGATGGAGATATTGAACCTGGAAGTGAACCGCCTCCGAGCAGATATCCTATGAATCCTCGAAGTCTTGGAGCACGATACCCAGGACTATTTGAAAGCAGAACATTCAGGCCAGAAGGGATTCTTTATTGGATGTTTGATCGATGCCACAAACGTGTGGTGAGAGGCAACAGAATGATGACAAACAATGAAAGGAAATCCGGTTTGCAGGATATGCTGAAACTTTGTGTGCGTGGTCTTTCAGCAGATGAGCAGCGCAATATGGCTGACAATCTTGCATCGTTGACAGACCTCACTGATGATGAATTTTCCCCACGTGCTCATTTGACTGAGTCAATGGTGATTCAACAATGTGCACAAGGAGCTGTTGCATTTGATATTGCAGCAAATCAGGTGAGACAAATGCGTGAGGCTGAACTTGACAGCGATGGAGAACAGATAGAATCTGCTGAGGGAAGATTTGCAAGGTACCAACAATCGACGGTATCTGAAGTTTCAGACCCTGCTTATTGGCATGATGTTCATGGAGAACAAAGTTCAGAACGAGATGTTGGAGATGAAAATGAATCGAATGAAAATGAACCAGAAGGTGAAGCAGCTACAGACCCATCAGACTCAGATGGACCAGAAACAATTGAGGAGAAACGACACAGGTATAGCTTTCTGGAACGCCATGAGGTGTCAGATGGTGAGCTGTGGCAGCAATGGCACGACGAAGCCATGATGCGAGTCAATGGTGAACAGCTACTCCAAGCTTCCCATCGACTTGATTTCCGTGAATATCTCGAAGACATTGGAGATGCTGAGAGAAATGAACCACCGCAGTAGGTTAACCTGATCCTACTGGGTGAGGCATAGCTGCAGCAAGTTAACTTGATCTTGCTGAGCTCGAAGATTTCTACTTTGCAGAAGGAGTCAGACATGAGCTAACCTGATCTCATGTTGACCGTTTCACATAGCAGCGTTTCAAAGTGATACAAGCTGTTGTTTTGCAATAACAAATCCAAGGCCCATATGCAATGGGACATACACGATGTCCTCTTGGATTTTCGCTTGAACTAGTCTGTGTTTTACCGTAGGTAATTTCACTCTAGTTTGGGATATGAGTGAACAACCACTCAAAACCCAAAGGCGGGGTATAGAGATGTGAACAGTGCACTCAACCCCCTATACATAGCCATGTGTAACTGTTTGCTAGTTGAAAACTACTCCAAACTGAAACACTCAGTTTGTGCAAAGAACAGTTGCATGCAAGAAGCGTGGACCAATACGTGCGCAATTTCCGCAGGCTTTGTGGTTACAAAAGATGTTTTTACTTTTCATTTTCTGTTTTGCGGCAGCTGCGAGGTGGCATGGTTCTATGTATGTTGTTGCGCTTGACCTTTCAACTGATGGTCCCATCACGCTCCTGGAGGCCCTGACGACGAAACACAGGTCTCCACGTGGCAAGGAGCAACAGATGGAACTGCTGCCTTTTACAGCGCTGGAGCGTGTGATCAGAGAAGAGTCATGGGATGCTGAATGGATGCAGTCAAGACAAGATTCTGATGTGGTGGCATGGGATCACCTTTTGCTGTCTTGGCCTGGGAACACTCATGACTGGGTCAACTCAAGGGTGTCAACTGCTGAGGCGACAGGTTGGTTGTGCGAGTTGCTTGAACCGAGTGTTGGCAGTGGAAAGGCTTCCAAGTCGACCATCCACGGCTTGAAGACAACCTTGCTGAGTTGGACTGCAAAGAGCACCCTGTTCGCCGCAGATGAGCAGTTTGCACTTGGGCACCACGTTAGCGCTCAGTTTAGGTCGGCCATGATTTACTCACGAGACAATCAGATCAGTCTTTGCAAAAAGGTGCATGACATGTTCTCGAAAATCAGAGAAGGATCCTTTGATCCGAGCGGCACTCGGGTCAGCAGACTTGTTCAATTGGCCCTCGACACAGCCTGGAAAATCGAAGGTGACAGTGCTGAAAGTTCCAGTGGCTCAGAGGACGTTTCTTTGGCGACCTCTTCAGGAGGTGGGCATGGCAGCCTGGATCAGAGAGCACGTACAGGCGACTGGAGGCTGATGACATGGAGGCTGATCTTTACCTCATCAATCAAAACTCGAAGGTCATTCATTTGCTGGCTGGTGAAGACGAAAAATTTTTGGCGTGGCAGGAACCCTTCCTCATCTTTCAAGAGAGCTTCCAAGGAAGACTTGTCAACACCAGAAGCTGTTGTGTGCGCCAGTAGTTCACATGCTTACCAAGCGGCGCAGCGTGATTCACGAGCGGGCACTCGAAGTTGAGTTCGAGATCGTCTCAACACTTGCAACGTTGATGCAGGGCAAAGTTTCCAACTTAGGCATCATGCCGTGCTTGGTGCAAAAATTTAACTTGGCAGAACACCTAGGGATCAGTGTTGCATAGTTCAGAAAAACTTCCACGTCATGCAGGTTGTTTCAAACAATTTCTCAGTTGGAGCTTCACACATGTTGAACGCCTTTGGGAGTCACGCAAGTCATGAAAGCATGAAACACTTGGCAACCCAATGCCTAGCATGGGCGCATGCGGCAGAGGTTCCTGAACCAAGTGACAGGTGCTCATTCAACTTCGTGATGCATTCCCGTTGGCTCAACAGCGATCACTTCCAAATTGAGATCAAACAACCTAGCTTGTGGTTCTTTTTCAACATGCGACCCCTAGGCCCTCATGAGTTCCTGATTAATAATAGGCATGCCCCACTAAACCTTTGCACTTAGCCCTCTGAGATAGCCCTTAATCATCCAAATTAGGAGTCAGATGTCCAGTTTTCTTTCAAGTCCACATAGACTCCTCGAGACGCATGGCAATTGACTCGAAGGTAGCCTTTCAAAATCGTGCTGTGGAGTTGGGAATCGAACAGGCCGAAATTGACGCCTTGGATGATGCTGGAGTCCACGGCTATGCAACTTATGCATACTGTAGCACTCATCAGCCTGGACAAAGTGATAACACAGTGTCAAATGCATTCCTGACTACAACGTTGGGTAATGCACCTTCAGCTGCAGCTACGACGCGTTTCAGGAGCTTGTTCTTTGAGGCACTTGCATCGTCTCTGGGGGATTTGAAGTCGAGAGCTGGCAGGTCGGAATCTAGTGAGGCCAGAATCATTCCGCTTGCTGAGAAGATGGACGGAATCCGTCAACAGAAGGGTCGTTTAAATGGCTTGAGTTACACGCCTCAGAGTGAGGCGTCGCATGCACTCATTGACAAGGTTTGCCAGCAGTTTGAAGATAATATGATTACCTACATAGAGTTGAATCGTTGCACATTTAGACAGGTCGAAGCCCTGCACTCCAAGGGGGATACAGCACTGGCCCTGAATAACTCAGGAAGTCTCCGGCTCAGTAAAAAGCAACGTTTAGATGATGTGAATGTCACAGGCGAACGCAAGAGGCGACAAGCCTTCTTGCCGAGAGCCTTAGCTTATGACCTGTCAGGGATTTCGACTTCTGCGGTGCTGGACCTGTGGACGCATAAAATTCTTGAGAAAATGAACGAGGCGCCTTTGTCAAACTACAGGCACATCAGCGTTGAGCAGGCGGTCAGTACAGACAAGGCGCTGTGGGTCAAGGTATCAAACGATACGCGTGGCAAACTGCAGCCCAAGACTGGCACTGATAAACCATTTGACGTGGCTTTTACAAAATCCTCGGAACATCCGGAAGTCCCTCAGCACCTGACGCCCCTGCAGAGCGTTGGCCAACACAGATTGGAAACCTCTCATTTCACTTTCACTAGCGAAAAAGACAAAGGAGGCCATCAGAATGATAGCAAAGGAAAATCGTCAATGGGCAAAGGCAAGCTCGACATGGCATCACAGTACCTGACGACAGTGAGATTTTTGCTGATGGCAAGCAGCTTTGCAAGCGTTGGCTGATTGGGCGTCGAACGGCAAAAGTGAAGCCGGGAAAGCGTTGCATGGTGGGTTACCATATGTGTTGGAAGGAAATTTGCCATAAACTTTACCCGGGCGACGAATGCCCGCACTGACTTGGAACAAAGCAATGCAACAACAGTTTCACCCTGGAAGCCCTACCATCTTTGAGATATGTTGTGGCTCAGCGGGATTGTCAGACGCTCCAAGGCGTCTTGGCTTTCAAGCTTACCCATGGACCATTCAGCCAAGAGACACTCACCAAAGGTCAAGGTCTTTGTCTTGGATGTGTCGAATTCGGACCAATTGGTGTCACTCGAATCCATGTTGCATCACTGCAGGCCGTGTCACGTCCATCTAGGATTGCCGTGGGGAACCTGCTCAAGAGCCAGAGAAAGACCAATGCCATCGAAGCTCGGAGAACACATAAGACCACAGCCGCTCAGAAGCGCTGAACACATCTAGGGATTCCCTACACTTACTGGAGTTGATGAAACAAAGGTGCACTTAGCCAACCAGTTGTATTGGTCTGCCATTCACAATTTTGGCAAATCTGCATGTAGCTAGTCTGCTTGGTTGCAATTGAAAACCTCGCACGTTCATGGCTTTGGGCACTGCTTACAGTTCTAGTCACAGAGACTGGTAACATTCAGTTTATTTCATGGTTTTCTGAGTTGGAAGGGGCGTACTGTGTAGCTTGCGCGCTTGGAAGCCTCCGAGATAAGCGAACAAAGTTGCGGGCCACACCTGGCGCCTCCACCGCCCTGGCAGCAGACTGTCCTGGCAACTGCAAACATGCATCTTGGCAACCATACAGAAGTGAGCATGGCGTTGTTTTCCCTACAGCGGCCGAAGCAGAACACCTGAACATCCTGTGCCAGTGTATGGCACAGTGCGTTTGAGACCAAGTTGTGTTGAGAGGGATTAGCCAATGCCCTCGAAACGGCTGAAAGACTCGCTGAAGTTGGGTTTGGGTAGTCAAGGTATCAAACACCCGCATGAATACAAAGATTTCATATATCTTTACGAAGACACTCCTAACCCAGCCTACAAGTTGCTTGCTGCTCCACCTCAACAGGGGCCCAATGACACTGAGCAGCCGCTGAGCAGCATGAACCAGAAGAAGTGCCAAACAAAAGACTGAGGACAACCTTAAAATACGGAGTTTGGCATGAACCTGAAGAGTGTTTGCAGAAAGCCGTGGATGCGAAACACCATATGGATCAAGATTCCCTTTTGCACCAGGATGCGAAACACCACATAGATCAAGATTCCTTTTTGCACCAGGTCACAAAGAAGGCAAGTGCGTCGGTAGTAGGTGCATCCCCCACAAAGATGCCAAAGAGCGTTTACTTACAGTTTTTCATGTCGGAAAGCTGGCAACAGACCTCAAAAGCCTGGAGACCGATCCCAAAGGCAGACATGCACCCGGCCGTGAGCAGATGCGTCCGCAGTAAAAACATCCTGTTGTTTGGGGGGTCTCTGCATCAACTGGATTTTTGGGACATGGATGCAGTCAACCTTTTGAAATTTGGTGTGCCTATTGTCGGAATGCAAGAGCCCCCCAAGGGGGACCAGCAACCTTTACTGCCTGCAAGCATAACAGAGGATGAACTGGTACAGTCGGCCAAGTGGAGAAGGAACAGCCTGATGAAAGCGACGTGCTCTTTCCAAATCAGAAGAAGACGCACTGACTGAAGCCACGGCCTTAGAGGTGGACAAGGGCTTCCTTCAAGGCCCTTACACGGAAGAAGAAAAGTCCGTCCTCATGGTGACAGACGGCTGGTCTCTCGACCTTCTCTTTGTTTTATTCAAAGGATCCAATCAGAAGGTTCGGATGATTGACGATGCAAAGCAGAGCACTGTCAATGCAACATATTCCTTGACGGTTAAGTTACAGTTGCAGGATGTGGATTACACAGCTGTTGTGGTGCAAGGTGCGATGAGAGAAGTGGGCCTGTCAGTCTCCGACACCTTAGATTGGCTAGGCCAAACTTTTGACTTAAGCAAAGCGCACAAGCAGCTTGCGGTTCTCCCCGAGCACCAGCTACATGCAGTCGTGGGTTTCCTAAAAGGAGGCAGATGGCAGTTTTACAAAAGCATATCGCTCCCCTTCGGATGCCCTGGTAGTGTGTATGGCCTCGTGCGCATCTCTCAAGCCTTGTGGTTTCGATGTCCAAGCTCTTGAAGGCCACATCGTCCCACTATGTCTACGACTGTCTAACCCTTGTGCTGTCCGAAGGTTGTCGAGTGCGGACGTTGGCGTTTAGAGCTCCTTTAGATTTGCTAAGTTGGGATCATGTCAAGGAGGGTGACAAGGCCTTGAACTTCGCGGCGGACTTCGACTTGCCTGGAGTCACACTTAACCTCAGTGAGACACGCCTGGGCACCCTGACCATTAGCAACAAAAGGAGTCGGGTCGCAAAAGAGACGCCTCCTGAATCGCACGATCATTGAATGGATAGGCAACGCAGCAGCGCGGACTTCCGTAATCAAGGCTAACAGTAGCTCTCCCACCATGAGGTCGCTGTCCCGGGTCATAGCTGACATGGACTTGAAGTGGATCACGCCTGGCCGAACTGAGAGAGTCTGCTCTTACTAGAATCCAGCCGACCTTCCATCCAGAGGTCGCATGCGAGAAGCCATAGAAAGTACCACCTGGAAGATGGGGGCGCCATTGAAGCCCCGGGCAAGTTGAAGCAGCTCATCATGTGGCTGCATCAGTTTCCCTACAATGCTGCTCACACAAAAGGGGGAATATAACTGAGCACCATTTCTTTGTGACAACTCACAACTGTGAGATTCACATAACTTGTCGAAGCAGATTCCAACAACTGCTTCTTCGGCATGCTTAGTGTCCGAAAACAACTTGACGAACTCCCCGGACCAACTGTTAAGCAGCAGCGGGAAAAAGGCAGATCACGTGCGACACTCACTGACGGCTGTTCACAATCCATTTTTCTCCGAGACTATTTTTCATTCGGCGACGGCGTTGCGTATCGAACGAATTTTTAACATGTCTAAGTATATATACAAATATACGTATACATATACTTTGTCTCTACGTTTTGTTTGCGCATAGTTTCAGTCACACTGCGTTAGGCCCCTTCCCATACGTTTACCTGAGTTTGTTCTAGTATAAGATGAGTGCTGTCACGAAGTGAGAGCACTATCTTTAAAAGAACAGAGCAAAATTTTTCAACAACCAAAATTTTTGCAACTCAGGGTAAACATCTTGGTTTCTAGGTTGGGGTCTTGCTTTTCCGTGCAGTTTTCACACCTCTTATTTTAAAACTGAATAGCCTGCGCAATCAAAACAGAAATCCAAAACTCACTCTTCCCTTGGTCACACACATGATTCCATACTCATGTGGCATTTTTCATATCAAGGGTGAGGTAGAGGAGGGTTAAAAAACCTTCTTTTACATCCATCATTTTTCTTTCGGCCCACCCTCCCTTAACCCTATTTTCAGGGGGGGGGAATATAACTGAGCACCATTTCTTTGTGACAACTCACAACCGTGAGATTCACATAACTTGTCGAAGCAGATTCCAACAACTGCTTCTTCGGCATGCTTAGTGTCCGAAAACAACTTGACGAACTCCCCGGACCAACTGTTAAGCAGCAGCGGGAAAAAGGCAGATCACGTGCGACACTCACTGACGGCTGTTCACAATCCATTTTTCTCCGAGAACTATTTTTCATTCGGCGACGGCGTTGCGTATCGAACGAATTTTTAACATGTCTAAGTATATATACAAATATACGTATACATATACTTTGTCTCTACGTTTTGTTTGCGCATAGTTTCAGTCACACTGCGTTAGGCCCCTTCCCATACGTTTACCTGAGTTTGTTCTAGTATAAGATAACCTTATTCAGTTGCTGGGTTTAGATGACCATGCCCGTGATGTGCTCTCGGTTACTCCGGGCCAACCTTTTCGCTTGAATATACATGTACTTGTTTCATGTTTGTTTTACGGGGCTTCATCTTGTTTCGCTTTGGCTCCAAGACGTACATTTGCGTTTTATCTTGGACGTTTATTTGGAAAAAAACAGAAACAACAAAGAACTACAAACATTACACAGCAGGCTTTCAACTTTCCAACCAGTGCCTTGGTTTTTACTGTAGGTGCTTGTCATGTCAGTTTTCATGACCAATTTTCAATCTGCATTCTCCTAGTCATCTCTCCCGGCTGGCGTCGGGCAATGCTGGTTCGAAATCCTCGGAGGGGCATCATCGGGCCCTCAGAACGTTTTTATCAGGTTTTTGCAGCACCTCAACATCGACATCTTTTCACTGGCATTTTGTCATTTTTGACTGACTCATCTGGTGCATTTACAGAGGACATTGTGAGTTTTCACTGTGTTCGGCATTCTTGCGTTTTTGGACCAGCATTTTCAGAAGGGTAGATACCCCATCAGTGGCAGACGCCTTGACACCGGCGGCATCACCGGCTGCATCATCAGATCATTTTCCAGAAGATTGGACTGATGCAATTTGATGACTGGGATTTGATAACAGAAGGCAGCCAGGACATGGACGGGACCTTTCATACTTGTGCCCCGTTTCAGGTTTCTTCATTGGCGACATCTTCGAGGACACCTTCAAGCGACCTTTTGCCAGCAGCTTCAAAGTCCCGACCTTTGCAACGTCCGGACATTCAAGTTAGACCCAGGATTGGGGCATATATTCAGTTGAACTCCCAACGCAATTCTCTGGCTTCTGGGATTGATGTTTCACATGCCATGTTTGTGGATGTTTCACAGTTACAATATGCTGAACCTTTGCAGCGTCCAACACCGACATCAGTGCCGGTGACATCGGCTCCAATGCCGACACACCGCGCACCTTTGCCAGCACCTCAGATGCGGAGTGGATACAGACCATCATCCGGGCCACAATTGCGATTGAGCGCATCAGCAGATGGCATGACAGTATCACAACTGCAGAGCGACCCAACAAAGTTGCCCAGTCGTTCAACTAGGAAATTAAACCTTCAAACCAGAGGACCAAAACAACGACGTTTACTGCAAACATCCAGAGGGAATGCGTGCAGCACTTGTCCAGCAGTACAATCGATCTGGCCTCAGTTTGTTTCTGCGTTTTTAGGTTTATCACCGATGCTTCAACAATTATCCACAAGTGCTCATTTTCATGAACACTGCCAACGCATTTTGGATGGATTTGCATCTTCCACCATTTACAGGTATCTGTCAACCTTGATGCAATTCCATGCAGTTTGCATATCCATGCGTGTAGCTCTGGAGGGACTGACGGAAATTCAATTTGCAGACATCATATTGGCGGGACGTTCGAGTGAACCACGTGTCAGCCCCAGCATGTGCATCAAGAGTGTCAGATGGGCGTTCAAGCAGTTTGGCATTCAGTGTTTTCAGGTCTCATTAGGACCCCTCATTTCATCGTTTACAAAAGAGCATGTGATTTCAGACCGCAGAGAAGCGCTCCCATACAGTTTGCTGATCATCATTCAATGGGAACGGAGATTGCTTGAGAGTTCCGCAACACAGCAAGAGGTTTTAGGCCTGGGCAGTCTTTTACTGATGTTATGGAGCGGCATGAGATTCGCTGATTTGCAGCGTACTTATCTCAGCAGCCTGGCGTACAACATGACCTCATTGAGGGGGTTGTCCTATAGGACCAAGACATGTAAGTCAGGATGTCCTTTCGGATTGCTATGTCGAGGATTTTTGTCCTCTGGATCGTATACCTGGGTTCATAGATACCTGCAGGAGATCGACTCCCTATACTTCCAGTTTGGCAGGCAACCGAATGAGATTGACTTCATTGTCCCGAGCTTGGACCAATTGGGTCAGGAGGAATGTCCGGGCCCTATGACTTATCCAGAAGCGTTACATTACTGCAGATACTTTTTATCCTTGCCATGGAGGAAATCCCCCATCAATACGGAAATCACGGCACAACATTACACAGTGCATGGTTTGAAAAGTACGCTGCTGTCCTTTGCCAACCAACTGCAACTGGCACCGGAGTTGAGACGCCTACAGGGGAAACACAAGGATCCCCTGCAGAGTACACGACTGTACTCCCGAGATGATGTCAATGGAGCCTTGCAATTGCAAGAGGAAATCATCGCAGCAGTTCAGAAAGGATGGAGACCTCACACCCCGTTGGGAAGAGGGGGACAGATTCCTATTCAAGAACAGGAATTTACTTTGGAGAAATTCAAAAAGGATGCAGGTGAACCCAAATGGTCCTTTTTCGCTTTCAACAAACCACCAGTTTTTGAGGCTGATCATTTTGATCAGGGGGATGAAGAACAATCCACGAGCTCTTCATCATCGTCAGACTCCAGTGAGTCATCATCATCTTCTTCAGTCAAGGTGACCAAGAAGGCTCCTAAAACCATACCGGATTCATTTGATGAAATTGCGATGGGCGTTTTTCGGCAAACTTGGCATGTGGTGATGAATCCACAAACGGAGGAAGGCTTGCCTCCGGAGTTCAAATGGACCACAGCATGTGGCCGGCGTTTTCACCATGAAAGCTTTTCAATTCGTGATGAATTGGCATTGTCTACAGGCCACGTACTGTGTGCCCACCCAGGATGTAAAAAAGGATGGATCTCAGTTGGCATCCTTCAATAAAATTCATTGGCTTTGCTCGCTAATTTGGCGATCCCTGCAAAGTTTGTCCAAACCAAACAGCCATAAGACCGGAAAAAGTGAGCCCAGCGGCTCAGTCATGGCCACCGTGACAAATTAACCCAGACGCAATCTGGGCGCATTCATGGACAATTCATTCAACAGGTCTTGCAATCAATATTTATTTCCGCAGCCCCTTTTTGGAGCATGGTTCAAAAAAAAAATGGTGGAAGACCGGTTTGGCATTTTATACATGTTACATGTCATTGGAACATCCCATCACCTCATTTTCATCACTTCACACCTTATTGGTTCCCCCCATGGGTTTCCCTATATTCACCCCGCATTTGATACTCAACTTCCTTATATGGAGGCATTCACGGCTTTTCAATATTTTATTTTTGCGTTGGATTGGCTGATCCGTCAAGCGTTGCGATGGATTCCAAACTGGAGGATATCCTGCAAACAGCAGGAGTGGATCCAGCGATGGCTAATCAGCTGGTAGCTGACGGCTGGACACTTTCTACATTTGCATGTTGCGCGTTGGATATGCAAGACTTTGACAAATCAATAGATGAGATGATGGCCGGACGACAGGCCTTGACTCTTTTAGAGAGATCACAATTGAGAGCTGCGTTCAAAGCTTGCTCCACTCAGGTATCTAAGGACACTAAGGCACCACCAGGGGATGCCGCATCAAATGCAAACCCAGCCACCTCGACCAGCTCCTGGAGCGAATCGTTTGCACCTAAGTTGGATAGCCAGGTCATCCAGCAGCTGAAACAACAATTTTTGAAGAATTACCCAAGTGAAATCCTGGATGGAGCCACAATGCCATCCACCCGGCTATTGTCGCTGGTTTACCATCAGCTCCAGAAAAATCATTGGGCGTGGATCCCATGGAAATATCGCATGAGTGTGGAGAAATCTGAAGAATTGCAAGCTCAAAGGTCTTCCAAACAACCGAAGATGGAAGGTTTAGCGTTGCATTCGCTGTTGCTGGACGAGCCTCCGGCGCTGGAAGTCTCCAACTCAGGGATGGGTCTGAATGCCATCAGGACTCTTATGGATTTACACAATGTGGCTATTGCAATGTGTAGGGGTGCACACCTAGCAAATCTCAAGCAGTATTCCCATCGTTTCCTTCACTATCTGACTCAGAAGGTGGACTCAGAGACAGGTTTGCGCACAGCAAATGTGATTGAAGCCCAAGCGGCAGATCGTCAGATTTGGGGTACTATGGCCGAGCTCATGAATGATCGTGATTGGAACATGGATGATGCGCTTCATGAATTGACGCATGTACGTCAAGACTTGGCGGGATTGCTCCAGCTCAGACCCAAGATGCCCAAGCCACAATCTTGGCCCTCATCATCACCATTCAGCTCGACCAGCGCTCAGAAAGGCAAAGGGAAGCAGACCCAATCCAAAGGAAAAGGGAAACAAAAAGGGAAGCCACAATGGGTGACTGAAACACGTAATCCAGACGGATCCACCAAAGCTCTATGTATGCGCTTCCAACTCGGCAAGTGCAAGCTATCGGACTGCAAATTCAGTCACCAGTGCGCATACCCGACGGCAGCGGGACATGCATGCGGAGGAAGCCATGGCGCAATGGAGCATAAACAAATTCCTCACTGACTCCCTTCGCAAGACAACAGGCCTATCAATATGGACGTTGACATGGAGGACGCACCCACAGCAACGGTTTCAAATTCATCAGGTCTCACCGTTTCATCTCAGATGCAGACGGCATTAGATCAGGGTTCTGGCAATCCAGACCCGCCATCGCCTAGTTTCACACCATCTCCGGAGGAGAAGGTTCCACAAGTGCCGCATTTTGCGGCGGCGAATGCATTCGGCAATGTCAAAGCTGTGGGAACAAATCGCATTTTTCTGGACATCTGTGCAGGGGCTACCAGGCCATTATCTCGAGCATGCTTACGCAGAGGCAAATGTGTTTTATCATTTGATATTTTGATTCAATCAGCGATGAATTTACTTGATGACATAGAATATGAACAACTGTTGCGGCTGTGCGCCAGTGGCTTAGTCGCTTATGCTGGTGCTAGCCCTAGCTGTGGACAGTACTCCAGACTCAAACTGCGCAAAGGTGGCCCTCCTCCAGTGAGAACACCGGACCACCTGAATGGAGTGCCGGGCATTTCACCAGCTGACCTTTTAAAGGTACAAGAGAGTCATACAATGCTTTCCAGATGTCTTCAATGTTTAATTTTGGTATTTCAGGCAGGAGGACACGTGCACCTCGAGCAACCTCCCTCAGCCATGTCATGGCTGGAGCCGGAAGTCCAAGCTTTTCTCATTCTTATTGGAGCATTTTGCATTAATCTTCCAGCATGTGCTTTCGGTTGGAGCATTCACAAAGCTTGGATGTTTGCTACAAGTTTCTCAGACCTGCAGAAACTTGGATCAATTTGTCGGCACTCGCGATCTGACCACGAATCCATTGCAGGACGCCACAATGCAGCAGGCGATTTTTTGAGCAAAGATACAGCATGTTATCCTGACTCATTGGCGGAAGCATTTGCAGAATTGGTTGCTCCTCTTTTGTCTGACCACCCTGTAGATTTAGCTTGGCCTTTTCCAAATGCAATTTTACCCACAAAAGGGTACGATGATTTTCCTAAAAGTTCAGAAGATGGTGGTGGTCTTTTCTCCCTGCCGGACTGGAGTCAAAGCAATCGGCAGGCAACAGATTCTCTTCACAACCTGCGTGTTAAATGGAGGCAGATGATTTTGGATCAAAGGTTGGATCGTCAATTATTAGCCTATGTTGCACAGGGACCATCAGCGGACCCACCATTTTCTGAGGAGACACTGCAACCATTTATGAATGAGCTTAATCATTTCATTCGAATGCATGGGATGACTCCGGACTGGTCTATTCGTGAACACCAACCCATGCGACTGGGCATTTTGGCGGCACTGAGCACGATCATGGGTGACAAAGACACCACATTATTTGGTGAACCATATACCTGAGCGGTCAACACTGCCGACCGCAAAGGATGTGTTGCGTAGCTACCCTCTCAGAGGTTGCACCGATGACTTCATGGCCATGTCTCTTGACATTAAATCAGCCCATAAATGTGTGGTCCTAAGAGAAAGTGAAAGAGGATTGGTCGGCTTTACGCTGGAGGGGGCCTTGTATTTTTACAAGGTAGCTCCCTTCGGAGCATCTTTTTCGGCAGCATGGTGGAGTCGAGTAGGTGGATACCTACTCCGCCTGATGCACCATACAATATGGATCCCACGCTGTGGACTAGTATTTGGGACGACTACTTGTTCTACCAAATCAAATCTATGATGCCGGTCACGGCGGCATTACTTTGTGTTTTGGTACTATGTTGTCGCATTCCAATCTCTTGGAAAAAACTGGAATTAGCATCAACTATATCATGGATAGGCTGGCGCTTCCATTTTTCTTCAGGCTTTGTGGAACTTCCTACGAACAAACTGGACAAAATTCGACGTTATTTGCAACAACTCTCTCAATCCTCTCGCACCACGAGAAAGGACCTGGAAAAATTCATCGGTATCATGATGTGGGTCACACAGCTCTTCCCGTATATGCGCATTTGGCTGCATTATTTTTACAAGGATTTGTATGCCATTCCCGCTACGCACTTCAGCATTGACAGAGACAATTGGACTTCTGTTGCCCCATGCCTCACTGATGATTTGATTTTTCATACTCGTCCATCAAATACTGCAATTCCTATTCAAGGGAAACTGATTTCCGTACGACATCAACCAGTGGAATCCCTGGATGACCTCTCCAAACTTCGTCTTTCTGATCGACGCATTTGGATGCGCATTCGTGATCCGAACTCCAACAAACGAACTTTATCCTCGGATACAATTCGAATGATCTCACTGTATCAATCATGGTTTTTGCACCTGCAACCACTGAGACCTATGCGACCCAAGAATTTTTGGACGAGAAGTCGCAGCTGATGCATGCGCCGCTGGATCTTCTACTCAAATAGGAGGTTTCATTAGAGCGACGAACGGTGAGTGTCGCTGGTTTTCTGAAAAATATTCTCATGCGGAATTTATGGAGCCCCACATCGATCTGGACCCCGATCTCCAGAAATCAATTACATGTATGGAAACACTTGCACAACTGGGTATTTTGCATTTGGCCGCCAGGCATTTCCATGCCACCAGGATGCCGATCAAATTATCATCCTGGAGTGACAATACAGGTGCAGAAGCTTCCACCAATAAACTGTTTTGCACCAGCAAGCCCCTTTGCTATTTTGTGGAAAGACTTTGTATATTTTCAGCACTCTCTGGCATAGAGATGGATGTACACCATGTCCCTGGTCATGCAAATGAAGAAGCAGACGCATTATCGCGTATGAATGTTGAAATCGAATGTCCCACAGGTTTCACATTGTCCGACAGGATCCGTTTGCCTCTGTCGGAACTTTGGATGGATAGCCCATCTCCTCGCTTAGTTCCTGCTGACACTAAAATTCCCTGGAAGTTACCAACTCCTTGAACCTCATTTCTCTTGCTGGAAATCATTCACTTTCATTAGGGGGTATACTGGCGACTGATTTCCCCTGATGAACTTTACTTGGGTGACAAATATCATCAAGGGAAATAGATCCAGACAACAGTTTGGATCTGCCTGTCCAACATGGATCAATTATTCCAGCAAGAGAAAAGAATAATAATATCAAAGAGCGAGTGTCTGCAATTTTAAGTTTTAATTATATCCTTTTATAAATTAAATAGAAAGCAAATGTAAGTCTTAGTAGAACTATACATGTACTTGTTTCATGTTTGTTTTACGGGGCTTCATTTTGTTTCGTGGAAACCATTTTGGCTCCAAGACTTACATTTGCGTTTTATCTTGGACGTTTATTTGAAAAAAACCCACCCACCCACTACCTCAAGCTGTTTGTTTCCACTTTCTGGTTCTTCCACGGGAAATACGTTTCACCCAACTGCGGCGTCACTCGAAACATTTCAGTTTCCGAAACTATGAAGGTATCATACCTTCGCAGCATGGCCACAGCAATATCGCGTATTTTTCCCTGATCATCTATTCAACAGGAATGGGTGACAAATATCATCAAGGGAAATAGATCCAGACAACAGTTTGGATCTGCCTGTCCAACATGGATCAATTATTCCAGCAAGAGAAAAGAATAATAATATCAAAGAGCGAGTGTCTGCAATTTTAAGTTTTAATTATATGCTTTTATAAATTAAATAGAAAGCAAATGTAAGTCTTAGTAGAACGTTGTGGAAACATTTGGCCATTGCAATGAGTGATCCTGATGCTGATTTTCTTGACATGTTGCAAGCGGGGGTCCCACTTGGTGTCAACCAGCCTTTGCATCCATCTCCGGCATGGCCGATCAACAGTGATTGCACATCTGAGCCTATCCCTTTGCAGGATTGCACATCGGCCTGGAAGAGTGCCCGTGACCATCATTCTCTGGTCCAAGAGCTGGTTCATGATGAGGTCCAGTCTGGGTTTGTTGCACACGTTCCTGGGGGTATCCAGGAGCTCAAGTCCAAGTTCAAACGCACTGCAGTGGGTAAACTTGGGGTGGTGATTGCAGAAGGCCGTGCTCCACGCCTTGTGGTGGACAGCTCTATTTCCAATGTCACTGCTAATACAGTTTTGCCTAACCACATGTTGCTCCCTCGTATCAATGATGTCATCCGACGCACTCCAACTGCGATGTCACAAGACCAACTGATTCAATTGACCCTGACGTTTCCAAAGCTCACAGGCGAATCCTCATTCATCCAGAGGACAAGGGCCTGTTGTGCTTTCACGTTGGAGATCAGCTGTATCGATGCCTCACATTATATTTCGGAGCTACGGCCAGTGGCTTTTACTGGAGTCGTGTTGCTGGATTGATGGTGCGCTTTGGTCACTCTCTCCCTGATCACCACCACACCTTATGGCAGTACGTGGATGATCTTCTCACCTGGCTAGACCAGCCCTCAGCCCCCTTGTGGTCTGCAGCATTGGTCATTCTTTACATGATGCTGGGTGTACCATTCTCCTGGCACAAGGCTGCTTTGGCGCAACAGCTCACCTGGATTGGGTGGTCAATTTGTGTGCGCACATGGACTGTGCAAATCCCTCGGGACAAGCTATCCAGACTTTGCGCTCAGATTGAGCACATTTTGAAGTCTCGACAGGTTGACATCAAAGACCTCCAGTCGGCAGTGGGTAGACTGTTATGGCTCACATCAGCCTGGCACCATTGCGGCCCTTGCTGATACCACTGTACAAGGCATTGCATACCATCCCCACAACAATGGTGGGCATTGATCAGGTATCGTATGCATCCCTGATCACTATGGTCTCTGATGACTTGATAGCCTTAATCCTGGTACCAAGATTCAGCGTGTTGCCAACACCTTCGTTGCCACCAAGACTGACTTGGCTGCAGTACATGCGAAGTCACGTAGAGCTTGGTTGGGTGTAGCTGACCCATCATCACCCACTAGGTTGATTGATGCAGATGCAGTGGCTGCTCTTCATGCTTGGCAGGATGTTCTTTCCTCCACTTCAACCATTATGTCTATGAGATCCCCTCCAGTATTGCCAGTCACTGCCACTGCCGATGCAATGGCATCTTCGGAGTTGGCAGGTTTGGGTGGTCTAGCGACATTTGCTGATGGTCGAACAGTTTGGTTTCAATTCAGAATTTCATTGGCCGAAGCCCGCGAACACTGGAGCTGGGCTGACCTGATATGCAGAAGCACATCGCTGTATGGGAACTTTTGGCCCAGTTTGCTTTGACGTTTTGCATTCACTGGGCGCTGCCGCGCACACGGGGCCCTCTCACATGCCATCAGGGCACTGACAATAGTGCAGCAGATGCCACTGCGGCAAAAGGGACTACCATGACAGTTGGCGTGTCACAGATCTTGACCCACTACTTTGTGTTCATGCGAAGATTTCACATATTCTCTCGGATCACTCATATTCCAGGCCACTTGAACGAAGATGCAGATGCACTTAGCCGATTCAAGGACACTTCAGTCCCTCTGGACCAGGCGCTGCAGTGCCACATTGATTGGCTGGACTTGGTGACCCAAATGGGCATTCAAACGTTTCAAGAAGCCACGCGATGGCCAAATACTTTTCGTGTCCGCCACGTTGAAAAGAAAGATCCGAATCCCGATTGATGGTTTGGGGAGTTTGCTCCAGCTGGTCGTGTTTCGATTTTGTGTGGGCCATTTTACTTCCCTTTTAATTGTGTTCTTTAGGGTTTCCCTTGGGGTCCGCTTCACTTTGGGAACTCATCACAAGACACATGGGATGTATCTGTTTGGTTTCACACTGGTTTGTCACTGGATCACGATGCATCTCATGCTGACATATACTCCAGTGCTACCCGGTTCGATTCACCAGTCATGAAAGGAGTTCTGAACTGCTTTCTTTGGATTCGGGTCTCTATCTTTCTTTAGGCGTTGATGTTCCATATATCTTGATTGGTCCTTGAAGCAACGGAAGGCATGCATTGAACGGTTGACGTTCACTGAACATGAGTGTTCATGGCTTGAATTCGGAAGTTCATGGAACATGTTTAACTTTTCAGTGGGTTGCCATTTTGGCTTCAAGGACCCCAACCCGTTCGTTCTGAGATTTTGCCCTCCACCATCCCCATGGACGCCTCCTTCTGAGATGTAGTCTCTTTTATTTTAGTGGGCCACTTTACTCCCCTTTTAATTGTGTTCTTTAGGGTTTCCCTTGGGGTCCGCTTGACTGTGGGAACTCATCACAAGACACATGGGATGTACAGTATCTGTTTTGGTTTCACACTGGTTTGTCACTGGATCACGATGCATCTCATGCTGACATATACTCCAGTGCTACCCGGTTCGATTCACCAGTCATAAAAGGAGTGAACTGCTTTCTTTGGATTCGGGTCTCTATCTTTCTTTAGGCGTTGATATTCCATATATCCTGGTTGGTCCTCGAAGCAACGGAAGGCATGCATTGAACATGTTCATACACTCATGACAGAAAGATCGGCAACCAAAAAAAGTAAAATCAAGATGCAGCCCACGAACCCGAATGCTCACACGTATGTTAATGGTACAGATGTCGAAACACGTGGATATGCAGTCACGCAGAACACTTTTCTGCAATAGTTTATTTGAACAATCTTGTACATATTTCCCCTGTTACCAGTCTGCAGTGTGGAGTGGAAAGTGTAGAGGGTGGAGTGTGGAGTGGAAAGTGTAAAGTACAGTGTGGAGTGACGAGTGTACAGTGTAAAGTGTGGAGTGTAGAGTGTAAAGTGTGGAGTGTAAAGCGTGGAGTGTAAAGTGTAGAGTGTAAAGTGGGAAGTGTGGAGTGTGGAGTGTAAAGTGTGAGGAGTGCAAAAAATGTAAGTGTGGAGTGAGAAGTGAAATTACACCACCGTAGACCCCAAACAGTGGGTGGATTCAAGACGTCGTGTTGAGGAACAAGGTCAAACACATGACATGAGAAAGCATTAAGAATTCCTGACCGTACACTGTTTGGGAAAAATGCAAAATCAGAAGAGAGCAAAGTGCAAAATGAGACCACCCGCCACAAAGGGAAACAAGAAGAGAGACAAACTGGGAGACAATATAGGAGACAAGACCTCGGGAAGGCGGACAAACCATCCAACAACAAGGCGGACACTTTAAGAAAGCTTACCCCAACAGTACACTGTTTGAAAAAATGCAAAATCAGACTACCCACCACAAAGGGAAACAAGAAGAAAGACAAGTTGGGAGACAAGCTGGGAGACATGAAGGAAGACAAGCTGGGAGACAAAGGAGACAAAACCTGGGGAAGGCGGACACACCATCCAACACAGGCAAAAAAAAGGGAGACAATTGGAGACAAGGGGGAGACAAGACCTCGAGAAAGTGGACGCACCATCCAACACAGGTCACATGTGGGGAGACAATGGGAGACAAACGGAGACAAGACCTCGGGAAGGCGGGCACAACAGCCAACACAGGCACACGGGGAGACAATGGGAGACAAGGCCTCTTGAAGGCGGATATGGTCCAAGGCGGAGACACCATCCAACATAGGCACCAATGTGGAGAGTTAATGGGAGACAAGGGGCAGACAAGACCTCGGAAGGCGGTCCAGCACAGGCACACATGTGGGGAGACAATGGAAGACAATTGGGGGGACAATGGGAGACACGGGGAGACAAGACGTCAAGAAGGCGGACACACCATCCAATACAGGCACACATATCTAGGGACACGTGGAGACAACCGGAGACAAGGATAGACAAGAAGGGAGACAAGGGGGGACAAGACCTTGGGAGGGCGGACACACCATCCAACACAGGCACAAATGTGGGGACAATGGGAGACAATTCGGAAACAAGACGTCGGGAAGGCGGACACACCATTTCAAGAGACCATGGGAGACAATAGGAGCTAAGACTTCAAGAAGGCGGACACACCATCCAACACAGGTGCACACATGAGGGGAGACAATGGGAGAGAATGGGGAGCAATGGGGGACCAGGGGAGACAAGACCTCGGAAAGGCGGGCGCACCATTCAAGACAGGGAAACAAGAAGGGAGATGGGAGACAATGGAAGACGACAAGGGGAGACAAGACCTTGGGAAGGCGGACACACCATCCAACACAAACGCAAATTGTGGGACGCCTTCAAGAGGGTGTTTCCCATTGTACCCCTGATTGTTCCTTCCCGAGGGTCTTGTCTCGCCTTCTCCTGCATTGCGCCCCTTCTTGTTTCCTTTTGCCGAGGGTCTTGTCTCCTTCTGTCTCCGCCTGTGCCCCTTCTCATTTCCCTTTGTTGGCTGGTGTGTCCGCCTTCCCGAGCATCTTGTCCCCCTTCTCTCCACATTATCTCCTTTCTTGTCCTCCAAACAGTGTACTGCTCTAGGGGTTCTTAACGCATTCTTGAGGTGTCCGCCTTGGTCTTGTCTCCCTTCGTCTCCCACCCAATGTCTCCCTTCCTTTTTGTTGGTTGGCGTGTCCGCCGTCCCGGTACCTTGTCTCCACTTTTCCCCCGTTGTCTCGTCCCCACATGTGTGCCTGTGTTGGATGATGTGTTGGCGTTCTCAATGTCTTGTCTCTCCCTTATCTCCCAATGTTTCCCATTGTCTTCCCACATGTGTGTCTGTGTTGGATGGTGCGTCCGCCTTCCTGACGTCTTGTCTCTCATTGTCTCCTCACATGTGTGCCTGTGTTAGATGGCGTGTCCGCCTTCCCAAGGTCTTGTCTCCCCTTCTCACCCCTTCTGTCCCATTGAGCGCATTGTCTCGCATTGTCTCCCCACACGTTTGCCTATGTTGGATGGTGGGTCCGCCTTCCCGACGTGTTGTCTTCCCTTTTTGTCTCCCATTGTCTCCCCACATGTGTGCCTGTGATGGTATGTCTGCCTTCTCTGGCCTCTCCCTTGTCTGCCATTGTCTCCCACTGTCTCCCCACACGTGTGCCTGTGTTGGATGGTGTGTCCGCCTTCCCGAGGTCTTGTCTCCCTGGGAAAGAAGAAGGGGTACAATGGGAGACAAGACCGTCGGCAAGGCGAACACACCTTCCAAGAAGGGGAGGCAAGAGAGGGTACAATTGGAGACAAAGGGAGACCAGACCCTCCGCAAGGTGGACACACCATCCAACAAGGGGAAACATTAAGGGGTACAATGGGAGGCAAAGGGAGACCAGACCCTCGGGAAGGCGGACACACCATCCAACAAAGGGAAACAAGAAGGGGTACACTGGGATACAAGCAGAGACAAGACCCTCAGAAAGGCGGACGCGCCATCCAACAAAGGGAAGCAAGAAGGGGCGCCATCGCAGACAAGGCGAGACAAGACCCTCGGAAACGTAGACACACCAACCAACAAAGGGAAACAAGAAGGGGCACAATGGAGACAAAGGGAGACAAGACCGGACACACTACTGCGGCACCCCCCCTTTAAAACCTAGGTTCTAACCAGTTATAACTAGGCTCAAAACTCAGCTAAGATACAGTCGTAACTCCATAACTTGTGTTTTAAAGTTATGATACTTATCATCCGATTTTATGATGATTAAGTTTGATTATGTTATTTATGATGTTTGCTAAAAATGTCTAACTTTAGCATAATCAACATAAGTCAACATAATTCAACATATATAAGTCAAGATAATTTTTCTATACATTTTATTTAGATTGCCAAGCATGGACATTTGATCAGTTAAAGACAAGTGGCAAAAAAAAGCGTGCTCATATTTTTTTTAATTTCTTCGTTTGTATTTTCTGTGAAATGATAGGGGAATTGTATTTAACAACTAAAAATGATGCCAATGAAAAAACGCATTCAATATTTAATGTGCTAACCTGAAAATTAAAGTTGTCATAGTATTTTTCAAAAACAAGCAAAAACAAATTTGAAATAAATATTTAAAAACAACAACATTTGTTTTGAAATTGAAGTTCAAAATAATATTTGTTTAGAATTATCTTACAACAAACGTCAATAACAAATTGAACAATTTAGTTTGGAGGAGAAAAAATCATATGTCATGATACGTTTTTTTTTTGAAATAACAAATTGATTTTAGCAAAGAAATATGTTTCATATCTTAAAAAGGAAAATATTGACATAAACAAAACAAACAACAACAACAACAACAACAACAACAACAACAACAACAACAACAACAACAACCACAACGACGACGACAACGACAACGACAACGACAACGACAACGACAACGACAACGACAACAACAACAAGTACAAAAAAAAACAGGACAATGTAATCACATTGAAGCTTAAGCCGCAGATGAAACTATGTTCATGTCCACTAGAGAGCATATATTGCTTGAAGACGTGTCCAGGTGCTCACTCTACCTTAGATACATGCTACTACAGGGTCCCTTCAACAAGCCACAATTTCTGCAGCATATGCTAGATGACTTCAACATAATTACAACATCCCCATGCCTGCCAACAAATGCAGTATTCACAACAAAACATACCCTTCTGTTTATTGTTTTTTTTAACTGTAATCACATTAATTAAAACTTAAGCTACAGATAAAGCTGCGCTCATGCCCACTAGAGAGCATATATTGCTTGAAGAAGTGTCCAGGTGTTCACTCTACCTTCGATAAATGCTACTACAGTGTCCTTTCAACAAAACACAATTTCTGCAGAATATGCTAGATGACTTGAATATAATTACAACAGCCCCATGCCTGCCAACAAATGCAGTATTCAAAACAAACATACCCTTCTGTTTTTTGTTTTTTTCAAAACTGTAATCACATTAAAGCTTAAGCTACATATGAAGCTGCGCTCATGTCCACTAGAGAGCATGCATTGCTTGAAGAAGTGTCCAGGTGTTCACTCTACCTTGGATAAATGCTACTACAGTGTCCCTTCAACAAACACAATTTCTGCATAATATGGTAGATGACTTCAACATAATTACAACATCCCAATGCCTGCCAACAAATGCAGTATTCAAAACAAAATATCCTTCTGAATAAGAGCAACCGTCCTTTGGGGTGTTTTTGCAGGGACATAATCCAAAGAAGGTGAAGCTGATTTTAATCATCGAGCAGTCTTACATGCATGTTTAGAAATCGTTGATTTCGGGACACATTGTTCTCGAGACATTATCTCTCAAGAGGGTGGGTGAGGTGGGTCCGCCATTTAGATTTGAAAGTCGAAAAGCGACTAGGGGGGATGCAATGGATGAGTCTGGAACTGGCTTTGGTGCTGACCTTGAACATTCAGATGATTTGCAGGCGTTTTCTGAGTGGTTAGATGTTTCTGCAGAACAACATGCATCACATGACAGTTCTCTTGCTGCTCCCCTTGGAAGAGTCGTGAACGATGGGACGGTTTTTCATGGATTTGCTTTTCATGAACCTCTTTGGCCTTTAGGAGATGGCGGAACTCTTGAGAGATCAGATGTTTTGTCTGAGTGTCCAAGTCCAAGTGTAGCTTGTGATCCAGTGCCGGTATTTGAACCAGCTCGGCAGGGACCTCAGACAACAGTTGGAAATGAACAGTGGCAGCTTGGAGTGGTTGCCAATTTTTCTCAATTTGCACAGCAACCCACCAGCTTATTGTTGCCTTGGGAAACTGGCGTTTTTGCTGACATTTTTGGACATTCGAATTTCCTGGAACTTCCTATGAATCATTTGCCTGAACCTGACAGCGGTCTGATGGAGCGCATCATCGCAACTGCTGACGCCGCAGAGGTCAGTGCCTCAAAACCTTTGGATTCTTGCTACGACAAGGTTGTGAGAAATGTGCAGGATTTGGATTATTTCGAGAACAAACACAGGCAACGTGAGCTGGCTTGTGGGCAATGGTTGGAAATGCTTTCATGCAGTTGGTACGCATCAGGTGTGGGCGAACAGTTAGCAAAAGACATGCAACTTGATTCATCAGGTGCCAGTGCATATGAAACTCTGAAGGCATGTTTCGGTATCAAGAGTCCTCAGACACTCTTGAAGCGTGCTTCGAGTCTGAGGAGGTACTTCAAGTGGCACTCTGAGTTGCGTGCAGATGCAGCACAGATACAAGTGAGTCCTTTGCCTTTTGCAGAGATGGATGTATGGTCATTTTTCCACTGGCTACGGGATTTGCGACAGGAGAACCAACGAGGTTTCACAAATGCTTCTGCTTTCCTTGAGACAGTGCGATTCATGAAATTCACTTTGGATTTGAGGGACGCTGAACAGATCCTTCAGTCTCGAAGGTTGCTTGGCTTTGCAGCCATCGAGCGACTCCAGAAAGGTCCAACACGACAGGCGCCTCCTCTTGAGTTGCAGCACCTTCAGCGTCTTCACGAGATCCTGGAGAGTGCTGCTTGCCTAACTGACAGGTTGGGCGCTGGAGTGATGCTGATCTGCATCTATGGGCGTGCAAGGTGGTCTGACTTGAGGTACATCCACCATGTCAGTGTTGAGGAGGGCAGAAATGGCTTTCTTACATTGTACACTGCTGAACACAAGACATCGGCTGTTGGAGCTCGAAGGGAGCAATACCTTCCACTTGTGGTGCCATGGCTGGGCGTTACACATGATGAATGGGTCAAGACATTCATGCAGGTTTATGAGTTGGCCGGGCTTGACCTGTTCAAAGTGCCGCTTGGGCCATTGCTGCCAGCTCCACGGCTAGGAGGGTCGTTTGGAGCACGCCCTTTGTCAACTCCAGAAGCTGCACAGTGGCTGAGATTGCTGTTGCAAGGGACGCAGGATGGCGATTGTTTCAGGGCCCATTCCCTGAAGACGACGCTGCTGGTCTGGGCGGCGAAAGCAGGCTTGGACAAGGAAGTCCGTGCAGTTTTGGGACACCATGCATCAGCATTGCAGGGCTCTGAAGTGGTATACAGCAGACACCTGCAAACAAGGGCTTTGAGGAAGCTGAACATGCTGCTGCATCGGGTACGCATCGGTTTGGGTTTGGAAGAGGACCCATTGATGCCAAACCCATATGCGACACCTTGTGCGAGGACTCCCAGGCCTGGTGGAGCGATTGCACAGCCAGTGACACCACTTCCTCCTGTACCAGCCTTGGACAAGTCTGCCAACGCTGTCGACACGGCGCTGGAGGAGGTGAACATTGCAGGAGATGCTGAAAGCATCAAAGAAGAGGTGCTTGACTTGGCCCAAGTTGAGGCAGCTGCGTCAAAGATCTCGCTGTTTGACCTGGAGGTGGTTGATACCGGAGTGGTTGAGCTTGACAGCTCTTCAGGCAGTGAGAGCGATAGTGACAGCTCGACTTCTTCGAGCGGTGAGGCAAATGTAAAGCAGCCTGATGTGCATGCCTATGTTGAGACAGTGCCAGAAGGTGTCCTGTACTACAAGCACAAGAAGAGTGCCATCGTCCACAAGGTGAAAGTGGGCCAGAAGGTTGCTGCGTGTGGAGCACAGCTTACTGTGAATTTGCAACAGATGGCAAAACGAATCACTGTACGCTGGCCAAAATGTCTGAAGTGTTTTCCGAAAGATGGCAACGGAATTCGAAACCTTTCTCAGCTCACTGGAGCGTTGGATGCTGCTGTCAGCAAAGCCAGACGTCAGGCTGCATGAGGCGAGAAAAAGATCCTTTAGCCGCATGGGTGTCGAAGAGTTGACATGTGCAAAGGCACAAACATGTTTGTGAGCAGAAAGCTGCTTTTCATTGTTTGCAGAAAGCTGCAGCATGTGAGATTTTGTTTGGCATCCATGGCATGGCTCAAAGGGGACAGGAGAAAGCTCCACATGCAGAAAGCTGCAAGGTCTTGTTTAGCAGAAAGCTGCTCCAGTCATTTCTGTGTTACGTGCAGTTTTGTTTTAAAGTTTTTGGCATTCATTTCACTGCGATGTTTTGGTAACGAGTTGAAGTTGTGTGCATTTTGTTTCATTTTCTTGACTTTTCTTTTAGGACCTGCGCACGTGGTAGGAACATGACGTCCTTGCTTGACAGCACAGCGCACTTTGAGGAACGATGCGTAAAGCTTGGAATGGTACCGGCCTTTGTCACAGCCTTAGCTGGATCTCATGTTGACAGTTTGTCAAAACTTGCGTTTGTGATTGGCCAGCCTGGTCAACCCATTCAGAACCAAGAAGTGTCAGATTTTCTTCAGACTGCACTTGGCCGCGTGCCGACCTTAGCGGAGACGACAGCATTGAAGCGACTGGGTTTCGAAGCACACACATATTTGGTGGCAACTTTGAGACAGCAGATTGATCAGAGCGATGACACGCAACCGCGGAAAGTTGCCTTCGCTGAACGCACTCAGCGTATGGACAGGCTTCGTCAGGACCTTAGAGGTTTGGACATCACTGGAGAGATGGAACCTTCACATGGCTTGTTGGACAAGTGTTGTGCAATTTTTGACAGCAACAACGTGAAGTGGCTGGAACCTTCAATTTGTATCTCACGAAGCATGGAAGTTCAGGGCACACCGAAGGCACGGGAGTTGACACTTGAAAAAGGCTCCTTGATCCTGAAGCAGGATGACAAAATGACTTGTGCCACAGACTCAGAGATAAAGCTGCACTACGCTTACACCAGGCGTGCAGTGGCGCTGGCCTTTGCAAGGGTGATGTCATTTCAACAGCATAATGCTTGGGTGTGTTACCTTTTTGAGGCTTTACACCGTGAAGTCCCACCAGGTTACAGCAAAGCAAACTTGTCGCAGGTGGTGAGTTGTGACAAAGCAGCATGGGCAAGGCTTGCTAGTTTGGGAATTTCAACACGTGAGGCCGTTGACGGCACATTTCCTCTTGGAGAGGCCTTGCTTGGATTGAAGAGTGACCCATCAATCATGCTCTACCTGGCGCCTTTGGCCAGACCTGTGCAGACCTCAAGCACTGGCCCGTCTAGGCCAGCTCCCTACCATGCTGTTGGTGGAAAGTCCCAAGCTGGAAAAGGTAAGGGAAAAACAGGCGGCAAAGGAAAGACACCTCCGATGCCACAGGAGCTGAGGGGCAAGTACCACAAGACTGCGGCAAACGAGCCGATCTGTTTTGCATTCAATACTGCATCAGGGTGCTCCCATTCTACAACAGTGAAGGCCGGAGATCGATGTCCGAAAGGACTACATGTATGTGCGGAGCCTCGTTGCCAGCAACCGCACTCTTTACAACAGCATGGCAAGTGACTAGGTCCTAGTTTTGCAAAGGACTGGAAAGGGCTTCACATTGAGCAGTTATTCATGGTTGAAGTGTTTGCTGGTGGAGCTGTTTTGACGTCCGTAGCAAAGCAGTATGGACTTGGAGGCATGGCCATTGACAAGGTTCGCAAACAGAATGCAAGGAGCACGATCTATCAGTTAGATCTGATGCAAGCGACTGACAGGGAGCTCTTAGAAGAGTGGCTTTCTTCACCTCTTTTGCTGTGGGCGCATTTTGCGCCTGTATGTGGCACTGCAAGTAGGGCAAGGGAGATACCCCGCCCGGAGCTGAGCACGGCGCCTCAGCCTTTGAGGTCCTTGGAACATCCGTTGGGATTACCCACACTTGCTCCTGGCGATCGCCGAAGGGTTGAGATTGCGAATGAGTTGTTCAGGTATACTTGTTACCTTTTTGCACTTTGCATTAGTCGAGGTGTGTTGGCGACGATGGAAAATCCACGTGGCTCCTATCTCTGGATTATACCCTTTGTGTTGGAGCTGATGCGAGCACACCATCTTTTTGCAACAGATTTTCAAGCATGCATGTACGGTTCGATGCGTGACAAATGGACAAGAGTGATAGCCTCTTTCCCAGAAATTTGTCAGATGGATGCAACCTGCGACCGCAGTCATAAACATTTGGGTTGGGGCTTCACCACCAATGCACAAGGTGTGAAAGTTTGGGCGACCTCAGAAGAGTCACAATATCCAAGAAAGCTCTGCATAGCATTGACCCAGATTGTGCTACAGGTCGCTGCCTCTCGAGGTGTTCAATTGCGACCCAACTGCATTCACGACATCATTGACCATCCACTGCTTTCAGCAAAGCATTCTCAGATGGCAACAGGTCGCCAACCTCGAGGCAATAAGATTCCACCTTTGGTTGCAGATTTTCAACAAACAGCTGTTTTCTTTGCCAAACAACCCTCTGATATCCCTTGTGGCCTCATGGGCAAACTTGCTGCCCCACTGACATTGAGGACTGAAGCACAGCAACTGGTGCAAGTGCCCAAACATGCGCGTTTTTTGCGCGGGTGTCACACAGCAGACTCAGATATGGGGGTTGTGGTGGAGTCTGAACAACAACTACAGGCTGATTTTTGGCCTTACAAAGCAGTTTTTGGGCTGCCTTGGGACAGTGAGCAATTCATTCGCAGGGCCGTCGATGTTGGCCACCCTTCAAAAGTTGGTCTTGCGGTCCCAAAAGACCTTCAAGTGGCTTTGGACAAACACATGAGTTGGGATGAACAGACGATGGTGCAGTACCGCATGGATTGGTGCCGCAAATGGCTGCGACGTGCAAAAGACCTTGAAACTGCTGAGCGCAGGGATGCAGCTGCACGACCTTCACATGTGAGGGATGCGACTCTTGGAAAGAGAATTTTGCTGACTGAAGAAATTTTGAACGAAATGCAATATGAGGACACCAGCGTGTTAGATCTGTTGCGGCATGGTTCACCCCTGGCAGGGGACATCCCAAAGTGTGAAGCTTTTGAAGAACTCTTCAAGCCTTGCATGTTGACTATGCCTCAGCTGCTGAAAGAGGCTCCACAGCGAAATCAGGCAGTGATGGCTGCTTGCAAGAGTTCTGGCGATCCGCAGATTGACTTGCAGGTCTTGCATGAGACACGTGAAGAAGTCAAGCGGGGTTGGGCCATTGGACCGCTTGATACTGTGCCAGCTGGTGGCGTCATTTCAAGGAGGTTCCCTTTGACGCAGAAGACAAAGACGAGGATGATCGATGATTTTACGATCTCAGGCATCAATGACACGGCCTCTTCTCACAACAAGGTTGACTTGCACATGGTGGACACCTTTGCAGCCCTCATCAGAGAATTTTTCAGAAGATGTGCAGAAGAGGACAAAGGCAGTGCATTGGTAGCCAAAACATATGATTTGAAAAGCGCCTATCGACAGGTGCCAATTCGGAGCGACCACCTCTGCTTCTCTTGTTTCTGTATCTACAACTGTGAGAGCAACAGAGCAGAGATTTATCAGCTGCTTACATTACCTTTTGGCGCAACCCATAGCGTGTATAGCTTCCTTCGTCTGGCCAGGATGCTATACACGATTTGCACACGGCAGCTGTTTCTTTTGACAACAAATTTCTATGACGACTACATCCTGGCGTCGCTGCCCAACAGTGTTGACTCTGCGAAGAATTCCATGGAGCTGGTTTTTATGTTGACAGGTTGGAAGTTTGACATGGATGGAAAGAAAGCGACGAGTTTTGGAACGGTGTGCCGTGCCTTGGGAGTACAATTTGATTTGCAAAGCTCTGGTGAGCGCATTCTTGCCGTGTGCAACACCGAACAACGAATTCAAGACTTGCAAGCGCTGATAAGCTCGACCCTGGAATCTGGAGAACTGTGCAAGCAGGACGCTTTGGTCCTGCGGGGTAAATTGGGTTTTGCTGACTCCTTCTTACATGGCCGGTTGGGCCTCTTGGTTTTGAAGCAATTGGCGGAACATGCGTACAGCAAGACAGCACGTCTTACGCAGGAGCTTGCATTGGGCTTGTTGGTCATGAAGCAGCGCTTGGCTTTGGGAATTCCGCGTATCGTCTCTGCAAAGGCGGTACGTCAGTGGTTTTTATTTACAGATGCGGCATTTGAGCCTGACCTTGGAACTGGAGGTATTGGTGCTGCCCTTTTTGATGATGAATGCAATTGTGTTGGATGGTTTGGTTTTCCCTTGGATGTCCAACAGTGTCAGCTTTTTGGTGCAGGGGTCAAACAGACCGTGATCTACGAGCTTGAACTGACTGCGACAATTCTGGCACTGGATTTTTGGGCAGACATTGTTAAAGATGGCTTGCAAGTGTGCTACGGTGATAACGACAGTGCAAGATTTTCGCTCATAAGGGGCTCCTGCTTGAGCCAGCATGCTTCTGCCTTGATGAGATACCATCTGGAAAAAGAAGCCCGCAACAACCTTAATCCCTGGTTTGCGAGAGTCCCCACGGAAGCAAACGTGAGCGATTTTCCTTCGCGGAATGTTCCGCATCCTCTGCTGCCAGAGGTCCTGAATGAGTCTTGTGCTGCGGTTGCTTGGTTTGAAACACTGCTCGGTTTTCTACGGGAGGCCATGCTGATACAATTGGGGGAGCCAGCAGCACGTCCCCCATGAAAAGTTTGCGTTGCATGCAGCTTCAGTTGATGCATGCTATGTGGCCAACTTGCAATGTCAGACGGTGAAGCTGATTTTAATCATCGAGCAGTCTTACATGCATGTTTAGAAATCGTTGATTTCGGGACACATTGTTCTCGAGACATTATCTCTCAAGAGGGTGGGTGAGGTGGGTCCGCCATTTAGATTTGAAAGTCGAAAAGCGCCCACCCGAAGCTAAAGAGCTTCACTCATTTACCCATCCCTTTCGACTTCCTGGGCCAGACCCACGGCCTAGCCAGCAGCACGTCCCCCATGAAAAGTTTGCGTTGCATGCAGCTTCAGTTGATGCATGCTATGTGGCCAACTTGCAATGTCAGACAATATGAAGCATTCCTTGAAAAATTGCACCATGCCCTTTGAAGGAGTGCAATGTGCATTTCCAGATGTCTAACCCTCCTTTCAAAGGAACAGTACCCCTTTTAGAAGAGTCAATATTTCTGCATGTATATGCAATATTATTGACATAGAGCACCCCTTTCAAAAGTGCAATATGTTTGAAACTGTGAGCACTACTATATGTTCAAAAAATGGTTGATTGAAGATTTAAATATGCACATTCTTCAAATTACAATATTTTTCAAGAGGGGGGCTGCCTACACCAAAGGGTGTTATTCCCAAAATATGGTTCGTTGTCTTGGAAAAATATCACATTATGCATTCAGAAAACTGATGTGCAATTGTGACGGACATATCTGACGTGCTTACATGTACCATGTGTTCTGCATTTAAGAAAATATAGTGTGAAAAGGGCATTGCATGTGCAAGAGGGTTCATTTTTGACATAGAAGTAGACTAAGACATGCCCTACTTCAATGGGATGCTCTACCGGGCTCTACCATTTTATAAGAGACATGCACTTGTCTTTCAAAATGTTTGAACATGTGCATACCTAGGGGTTTGAGCCAAGAATGTCATTGTCAAAATCAGGTCCACACATGCATTGGCTGCCTATGTTTTTGCATTTGCTCAACACAGTTTTTGAGAAATTACATATCCAGTGGCACCTGCATTTTGCCATAGTTGTTTACATTGTTTGCTAATGGAACCACAGGCTTAAAGCAAATAATAACATGAACCAAAAGCAAGTTTGCAACCACTAAAGTGGGAGAACTGGCAAAGAGCCCCTTCAACAAACCACCATCATGAACCAGAAAACAAGAAACCAAAAAACAAGAAACAAAAAAAACAACAAAATTCAGAAAAAATATGATAATTTCAGATTTTCAGACAAATCTGAAAAAATCAGAAAAAATCTGAAAAATTCAGAAAAATTCTAAAAATTTCAGATTTTCAGAAAAAATCTGAAAAATTCAGAAAAATTCTGAAAATTTCAGATTTTTATTTAAATTTAAATCTAAATATAATACAACATTTTCAGAAAAAATCTGAAAAATTCTGAAAATTTCAGATTTTCAGAAAAAATCTGAAAAATTCAGAAAAAACCTGAAAATTTCAGATTTTCAGAAAAAATCTTAAAAATTCAGAAAAAAATCTGAAAATTTCAGATTTTCAGAAAAAATCTGAAAAAATGTGAAAATTTCAGAAAAAATCTGAAAATTTCAGATTTTCAGAAACAATCTGAAAAATTCAGAAGAACACCAACATGGGAAAATACGATGGTCAAGCATGTCTGGCCATCGTATTTTCCCATATCGTTTTTTACACGGTGGGAGGCTTAAGAAATCCAACTGCCTGCCAACAAATACAGTATTCAAAACAAACATACCCTTGGAAGGAAACATGTCATTTTGTAGGGGCATGATATCGCATGAGGGGGGACGTGGGAATAGAAACACCATACAAATACTAAGTTCATACAGCACTTATGCAGCACCGTTTCACATGGCGCTTATGCAGCACAATTTCATACGGCGCTTCTGCAGCACCCAGACTTTGATGTGGATCATTGCAAGTATAGAATTCCTTACAGGGAAAGGACAAGACTTTGGACAAACTTGGACACTTGGACACCTAGATCACCGTGTAAAAGGGATTTTGCAATGATGGGTGGCAATAGGCATAAAGAAACTGCACAAAGAGCACCTAGTAATAGCAAAAACACTTGGCCTGAAAACTACATACAGGTTACATACACCTTGTTCAAACCATTAGTGCCCCATAGCTAGTTGCTGCACCTTGCCACGAGCAATACTGCGCCTTGCCACAAAAAGCGGGTAAATGGGAGGGTTTATGTTATTTTGATTAATTCTGAAAGACTCCAGACCCAAACTCTGGTTGAGCTCGCCGAGGAACTGCTGACAGGAGGGTAAAGAGGTTTGGTGGGTGGTGTGTGTGTGTGTGCCATCTGAACAGATGTAAAACTTCTTATTGGTTTTCACTAATTTGCAGGGGGGACACAGCATTTCACTGGGACTGTGTCCAACGAAGCTACCAGTGAAATGGGATATCCAGCTTGGCCAGCTGGACGTACCTGCATTTTTTCGTTGCAATTTTGACTGACATGGCACGCGGCCAAGCCTAGAACCGCACAGCTGTATTTTCACTTCACGGTTGTCGCAATCTGGAATTACTGTTGGTCATTTACGATTGGTTCAGTTGCATCAGAACCTTCCTCAGAGCAAGGACGTAGAAAACATACTTGGAACAATCTGTTTACATGTTCGCCGACAACATCGTCGCCGACAGTTATTTATTGGCTAACCTTCGCCGAGACATCGCCGATGATATTATTGCTGGTTCATTTATTCTTTTTGGTGTCGATTCTGAACTTGAAGACCATTCAGAAGTACTTCTATTACTCGTAGGATGCATCGTTAATTTCATTGTTTCGTATCTAATCTGCATGTTTCAGGATTCAGTTCCTGCCGGATCATATAATGATCCATTCTTGTCTAGTGTGATTTCCATGGTGGCTCCGACATGGTGCCATGGAGCCAATTGAGGCAACCCTTTTCAGGGTGAGTGATGACTGTCCCGATTACCGAATTTACGAATTTTAAGTTGGTAATTCATCTAAGTAAATTGCAACAGCCGGTCATACTGTTTTTCCAGCCTTTTGAGATTGTCCCGCTGATCTTGTGGTCCCAGGGATTACTCGCCGATGCGTTTCTTCAACTGTGAAGCTGTTCTGAATTGCCAGAAACCTCCGTTTTTGCAGCAACGTTTACAGCGACATTTTGCAACATTACATGAACATGGACCAGGCAGGCACACGACTTTCAGGTGTGGTGATTCTTTCTTTTGATGGTTGTCTGGTGAGGTGAAACATTTTGTGCATCTAATTCGATGGAATTTGGAAGCTGTCTTATGCCATTGCGGCACGACTTGACCACGGTCCCGGTGCAGGGAATAATCGCACGATTTTGTAGGCAGTTAGGGACTGAATCCTGTATGTGAAACTTTTTACAATTGTTCACTTTTGTTTTGATCTACTGAAGCGATGCATCCGTGGAACACTCCGCCAACATCATGGCCTGCTCCACCGCAGCCTTCGAACCCATCTTCGACGTGGCAGCAATCAACACCGAATGCACATTTATTTGGACATCCCTCGGCTTTGCATCCTACATGGTCATCCTCAGCTTCGCTCATGCCGTCTACATCCACCCCAACATCGTTGCCGTTCACCTCATTGACTTCGGCTCCTCATGCAGTACCAGGTCCACAGCTAGTACCCACCATGCCTTCACCTTTGGCTCCTGAACCAACTATGGTACACACCGCTCCGTCGACTTTTCCATCTCCTATGGCACCCACCGCTCCACCCACGTGGCCTTCCCCTTCGGCTCCATCCCCTACATCGACTACACCACCTACATCGACTATGACACCGACACCTTTGCCCAGTTCTCCATACCCACCTCACCACATTCAACCTCCATTACAGATGGACGCATCGACGGTCCCTCCAAATGAGCCTTCACCACGGCCCCCAGCAGTCAAAGCAGCTCCCAGGCATCGCTCTGACAAAAGACCGGATCGACCGCGCAGGCCAGCTCCGAAAACTCCTCCTCACGCTACACCACCGGCACCTGCGACAGCACCGACTTCATCCGTGTCACCTGAACTTGCATCCCTGGGTTCCACCGCACAACAACTGGCTGAATCTGTTCGACTTATCCAAGCTCAGCAACTATTAATCATGGATTCTCAACGGGCACAAGAACAACGTCAACTCCTTCTTCAACAAGATGAACATCCACCGAATCCTACACCACCGATACCGCCACCTACACCTACACCACCACTGATCGCCACGCCCCCACCTGCACCGAAAGCCAGACCCACCGAACCGGACGTTCAGGACCATCGCATTGTCCCAGCTCCAGCCATCGCTCCTCCTCACCAACCACAAGTTCCACCACCACCAACACGCCGACCACGATCCCGAACTACAAGATCACGTTCCCATCGACCTTCTGTACATTCTCATCGCCATCGCCATTCTCCTCCACGTGCAGAACGACCTCGTTCTCCTCTCCCTCGTCATCGATCATCTACGAAACCCGACAAGGGCCGCAGAACCCCATCTCCATACAGACGACGCTCACCACCACGACGCCGCTCTCCTGTGGTTCCTCGACGTCATCGCTCCCATCCACGCCCACGCTCCGCGACACCACGTCACCGATCCAGAGGCCGTGAAGTCATACTTCGACCTGCTGCAAACCCATCCAATCCGAACTACATCCCCACTCCCGATGCTGATGACACCTGGGGTTCATGGAACGAAAGCCACTACACCGACACCTACGACCACCACACTGCTCGACCCAATTCTCCTACCGATCCACCACCATCGGAACCACCAACCAACCCACCAACCCACACTTCAGCACCACTCGGCGCGGTGTCCTTCCGAGTTCCGGACGGCGACAGTGAAAATTCTGAGTTTGCTGATACAATTTCGCTCACCAAGTTTGACACGAATGACATCGACCTCGATGAAATGGTGGCGGCGGCCAATGACCCCCATAGAGTCCGTTGCCTGACTGAGCTTGGCCCCGATCATGTTGTTCCCCTACGCCAATCATTGACCCCGGCTATCTTGCAGCTCTTCAACCAATTTGTGGACGCGATGTTCGAACAGTTGGCTAAACCATACCGCACCGTCAACAACCATCGTATTTGGATCAAAGCAAGCCAAGCCACCGTCAGGAATATTGCCAGGGCCTTTGCACAATCCGACTTACTGGACATCGAACTTGCAAAGCAAACACAAGCCTTCTACATTGAGCCAGAGAACTTGCTGACCATCACGGTTCCCACAGGATTGAAGAAGAAACCAATCTACCGTGGCGAACACATGGGCACCTACCTGATCTACCACAAAACAAGTTGGGAATCAGTTGCCAAAATTCTTGCAGAAGACTGCATCCGCCCGGCAACTTGGACAAAAAACGACGCCGGCATACCGACTCAATACCCGTGTTACGGGTTCTTCGGAATGTCCTCTGAGATCGCAGACACCGACAACCTACCCGGCTATGCTGTAAGGATCTGTACCTCTCAGCTCTACAAAATAGGCAAAGGACAAAACCCATCAGGCCTACTGGCCATATGCCGCTCACCCAAATGCATCCGTGCCCTAGCTGGAGGAAATGACCAAATCCAACGCTTGTGCAACCTTGCGGGCATCGCCAAGGGCAAAGGCAATGCAACGGCTATGAACTCAAGCGCCGCATCTATATGCTACGTTGCCTCCACTCACACGGTTTTCCCGGGCTTGATCACACACCAGACTGCGGAGACCAATGCACCTTCGGAACCTCCTGATGATTCTGCACGTCCAGTACGACCTGACCCTTCTGCCGACGCCCCAGAACCTTCGGCGCCGCCCCCAGACGACTCTCGCAACACACCGAGCCACCGCGAGACCGCTGCCTCTGGCTCTCGGGACTATGCTCGCCGATCTTGGCACGACAATGCTTCTTGGGACAATTCAACCTACAGCCGCCGAGATCGCCGCTCCTCATACTATGAAGACTATTCTCGCGACCAGCACCACGAAGGCCGACCTCGTTCTCGACATTCGACCCACCACTCCAAATCTCGTTGGTGAACTCTTTACCCTTGAGGAGCACCGGAACAAGTATCGACTATTCTACGTCAGCGATACAGTGAGCCTAGTGGCCCTGCCCGATCATTTTGGAGTAACAATGCTTCTCCCGACATTCGGTATTGCTGCCACTTCTTCCTCAAAAGGTTTGTGAATCGCTGCATGCTCATATTGTTGATCCTTTCGCAAGATTCGTTTTCACCTTACGTTTCACACACTGGGACCTCGTATTATGTTTTACTTTTTCATTCGCACACTATCCTTGTCTCACCTCGACATTTCCCGCAGCTTTCATTCGGCAGTTCGAGCGAATTTTGACCTATTATCTCGTGACCCTCTCTACATCATGGCGTCCCAGGACCTGATCTCCCAATACAGCGCGGATATGAATGGAATTCCTCCTTCCCAGCCGGATCGCTCGCGCACACCACCTCGTCATCAACATGGTTGGCACCAAGCAGTACCGGCGTTCCGTGGCCCGATGCACTATGCCATGACGACCCATCGACCCTTTTGGAACCCATCCGGAATACCGCCTCCGCCGCCTACGTCTCCATCGTTCCCAACACGCCCACCATGGACTTCACCTACGGCACCTTTTCCGCCCACGCCGCCTCCGAGCTCACAGACACCTCCCAACAACGCCAACTTTGCACCTCAACGTCACCCTTTTACACCGAGATCACCGAGACCTATGTCATCCCCAGGAGCAAGTTCCTCTGTCAACGAAGGATATACATGCAGACCAATTGAAATCCCACCAGTTGAGAACTGGAAACCTGATGTCGACTTCCACGACTCCAACAAGATCAATGGTTTGGACTTCCCTTCCAGAATCCGACAGAGCAGATTTTCAAGCTACAAGGACATTGAAGGGATGGATCCTTTACAAGTCCCACTCTGGAAGTTCTTGTACCAGGGCTTACACAATACTTGGCTTCGCCGAGTTGCATACGGAAGAGAAACCTTCGTCCTTCCTTTTGACAACATAGGCACTACAGTATTTGTGGCCGAATTGGTATCACAACTACGCACCCGCAATGTAGACTTGGACAAACTTGCTACATTCCGAGCTCGTTCAGCAGGCCAATGTCTCAACCAGAAGGAAGCCACCCAAAACATGGCCAAAGATGTTGCCCAACTTCTCCAATCTTGGCTCCCGACTCAACCTTCTGCTGACGTGGCCAGCCAACAACGCATTCTTGAACTGGAGGCAGAACTGGCCAAGGTCAAATCGGCCGCTACTACCTCACCAGCTACGGCACCTCCGGGCTCCACTCCGGCCACGACACCGATTGGACGTGCACTTCAAGGACAACCTGCCGCGTCTACGACCTTTGACCCCTCAACTCTGCTTATCTCTCCGGGCTCCGTGAACACTTGGCTCGTTGACAACCAACCTACATCATTGTCGGACACTCAATACACCAAGTGGTTGAAAGCCTTGAAGCTACCACAGCCCAAACAGGACATCTTGGAGAAGAACTTGGAAAAGGTCAATGAATGGTGGCAAAACCAACCCGATGATGCTTCGAAAACTATCCAACGCGCAAGCGTGGCTATGGGTATCGACCCCTGCAAGCACAAGGGGGCCTCCACGGATGAAGTCGTCCTCAAGGTCATGACGGTGGCGTTATTGATGCAATCCTGACTAGCAGCCTATTTGAAAGCACCTGGCTCAAAAGCAGCCAACATTATGCGAACTTTGGCCGTGGCCCATTCCTGTATTCTTGTTCTTGCACTATTGACTCCTTTCACGTTGTCCCCTTCTGTTGATGTCTTTTTTGCTTTTCGGATGCTCCAAACAGTATTGATGGGCCAATATGTGTTATTACATCCACGGGCCAATCCGAAACTCCAAGCCTTGCTCAAAGGCACTCCGATGCAGAGTATTTTCTTTTGCAGATCCTGGGATGACTTGTCTGTCGCCCTCCAATGTTTCAAGCATCCTAAGGCGGTGTATATCCGTTTCTGCCACATTGCGAATTTCCAACCTAAGTTTTATGTTGGTTCCACGTCTTCCTTTGTTTTGGACCGCGAACACTCTCGCTATCGGAAATTTCTGCAAGTGCAACAACATAAATTCGTGCTGGCCGAAGTAGCCTTACGGTTTTGGTGCAGATTTGACAATTTCTGGATGTGGTCTGTTTTCCCGATCTACACCAATAAATCCAACTTTTGGGCCTTGGAACAGGCCTTAATTCAACTGTGGCAACCTCGATTGAACACTCCGTTCACTTACCAGTTTTTCAATTGCCGAAAGGGACTCATTGCACGTACCAAATTTTCCGCTTCTCGACAATTTGGAGCATTTTCCTTGTGGCGGAAACTTCGGTGGCGATCTACACCCCATCATGTTCGACACGCTCTTCATAGTCCTCTTTTCCATCGACGAGTACAACTTTGGGAGATTATCCAGGATTTGGGCAGTAACTCCGTCCGACGCTTCCACATGGAGAAGAAATTACGATCCAACGAAATTGGAGTTCAAGGCTGCTACTTCATCCGACGCCTTGCCAACAACCTTGGAGAACCCCAGAGGTCGTACGCCGTCAATGCCATTGACCGAGCTTTGACCTTCTGGAAAGCCAAACGAGTCAGAAAACCGGTTCCTCTTCGTGCGCCTTGGCTACTATGCCCCAACTGGACTCGGGATCTTCGACGGCTGCTCACCTCCCACGCTCATCAAACTCGACATTACAACACCACATTGCAGAACCCTTCCACGGCGATTGTCTTCACAAAGTTCCCCTCGGTGATGGATAGCTTGTGCAATCACAAAGAAGTCGCTACAAAATGGGTTGATGGCGAAACCCCACAGTGTGCATGTGATGCCTTGCGACCTCATGCCCTTCATGGTCTCCAACCCGATCACCACCTGGTCCTTGACGGCGACAACCTGCATTTCGATGATGGCCCACACACATCCATTGCGACTGGTTCGCTTCAAAACAAAATCTTCCCACCTTCCAAAGAAATCCAGACATCGCTTCGCCTGGCTCTGCGGACATGGACTACCCGGAACTCACTTCCTTCCATACAAAAGTCCCATATTGATGAGCTTTGGCATCGTTCTATTCAATCCCACTACCACACACTCAACAACCACATCACTCACAAAGACATCGCCCGCTTCAAACGTCTTTTTCCAGAAGCCGTCTTCCACAACGAGGACAAGCGAGCTACATCCCTACGAATATACTGCCCTGTACTCTACTTCCAGTGCCTCACCACCACCTTCGCCGACCCGTTGGTATTTCGCAAATTAGAGCAAAGCCCGAGTGACATCATTGAACGGACCATCGCCGAGATCAACCGCCATTTTGGCAAAGCATACCCATGGGCACTTGGTGCTGGACGAGACCTGCCGAATGCCTATGTTCTACCCAAATGGAAGAAGTAGTTCAAGGCCGGACGACCCATTGTCAGCTTCTTCACGGCGCCTTTTCGACCTATGTTGAACTGCACTGCCAAGCTGATCTACAACCTTCTACCCCAAGCGTTTCCCCACAACCTGGCAAAGGGTGATGTATTTGATCTCATCAAGCTCCTCAAGGACACCGACTTTGATTTGCCCCCCACTCCCCGCATACACAACCAAGATCTTGCGGGCTTTTTCACCAGCATTGACACTGACCGCTTCATCGCGAGCTGGCGACTGACCTTGCAGTTCCTCTCGACCCTCATGAACACCGACCCCGACGGGATCATCTCCGTGAAGGCAACTCCGGGCAACAACACAGGGGACATAGTCAAAGGCCGCACATGCCGTACACTCAATGTGACAAGGAAGATCTTCATTCGGGACATTGAACGCATCATCCTCATGTCTTTGAAAATGACTCAATTCTCCATTGGCACTACGGTTTTTGAACAAATCCGAGGATCCCCTATGGGCTCCCCACTTAGTCCAGCATTGTGCATGATGGTTGTCGCACTGTCTGAAGAAATCTGGTACCGAACCTACCGCACCACCCTCAGCAATATGGATCTCACAGCTCGCCTCCTTCGCTATGTGGACAACAGACTGTGCTTGTCGGACCCCGGCTGGGACTACGAAATCTGCTTCGCCAATTTCCTCCACCCGGAGTTCTACGGCCATCCTATTATTTTGGAAACGGAACCGGACCAGGAGTTCTTGGGCTTTTGCATCGAGTTCGAGCCCTTTGCCCTTCGCTACAGCCCTCCACGCGACTTCAACCAGGTCATGGCGCCATTCTCCGCATCACCTTTGGCCGTCCAACTTTCGGGTTTTGTTTCACGCTTATTTCTGGTCGCCAAATGCGCGCACCCTGCCCACGAACGAACACGAGGTTTTGCCGCATTGCACCGTTTGTACAGATCTGCAGGTTTTACCGAGCCCGATCTTGTCGCTGCAGCCAAGCCGATTCGTCAATATTTGCACGTTTCCTCATTGTGGTAAAATCCGGAACCGTCCTGCTGCTGACGCTTACGTTTCACTATTCACATCTGGCTCAACGTTTCACCTATTTGGATCATATTAGAATCTATTCGATCTTGACATAATAGCGCTTCTCCAGCAGGCTTACCCTCAAACTCGGCCTCCTTTACCCTTTGGCCCATATTCGACGCATTGTCATGGCTTCCTCGTCTCCTACGACGTCAATTCCGATTCAAGAACCAGTTTTTCTTCAATTTCTTCATGATGTTCACCATGCTTACCTTCTACTACACCGAGCAATGGCGCTACTACCACCCACGCTCATTCCAAACATTGAACCTACTCCTCTCCCTAGTACAGATGTATGGAATCAACCCGATGGACTACGACCACATTACTCGGACCAGACCAACGCCTTCATTGACAATGCCCCCATCCCATCGCCGGATATGGCGGAGGAAGAGACACTTATGGATGAACTGGTGGAAACCCATCTCCCTGAACCACACCAACATGTTGCCGCTCCGCCACCTGATGTCCTACCTGCACCTTCGATGCTTTCTACCAGAACACCATCACCGCCGAATCGCAAACAGAAAGCCAAATCCGCTCCAAAGGCACCTGCCAAGCGTCGTCGCCGATGTGACCAATCCCGATCCCGCTCCTCGAGCCCACTGTCACTCTGGACTTCCGAAGACAAACAGAAACTACGCACCTTGAAGGCTGACGAGAAATCTCGATTTTCATGGAAAGTGATCTCGACCAAGATGGGCAAGTCCGAGGAAGATGTTCGCTCTATGTGGAATAAGATCAAAGACAAACTGGGCTGACCAACGACATATGCGAACCAAAAGAAAAAGGTAGTTTGCGGCACTGTATCCCAGCTTTACCAGTCATTTGACCTTCCTTCTGGAATTTTTCTTCTCGTTAATCTTCTGAACCATGGGGGTTGTTGTCCCATTGAATTTTAACACGTCGTATCACACAACCCGCCAGCCATTTATTATGTCTCTCCGCATTCACCTGGACCGCTATTGCCAACTGCGAGCTATGTCCCACGAGAGGATCTCACCTACACGACGCTCACGCTCTCCGACACGGGCATCGTCCTCCGCTATGGGCTCCTCGTCACTTCAGCATCCACCCAATCGGACTCCGCCTTCGACACCCCACCGACCCGTTATTTTCCAAATGGACCTGAAGCCGATGCAGCAACTGGCCGTCCGCAACCCTTACTACAATATCTTGACCCCCAAGGTCGCGGGCAACCTTCCTACGGCCACCTATGATAGCCTGTTCCAGACGTTCAAGGTGATCTACCCGGACTATGCTCGCAGTCATTTTGTTTCTGACCTCAAAAAAGTAGTCACCGATACGCTGCTACACCGATGGTCGATACACCTACCAGCTTCCGACTTCTACATGATGATTGACACCGATCAAGGAGCTCAGATGCTTGATGACCTTCCTCATTCTCTCCTGGACGTTTTGAACTGGTTTTATCCGACATGGAAAACTCACCAACATCTCGACGCCTTCACGACCCGTGAGTGTTCACCTTTGCTGCTGACACCCCATCCAGATGCACAAGACACAGGCTTCGCTGTACATGTCCAAGTGATTCCCCGTGGGCATCCATTCATCACGGCCACAAGATATACTAAGGCGGCTGAGTGATTAGCCTTCCAGATAGATCTTGGCGATGCTCACATCTATGAGGAAAAAGGAAAACATTCGCTATGATGTCCGCCATCCTGGTTTTGGTTTTCCTTGGTCTCCTTCGCTTCTTTCTTTTCTTTTCCTTTTGTTGATGTTCGTCATTCATCCCGTCATCATTGACCTTTCTCATGGCTCTTTGGCTTCAGTCCAGCGTATTCCGAAACCATATTATTGTTGTTGTACACGATGACCTCCAACACGGATGATACTGCTCGATCGGCTTCACACCGTTCCCCATCTACATCCCTACATGACCCAGTTCCACATCTACCTTCTGATGATCCTACTTCGGCATCGTATATCCCTCGCGAAGCACGAACCATCCCGACCTCGACCACTGTTCATTCCGTATTCATCAAGAAGCTGAGCTACCCGTTGTCTAACCGTCCGGATGAACTTTGGGTCGTGGAAAGGACAATTGATGGTATTGAAACGTGGAAACCTGTGGAAACTTTTCTGGAGAACATGCACCTCACCACTGACCAGGCGACTATACGTACCACGGCAAATCATTGGCGCCGACACTATGACGTACCAATTCAATCATCATCCTCCTCCCCTCCGACAACTGCTGTTCCTGTTCTACCACACCCTGAACACTCCAATGTCTATGTTTCCCAACCGTATGAAGCAATACCGGACCAACTCTATATTTTGCAGTCATGCTGGGGACGCTCTGCGCAACATCACTCTCAAGGAACTACCACCTCCTTATACTGGCCACCATGGCGGTCTACACCACCTTCGTCACCACCGGCAACATTACAACGTACTTTACATCTCACTCGGCCTACCGTCCTTCCTCAACAAGTACAAGGTCCACTGGATGCGAACGATACGGACCCGATGGACATGTCAGACTCCAGTGTGTAAGACACCACATTCTTTGTCGGCACCGGAAAAGAACAGTGCTTTACCGTCTTTTTGTGACCCCTTACTAAGTAAATCGTTTCTCTTCAATTTTCAACACTTTGAGCTTTATTCTTTGGTCATTATCAACCTATCCTGCAGCTTGGGCTTTCCGCTTTATCTTCGACACTCGACATTAGATGCCATGGCTCATTCTTCTCGGCCCAATCCATATCGCGCTACATCCACGATTGAGACCCCGATGGGTAGACGAACCACTGCATGGTTTGCTGGACATCGATGCCTTCCTGGTGATGCAAACCCTCCTCCAAACCGACCTGTTCTTATCTTGGTTGACTTCTCTCCTCTACAGGCATTGACTCATCGCAGCGAACCTGACCGTCAACACTACATGGCTATGGCCAGCTCCAATTTCAGACATGTTAGTGGCTACGAACTGGAGGCTCTGTTTACCTGGTCGCGTCAGATGGAACCAGTTGAAGCCGGTCTCATCCCAATTGCCGAACTACGCTTCTGTATTTCCAAAAGATTGCGGTCCCAATGGGACATCCAAATTGATCCCTCGAATTTGGAGTTTCGCTTTTGCGACCTGGAAGGTGATACATTCCAAGTCTCCAATGATATGACGATCTTGCAGCTTCTGGAGGAATACCGACCTGAATGGCGACTTCGGCAGTACAATTCCCGCGAATCCTCTTGGTTCATTCCGGGTACCGCACAGCCTTTTATACTACGTCTACAATGCTACAAAATTAGCTCCGGTGTGATCCTGCCCTGACACGCTAGCCGGCCAAAAAAGACCATACTGCAGGGTTTTCAACTCTCCCTTGACACCTCACCAACACAAGGGATTCTTTGATTTCTACTTTATTTGACTTTGAGCTGTGGCTTCTCCGCCGTAATTGAACCGCTTGATTGAGGACTTGACTTCACTTTTATTATCATCATTGTGAATGGTATCATTTTCGGGATTGGCTTATATTTGCTATTCTTGATGCCTCAGCCATTGTTGCACTACTTCTCGCATTTCTGACAGTTTCACCCATGGAACACAAACGAGACGCGACCGTGGCGGGCTTGTCTTGGCCTTCGAATCCTACCCGTGGACTTGCTCCTACCAACCCAGCTCAAGTATCAGACGCCCAGACTTCTGCACTATGTCACTCAGGTCCTCCTGACACTACTACCAGCCCTACGTCGGCACCTTTGGTCACTGACAGTACCGCTCCTGACACGGGTACTATTGCCCATCCTGATACATATTCAGGACCAGGACCTCCTGGCGTCCCGTTTCCGACGGAGTCAAGTTCTGCACACAACCACCTCCATCGTGCTCAATTCTCTTCTCGCGTGGTTCACCAGATCCAATTCAAGGTCATTACCCACTCCAACAACACCAGGGAGCTATTCATCGAAGAGATCCCCTTGTTAGGGCATTCCCGATGTCGTGACCCAGAACACTATTTTTATGGTCTTTCAGGCAACTGGGAGTGGTCCCTGCGTACAGCGGACTATTGGCGACATCATTTCGAGATTCCCCTTGTACATGTTGGGACTCCTCCTGTAAGGAGGTTACAAACCTTATTCCTAAAAGAAAAATTTTGGGTGATCCAAAATTAGCAACTGGCGTTTGGTGAACACATGCGTTTAAACACTGTGCCAAACAACTTGAAAACTTTTTGAGGTTTTCTCTGATCTGTTTGCCCTGTTTCAACTGGCCATGGTTGTACTGTTTGTTTAACATATCGATGTTTTACAGTATTCCACTTCTGACCTCTGTGTGAAACACATACAAATTTTATATTGCATGAGAACCATTTTGGTTTAAGGGAGGGTTGTGGTGGGACCATTCGTGTATTTTTACTCGTTGATGAGCAATGGGGGTTATCGTTTGAGATGACTGTCTTTGCTACGGACGCTTCAGTGGATGTCGATGTGCCTGAGGGTAATGACAGTTCTGCACTCAAAGAACATGCTGCAGTTGAAAACGCAGCACTGGAAGCATTACACTGGTTTTCGTTGCAAGAGAAATTGCAATTACAGAAGGTACTGTTTCTTGGGACAGTTTGTTTGCAGGCACCGCTTCAGGATCTGATGGTTTTGCTTTCGATGCAGATTTTGTTCAAGTCTTGCCCATGACAGACAGTGCACATGATGTCAGCGTGTTGGAGGGCTATTCGTCAGATAATGCGTTCAGCTACGCAAGATTCGGACTGGAGCCACAAGGGAGATGCTCATGAAGCTTTTGAACAACGAACGGAACGTAAACCGAAGGCTGCAAAACTGAATGCAACGTTCTTGGACCATGTCAGGGATGCTAGCATTATGAATGGAAGGACAAGAGAGAAGCAAGTTGGCAAACAGCCATATTCCGATGGCACTCCATGTGGGGCACCTGGTTGACGGACGTTCAAGTGGTTTCGCAGATTTCTGGTAGAGAAAGGTTTCAAGGAACAAGCGTAAGTTCTGGTTGACAATTTTTGCACAAAGCCCCATCGACCATTTTTGCACGATGCAGGAACCTGTCAAAGATTACCAATTATTTTGCTGACATGGGACGAGTTTTTCCTTTTGGGGAGCCGGACGTCTATGAGTTCCTGTGGGTCGAACGCGGCAATGGTGCTCCAATTGCAAGGTCGAAGGGTTACATAGAAGCTCTCACATTCTGTCGACGTGTTTTGGGTGTTGTGGCATTCGATGATACTACATGCAACAGACGATGTCAGGGTGTGGTAGCCTTAGACCTGAACCACATCGTGAGACAAACAGACCCATGACTGTCAGACAAATTGAAACTTTGCACCACATTTTATTCAATGATGACAGACTGTAGCATCGAGTTGTGTGGCATGTTGCTCTTTTGTGCATATGCTCGCTCACGATAGAGAGACGCATAGCCTGGTGAGATGCGCATCGAAGACGTGGACTGGTCGGGAGCTTGTGCTTATTTGGAAGTGGTGCCAGGGATGCATAAAACTGCAGAGGCCTTACAACTGAAACCTCAGTACCTCCCGCTTGTTGCTCCATGTGTAGAAGTTGTGGAAAGCAGTTGGGTTGAAGAATGGTGCAATTGCAGGAACAAACCCGGCTGCCTGATTTGACAGTTTGTCCCTTGATGCAAGCGCCTGGTGCTAGCAAATTGCCAACAGTGAGACCTTTGAGCCCGATAGAGGATGCTCCTTTGGGGAACGTCTGAGCCTTGGATTCCACACCCATAATTTATAGATGGCTTTGTGTTACTCAAGAGACGGTGCTGCACGACCACTGCGAGTCTTGGAGCAGTTTCTTAGGGAGGTGAGAGAAAAGATTTTTAACATGGATGACACCAGAAGTGGCCGACTCAGAATGACTCAGAGTTCAGGCAGTGACTTACACAAGACTGCAACGGAAAATGTGATTGACATTTTCGAAGTTTTTCACCGTTGCAACCCGTTGTTGAAATGCTGAGAAAGCAGATGGAAGTGGCTGATAACCTCGAAGAAGTCTCAGCCAGTGACCATGCAACGACAGGCAGTGATACGGAGAGTGACATCGACACGAAGGTCAGGCCAAAGTGTCCTACAAGGACATCCAGGCGCCAGATGGAACTTACTTGCACCAACATGCAAAGTTAAAGACATTGCATTTGATGAAGTCTGAAAACTGACGGGTCTTTTGTATGGACGCGCAACTATCAGCAGTTACAAGATTGCTGAGGGCGCCATGCTTTTGATACACCTAAGTGCCGTCAGTGCTTTAGTGCAAAGCAAGACTGAGACTGAGTGGCAAAACGGTGAGGCCTCTTTCCGTTTTCAGCGCATTTTGTTGTTGCGTGGAGTGTGCATACCAGGCAACAGGTGCAGGTTCCAATTGTGATGTCACAGATGTTTTTCAGATCCTGCATATGACAAATTTCAACAGGTATCAGGTCAAGGTGATGTCTTGATTCTCACTCAGATTTATTCCGTTTGAAATTTCAATGGAATTTTTGGTGCAACGTGAAACTCAGACTTGTCGGTTGGCAACGATTCAGCTTTGCGCAACGACGAGAGAGAGGATCAAGGAAGTTGGCACATGAACCTTTAGTGGGCCTAAGGTGCGTGACAAGCCTTTTGCAATTTCAGTTTCACTTTCATTTCCATTTCAAAGCATCATTATGGGATGTTTGCATCAGCATGACCAACCGGGCAGATGTTGCATTGCGAAATTCCCTGCTATCCCTTTTTCAGACGCAATTTCTTTTCACGTCATGGGCATGCAGAATCTCTGACACTTGTAGTTGGACTTCAGTCAGAACCAAAGCTATGGCCTTGGTAGATTCTGAAGTTGCCTTTGCAAGTCGCTGCAATGCCATTGACAAAAAGCTGAGATCTCTTGAACATGTGCGTTCAAGCTGATCTGCCAACGTTTATGCGTATGGCATTCGCCGTTGGCACACCGCAGATGGCGGCGAGTGAGGAAAGTTTCAAAACGTTTGCAACTGATTTGAACGGTCGAACCGAACTTTCTATTACAATGATGTCCTTGCTGCGGAGGTTACACTTCGAAGCAGTTACAATGGTGGTGATGCATTTGAAAACAAACGTGGCCACAGATGCTGGGGTGGAAGGGTCCGAGAAACTGCCACCTGTAGAAAGGGTGGAAAGATTGCAGGGACAACAGGTCCGCCTGAAGGGCCTTACAATCAAGGGAGAAACGCAGCCATCTTACGCCTTGATCAATGTGGTTACAGGCATCTGTGATAGTGGTTCAATTGTTTGGGTGCCGCCGAGCAAGTGCACCAATAGAGACTCAGAGGTGAAACAAAGCCTGAAAGAAAAACCTACAACTTTGACGGTGGATCGGCAGCCGTTGAAGCTTGCAGTTGGTGAGCCCAAGATCGGGGCCGATACGTCCAATGAGCTCTTGATGCAAAGGGACTTACAAAGACGTGGATTAGCATTTGACCCATGCAAACTCATATCGAATGACATCCACGACAAGTGGGCACAGGTTTTGCTCATGCAGTTGACGCGTGAAGCGCCGAGTGGCTATGCAAGGGTGACCATGGAGCAAATCCTACGAGCGGACAAGGAACTTTTCCCCTTGATGTCGCAAGATCATGCAGGGCCTTTCAATGCTGGACCCAAAGGAGAGTTGCTTTTGGTTTTGTTGATGACACAACTGATGCACTGCCCTAGCATCAACGTACACCGGTCTCCTTTTTCCCAGTGCTTCAGCCAGAGCTGCATCAAGTTCACGTGTTGATGAAAGGGCTCCCGAAGCCATCAGTGCCATGACCCGTACAGCCGAGAAAGAAGGCACGCGTTTCTGGCAAAGCTCGTGCAAACTGTCCTGATGAACACAGGGTTTTAGCCAGTTTGATGACAAGGGTACTCCTATTTGTTGGGCCTTATACCAAAGCAAGGGATGTCAGGAGGAAACAAAGGATGGCATATGCAAGAAAGGCATACACGTGCGTATCAAGTGCAAACGTAACGATCACAGTCTCGTGACGTGCAGAGTGAAGAAATCCTGACTTGAGGTCAAGGGTCCCAAAAAATTGTGCCATCGCGACGAAATCAGTCGCAAGCCTGATGAGCAACAACAAGCAACTATTGACAATCAAGAAACTTGCGAAGGTGTTGCCATACCGGGGGTTCAACAAGAACCAGGTTTCACTTAGAAAGGTGTCCCAAATGGGAAAGATTTTCACAGCCATGTCCCTCAAGGGGAAAAACATTTGGATGGTTTTCGACTTGACAAAGTCATATTTTTGAAAAACTTCGCAGGCACGGCAAGCCCATCGACAGCAATGCGAGATGTGGGATTGAGTGCAATGGCCACTGACATAGACTCGCGGAGGGCCAGGCACTCCCCCATCATTTTATGGGTGCATTTTGCAACCTCCTGTGGAACAGCCTCAAGAGCAAGAGGCGGACCTTTGGCCGCAAGCCGATGGGCACGCATGGGCTTTCTGTTTTGGACAAAATAAAGGCTGAGTGTGCAAACATAACCTATGTCAGCACCCGTGAGCTCATGCAGTCTCTTTTCTGGAAAAATTCCCATGGTAGAAGCTTTCATTTCTGCTGCCTTGGTGGAATGCGGAAAAAAGGCCACAGTCTGGTGGTACAATGTGAAATGGTTTACAAGCATCGCTGCCCAATACAACAACTCGCACTACCATCACAAGTGGAATGCTGAAATCATCGATGGTCGTGTGGTTTTCCAACTCGCGTGGAGGCTGCGTACCCCGTTTTGTTGTGCGAGCGTTCGGCAACAATTGCAAAACTCAAGGCATTAGAGCTTGGTGCCACTGAGATACAAGATCTGGCGCGGCAAATAGAGCATGCACCTTCGTCTCAGCACAGGTTTTTTGCTGGATAAGTTGCCAAAGGGAAGCAAATTTAAACCACTGATCTCTGAATATGGTTTCTACGACAGCAATTTTTTGCACAACTTCCCAAAGGAACAAAGATTGTGCATCGACAGTTGTACAAGGGTATTTTTCGGGTCGATGCAAGTGAAAACCACGACAACACAGTTGTCTGGTAGCCATTGGCATGGTTGGATGACAAAATCAAATGTTTTTCCAGGGAAACCAAGAGGCCAGAGTATACACTTGACATGGTGAAAAACATGGCCAAAGACGTGGACAACGTGATATACAGTCAAGTAGTGGGCACGCCGGCTGACGAACTTTCTCGAAAAACTGGGACAAAACGCTGGAAGAACCTGACAACAATTGGGTTTGGCGTGACGTGACCAGCGAAACTGGTGACTTAGTTATGACCAAACGTTTTGGCTTACAACAAAAGGAGAAGGCTGTGGTCGCTGATGGCCGTCACGTGGGCGGCTACAACAAGGCCTATGGAATGAAAGAGAAAATCCGAGTTCACGCCATAGACCAATTGGCGGCGTACCACAGCTGGATTTGCACCACTCATGGTGCCATTGTGGACGATGAAATAGTTGGCAGGACATACGACCTGCGCAGTGCACATAAGCAGTTTGGAGTCAGTCTGGAAACTAGAAATGTTGTGAGGGTGGTTGTTTGGGATGCTGACCAAAAACGACCTGTCTTCTGGGACTCGGTGCTCTGTCCTTCGGGGTAATGCAGCTGGAGCTCTTTGTGAACTTTCTGGCATGTGGTATGCGAAGGGTGGAACCAAAGCCGTTCCTTTTGATATTTCTTTACGTACGTTGGGATTGCATGTGATGCTTGGCAATGCAGCTGGGGCTTTCTACGTGTGGCACACTGAAGAACGTAGAGACTGGTCCTGCTTCCCTGGATACTTTTCTCGATTTTACAGATGGAGCATGTGAGGGTGATTCCTCTCGTGTCGGCAGTGGGGGAGGAGTGTTGGTGGATCCCTTTGGATGTTGCCGTCAGCATTTTTCGTCGGAGGTTCCAGTTGACTTCATGAGGAGAGCGTTGGCCTGTCCTACCAACTCTATCTATGAGCTGGGACTGTTGCCGATTTACATAGCCCTCTATGCCTGGGGTGGAATACTAAAGTCCACCCACTTGGTATGTTACCTAGACAACGATGCAGCAAGAGCGGCGTTGTGCGAAGTGTATGGCAGCATTGAACTTGCCCAACATAGTGTTGGTTGTGCCATGCAACTTGGAAAGTGTTTCAAAAACAAAGTCTTGGTACGCAAGGGTACCTTCACACTCTAACATCTCTAATGGTCCAAGCAGACTGGACTTCGAAGAGGTGGGGCAGTTGGGGTCGAAACAAATCGAGATAGACTGGGAAATCATCCTAGAGAATCTCTTTTGAGTTTCGGGTGCGTTTTCAAAAAGGGGAGAGCACGGGCACACCGAATGATCCCCAACTGCTTTGGTTAGAAAAAAGGTGTGAGCAGTGAAATCCATTCACGTTGTGTTGGTCGAGTTGTCGTTGCGAATGTTTTTAATTTTTTTCGGAATTTATTTGGCAAAGTTTAATTTTGTGAGCGCGTGCAAGCGCAGTTGCGGTTTCAAAAAGGAATAAGTTGGGACTCCTCCTGTAAGGAGGATACAAACCTTATTCCTAAAAGAAAAATTTTGGGTGATCCAAAATTAGCAACTGGCGTTTGGTGAACACATGCGTTTAAACACTGTGCCAAACAACTTGAAAACTTTTTGAGGTTTTCTCTGATCTGTTTGCCCTGTTTCAACTGGCCATGGTTGTACTGTTTGTTTAACATATCGATGTTTTACAGTATTCCACTTCTGACCTCTGTGTGAAACACATACAAATTTTATATTGCATGAGAACCATTTTGGTTTAAGGGAGGGTTGTGGTGGGACCATTCGTGTATTTTTACTCGTTGATGACCCACCCAAACTGTTTACAGTTTTCCCACCCTTTTTCTTTTGGTTCTATGTTTTTCAAATCCGGGGTTCTGACCACTGTTATTTTCCGGACAGTTTGGTCCAAACACGTGGGCACCGCCCAACGTAGTTCATATTGTGGTCATGTCCGACCCATCGCAGGATCTCATCGAAGACTCCAATACGGACATGCAAAGGACTTTTAGGCTCCTACAATTCCCGTTTGACGACCACCGCAGCCAAATGGTGCTTCAACTTCCACTGTTGGTCGTCACCTATATCGTGCATCGATATGACTGGATGGACTTTGGCATATTCATATTTTTGACCTCGGAAGATCACGCCTCCGTTTCCACGGTCAATTGGGCTGCTTGGAACGTACATGGAAAGGTATTCGGACGATTTAACTGCTGATTCCCCTCAAGCAGGGGTCGTGGCCCAGCAGTTACCATTGCAATTAGCCTAGCCCTGCCGTACGAGCACGGGCACACCGAATGATCCCCAACTGCTTTGGTTAGAAAAAAGGTGTGAGCAGTGAAATCCATTCACGTTGTGTTGGTCGAGTTGTCGTTGCGAATGTTTTTAATTTTTTTCGGAATTTATTTGGCAAAGTTTAATTTTGTGAGCGCGTGCAAACGCAGTTGCGGTTTCAAAAAGGAATAAGGACACCATCCTTTTCACAATGTGCCCATTGAGACGACATCTCCTGCAGATGAACCGAGCCTAACCACCCGGCTCCATGAATTAGCCAAAGATCTATCTGATACCTTGAAGGCTGCTACGGCATCTGGGGAATTCGATCAGACTTGGGCGATGGTTGAACGCATGAGCTTCCACGATGCTATCGAAGTCCTTCTACAAGCTCCGAATTCCTCTTCTGATTGAAGTGATCGCCCGTTTGTACATTAGGCTCTTACAGGTTCACTTTCACTGGTGTATTGCCGATTCCGCCAACGAAGTTCTTCCGAAAAATCCAACCTCGCTACATGCGAGGTGTGTGTGTGTACCATCTGAACAGATGTAAAACTTCTTATTGGTTTTCACTAATTTGCAGGGGGACACAGCATTTCACTGGGACTGTGTCCAACGAAGCTACCAGTGAAATGGGATATCCAGCTTGGCCAGCTGGACGTACCTGCATTTTTTCGTTGCAATTTTGACTGACATGGCACGCGGCCAAGCCTAGAACCGCACAGCTGTATTTTCACTTCACGGTTGTCGCAATCTGGAATTACTGTTGGTCATTTACGATTGGTTCAGTTGCATCAGAACCTTCCTCAGAGCAAGGACGTAGAAAACATACTTGGAACAATCTGTTTACATGTTCGCCGACAACATCGTCGCCGACAGTTATTTATTGGCTAACCTTCGCCGAGACATCGCCGATGATATTATTGCTGGTTCATTTATTCTTTTTGGTGTCGATTCTGAACTTGAAGACCATTCAGAAGTACTTCTATTACTCGTAGGATGCATCGTTAATTTCATTGTTTCGTATCTAATCTGCATGTTTCAGGATTCAGTTCCTGCCGGATCATATAATGATCCATTCTTGTCTAGTGTGTGCATATGTAGGGTTCTTACTATTTCTTAAGTCTATAAGTCTATATCAAAAAATATGTTTATCAACTCATAAAAAATATCTATCAAATAAATGTAATAAATACTTATATATATATATAAAGGAGGAGAAGGCCTGAAGGCGCGAAGCACTGAACAATATTTATATCAATCTTGTTTGATTAATTGTGACCTTGGTGATCAACCGACCCCCATTGGGGGTGTGCGTCAGCACTTTTTGTAACTGACACCCTGACAACAGGGAGGTGCATAAAGAAAAATGATATTAACAATTGTTGAGCGTGTTCTCGTAAAACAGGGTACGAGAAAATTTTGGGAGTGTTCCCGCATAAATTGGTTGGATATGAGAAAATCTAAATGGGACTATTTATACAACAATGGGGGTATAATAGGGTTCGTTGTGATTAAATGATGGTTTTGCTTACTGTACCGCCAATTTACATGTATTTACCCAAGACATCATGGATTATGCCCGTTAAATATTTCTGTCCGAGGTCTTCCCATCAAAACGATCAGGTTTCCGGTGATTTTTTGTGTTCGAAAATTTGAAACATAATAGTAAAAAACAAATGCTAAAGGGACAAAAACGCGTTTTCCTGGTCTTTTGTTCCGGGGTCGGCGGCAGGGGCGTTTTTGGTTTTTGGTTTTGTTTAGCCCATGCAGAAAAACCAAACAGAAATTACAGAAATTGCCAATGGTTGCAAAGCAGTGAGAGAACCACGGCACATGTGCAGTGTCAGTGGTTCTAGAATGCAGTGAAAACCCGCACTCCCAGGGTGTCCCCTGCTGAAAAAATATGTATTGATAGATAAAAATATATAGATGTTAATTTTCTAATATTGAAATTTGAAAAACTATATATTATATCTGAAAATATTGAATACACTATAATGTATTTTGAAAGAAAGGAAATGTCAAAATACGTTTCTAATATGTGAAATATTAAACCTAACGTTGAATATGTGTTTAAACATTGAATTTTCATGTTGACTATGGATTCATGAAAAATATTGTAATTGTAACATGTTTTTAAACTGAATGTAACATGTTCTCTCTTGAGGCAAACTAATATTGTCTAATAAAAACAAACAAGAAACAATACAATTCCAATAATTCAAAAGCAAAACATTTCAGGGCACACTGTTTGATTGCTCTGTCAATTACCTGCGGCATGTAGAAATTGCTTGCCTCTAGATTCTCAAGTTCGGGTCACAAACATAACTCAAGTTAACTCAAGTTAACTCAAGTTAACTCAAGTAGACTCAAGTTGTTTTTTATATCTAGTTATAACTGCTCTAAGTGGGTTATGGCTGTTACCTAACTTTACCTAAAGACCTAAAGGGGGGGTCACGTAGTATCCAACAAGGGGAAACAATGGGAGACAATTAAAGGAAGACCGGACACACCACCCAACAAAGGGCAACAAGAAGGGGTACACTGGGTCACTGGGATACAAGCAGAGACAAGACCCTGGGAAAGGCGGACACGCGCCATCCAACAAAGGGAAACAAGAAGGGGCGCCATCGCAGACAAGGCGAGACAAGACCCTCGGAAACGTGGACACACCATCCAACAAAGGGAAACAAGAAGGGGCACAATGGAGACAAAGGGAGACAAGACCGGACACACCATCCAACAAGGGGAAACAATGGGAGACAATTAAAGGAAGACCGGACACACCATCCAACAAAGGGCAACAAGAAGGGGCACACGGGGATACAAGGGGAGACAAGACCCTCCGAAAGGCGGACGCACCATCCAACAAAGGGAAACAAGAGGGTACAACGGGCAAAGGGAGACAAAGGGAGACAAGACCCTCGGAAAGGCGGGCAGACCATCCAACAAAGGGAACAAAGGGAAACAAGAAGGGGTACAATCGCGGACAAGGGGAGACAAAACCCCGGAAAAGGTGGACACGCCATCCAACAAAAAGAAACAAAAAGGGGTACAATGGGCAATGGGAGACAAAGGGAGACAAGACCCTCGGGGAGGCGGACACACCAGCCAACAAGGGAAAACAAGAAAGGGTACAATGGGAGACAATCGGAGACAACACCCTCGATAAGGCGCACACACCATCCAACAAAGGGAAACAAGATCGGGCACACTGGGATACAAGGGGAGACAAGACCCTCCGAAAGGCAGATGCACCATCCAACAAAAGGAAACAAGAAGGGGTACAATGGGCAATGGGAGACAAAGGGAAACAAGAAAGAAGGGGTACAATGGGAGACAAGTGGAGACAAGCTGCCGGGAAGGAGGACACACCAACCAACAAAAGGAAACAACAAGGGGTACAATGGGAGACAAAAGGAGACAAGATCTTGGGGAAGGTGGGCACACCATTCAACACCAAGGCGGCCACCTTAAGAAAGCATTAAGAACCCCTATCAGTATACTGCTTGGCGACCAAGGAGGGAGACAAGGCGAGACAAGGGGAGTCAACTTGCCCCCTTGGGAAGGTGGACACACCATCCAACAAAGGGAAACAAGAAGCGGTAAACAAGAAGGGAAACAAGAAGGGAGACACGCGGAGACAAGGGGAGACAAGGGGAGACAAGACTCGGGGGAAGGCGGACACACCATCCAACGGGGAGATGGGTGACACAAGGGGACACAAGGGGATTAAGGGGACACAAGGACACAAGGGGAGACAAGAGGACACGGGAAGGCGGACACACCCCATCTAACAAAGGGAAACAAGGGGAGACAAGACCCTCGGGAAGGCGGACGCACCATCCAACAAAGGAAAACAAGAAGGGAGACCATGGGGAGACAAGGGGAGACAAGACCCTTGGGAAGGCGGACGCACCATCCAACAAAGGGAAACAAGAAGGGAGACAAAGGGAGACAAGGGGAGACAAGACCCTCCAGAAGGCGCGCGCACACTATCCAACAAAGGGAAACAAGAAGGGGTACGAGGAGACAAAGGGAGACAAGGGGAGACAAAACCATCGGGAAGGCGGACACGCCATGCGACAAAGGGAAACAAGAAGGGAGACAAGGGGACACAAGGGGAGACAAGACCCTCGGTAAGGCGGACGCACCATCCAACACCAGGCGAGGCGGACACCACCACTCAGGGAGACACATGAAGGGAGACAAATGAAGGGAGTCAAGGCACAGACAAGACCGGCGAGGCGGACACCACCACTCAGGGAGACACACGAAGGGAGACAAACGAAGGGAGACAAGGCACAGACAAGACCGGCGAGGCGGACACCACCACTCAGGGAGACACATGTGTGGAGTGTGGAGTGTAAAGTGTAGAGTGAGTGTGTGGTGTGGCGTGAGGAGTGTAAAGTGCAAAGTGTGGAGTGTAAAATGTAAAGTGTGGAGTGTAGAGTGTAAAGTGTAGAGTGTAAAGTGTAGAGTGTGGAGTGAGCAGTGTAAGGTGCAAAGTGTAAAGTGTGGAGTGTAAAGTGTAGAGTGTGGAGTAAGGAGTCTAAAGTGTAAATTGTGGAGTGTAAAGTGTAGAGTGTGGAGTGTGCAGTGTAAAGTGTGGAGTGTAAAGTGTGGAGTGAGGAGTGTAAAGCGCAAAGTGTAAAGTGTGGAGTGTACAGTGTAGAGTGTGGAGTAAGGAGTCTAAAGTGTAAATTGTGGAGTGTAAAGTGTGGAGTGAGGGGTGTGGAGTGTGTCAAGTGTAGAGTGTAGAGTGTAGAGTGTGGTGGAGTGTGGAGTGTGGAGTGTAGAGTGTGGTGTGTAGAGTGTGGATTGTAAAGTGTAGAGTGTAAAGTGTGGAGTGCATTGTTGCGCCAGCCACATAAAACAACTTTCGACACGGTATAAAACAGGTTGGAATGTCACAAAGTGCCACGCCTGCCACGCAAAACGACATGACAACCTGCTTGGAAACCTTCGAAAAAGAGAGGTTTTGCAGCTTCCCCTATATTATAATACACGGGGACGCCACAGGAAAACCAGAGACGCTTCGTGCGAGACTTCCTCCAATTTTGACACTTTCGACACGTTATCAAACAGGTTGTAATGTCACAAAGCGCCACGCCTGCCACGCAAAACGACATGACAACCTGCTTGGAAACCTTGGAAAAGGAGAGGTTTTGCAGCTTCCCCTATAGAGACGGCGAAGCCACAGGAAACCAGAGACTCGAGACGAGACACGTGGGCGCAGAAAAACGAGCATTTCGTGCGAGACTCCTCCAATTTTGACACTTTGTAGCCTCAAAATCGACGTTTTCCTATGAGTTTTCTTCGGAACCTGAAAATTTGCTATCTCAAAATCGATGTTTCGTGCGAAGCGTCTGTCAATTTTCAGCACATCTCCCAAAATGCCACGGCTGCCACGGAATCTGCACCTTGTCGCCACTTGACGCAGCCCTGCCAATGCGATTCGCAAAAAACACGCAACACGACACGTCTAAAGTGCTGCGCCGGCCACGAAAAATTACGATGGACACGTCCAAAGTGCTGCGCCTGCCACCAAAACTGCAACGCATCGTCTGAAAACGTCACTAAAGTATTGCGCTTGCCACACAAAACGACTTTCGACGCATTACAAAACACGTCTGAATGTCACGAAGTGCCACGCCTGCCACGCGAAACGAAGCAACGCGACATTTGAAACCTCGAAAAAACACCCCTTCTGCAGAACTTACCATAGGCACGGCCATATAGCAATCGCGCGGACGGTTGCGGACGGCTGCAAACGGTTGCGGACGGTTGCGAACGGTCCCGGACGGTTGCGGACGTAAACGCCACGTCGAGCGAACACACCCTCGGCCCTCAACCCCCAGACCCCCAGAGTGAAACGGGAACCCTTGCTATGCATTCGGGAAAAAGGTAAGCATGAGATACGGCTGCGACTCATCAGCAACGGATTAAGTTTGATGTGGTTACTTCTTTGGTCCTAAGACAGCATGCGTAGATACATGGGTTTAAGTCAACTATGACAGCATCAAAAAAGTTCAACCCTGTTCAGGAGAGCCCAGCAGTGGGCATTCGAAGGAACTGAGCCAGGCCAGCGACAAGCGGAACTTTGTGGGCGAAAACATCAAGGGGGAACAGGTGCATCAAAGCTGCACAGTTGATGGAAAGACTGAACACATCACTCACAAGGCAACTAAATGGGATGGAGACAAGCACACAACGCGTGAATACAAAAATGAAAGCCCTGTAGATTCCCAGTTCGGGCAGTCCAAGAGCTACACTGAGAGGGCATATGCCCGGGGCTCCCCCTTCCAGACAGTCAGGGAAGGCAACGCAAAGCTAAACAAAGATTCTCATACAATCGAGGATTCATCAGTCGAACTCACAAAGGAACATGTGGAAATGCGCCCAGAGGTCTTGAAAAAAGGATTGGAAGGCCTTGAGCGAGGTGCTATGCATGAGCATGCCAAGAATGAGCAGACACTGCACCTCACCCTCGATAGCAAAGTGAATGCCATAATGGATTCGGGGGTGTCCACATTGAAGGAAGGCGTTTCTTCTGTAGGACACATGTTGCTGCAGGAAATTCTTGGAACTGCTTTAGAGACATGTCCAACTGCCTCAGCAGTCATGGCACCAGCAAGCCAGTGCCTAGATTTTGCTGGTTTGCCTGCTCCGACCGGCATCATCCATGAATCAAATCGTCTTGGCCTGAACTTTGCTGGCGGTCACTCAGTCTCGGTAGGTGAGAGGCAGCGTACAGGTGAGAGCTCCAAAGCAGGATCAAAGGTCTTCGCTCGGCAGGTCGAAACTGGAGTGCAGTACAGGCTTGGAGTATCAAAGGTCTTCGCTCAGCAGGTCGAAACTGGAGTGCAGTACAGGCTTGGAGTACCACAGACAGCTGGGATTGTGGGATTTGGTGGAAATGTTGGAGTCACAGAGACTGTTACCCACATGCAGAGTGAATCAAAGGTCTCGGCAACTTCTACAACCTTGACCGGTGCGACTTGCCGAGCTGATGTGTTTGGAGTCGATGTTGGTCTTCACCTTGATACTGGCCTTCGTGAATCTCGCATGCTAGAGCACGAGCAGACGGGCTGGCTATCCAGCAAGACCACAGAGACCCACAGCAAGGGAGTCCAAGTTCTTGGTCTTGAAGTTGATCACATTTCCGGTAAAGTGTCTGAGGTAAATACTTATGGTCCTGAAAGGTTTCCCGTCATGGAAGTGGAAAGGACTGGAACATTGCACCCCAATGGAGAGGTGCATGTAGAGGCTACCAGCTACAGACTGGGAGAAGGTGGGCATATGATGGCGGGTGCAGGAGCAGCAGGAGTGGTCCAAGGTGCGTGTGACTTGCTTGATGGAAAGAGTTGGAAGGAAGCGGTGCATGATGGAGGAAGTGTCTTGGCACAGAATGTCAAGGACGTGATATTGATGAAAGCAACAGGTTTGCCTCTCATTCGGTCCGACTCCCAGCACAAGCACACCGAGGTGGCTTTTGCAAATGGAGCCTCAGTTGGTTGGGGTCTTGAAAGCAGAGTTCTCCACGTGCCTGAAGGAGATCTGCAGCAGACCACTGATGGCCTCCAGCTTGGACTTGGCATACCTGGTGATCCAACGGGAGTGGTTCAAGGACGTGCTGCGTTAGGTCGCACCGTTGACCATGTCGCTTACGATGTCAAGAAAGCAGATGGAACTCAAAGGCGTCACCAAGCAACATACACCACCTCTGGCGTTGAGCTCGACCTTTCGCTTGGCAATGGCGCCTTAAATCCCCTGCGGTTGGGCCATGTCACGGAGGAGTCCCTTGATGAATCTTGCACAGAGCAAAATGGCGCCAAAACAGAGATTCAGGAGGCGCACAAGAGTGATGGAATAGACTTGGGCATCGGCTTTGCAAAGCACTTAGAGAGCGAAACTTCTGCTGCAACTACATCCGCGGAAGGGGGGGTTTCTACCACGCATGAGGCTTTCCAAGGCTCTGAGTATGGATTTCGAACTGGACTCGTGAATCACAGTCATGCAGAAGGTAACTTCCATGAAGGCACTCTTTGCAAAGACCACTCGTGGACAAGCAAAGATGGGGTCAGACACCATGAATCTCTGCAGGAGTCATACTCGGGCATGGAGACGCGTGGTCATACAACCGGGTTCTTTGGCTTGGTTGACCTCGGCACTTCTGTCACTCGGGGTGGTGATTTCATATCCGAAAAGCATTCCGGAAATTCATCAACCTTTTTCAAGGATGGTCAGAAGATTGAATCCAAGAGAGAGGAGGTGACACACAGCCACGGGACAAAGCACACACACAATGGTAGTGTCGTGTCAGAAGACCTTGCAGTGCACAAAGTTGTTGAAGAACACCAAACCAGCCAAACCATTGAAGGCGAAAGGGAAACTACCACCCGAGATGTTCAGAGCACGTTTGATGGCCAACATGTTAGGGATGGTTTGTCTGAATCTTCGCATGGCACATGGGTCTCACAGGAGCATTTGCAGAGCAAAACCTTGGATGTGACAATAAAGTCACAAACAGTTGGCGAGGAAAGTGGCCCTGTATCAGCTGACCCAGAAGACTCTGATGTTGTAGGAAGTCACAGCCACCAATTTGCAACCGACTCCTTTCAAATTCATCATGGGCAGGGAGACCTTTGCTCTGAGAATTGGTTTTTCGCAAAGGAGGTACATGGCAAGATGCACTGGGATGAGAAGAGTCAGAATGTGATTGTGGATGAAGCGACTACAAATCATATAAATCTCTCTGCGCCGGTTAATTGCGCAATAGGGGTGGTGACTAGCAGTATCTTGCAGCTGATTGCGAGCAAAGGATATCTCAATGCCTGGGATGCTGCGACACTTTGTTGCATAGGAACGTGGCAACTTTTGCTGTTCAAAGGTGTGGATCGGTTTGCCTGCCAGCTTGGAACCAAGTGGCTCACGCTCAATCTTGTCTTTGGCATCTATTTTGTGGGCAGAGAGTTGTTGCAAACTTACAACACTCCCTCCTTGTCCTTCTGGAGCAAAATTGGTCATTCTTCCCTTTCATTGATTTCTGGCGGCGGCACTTTATTCGTGTATTGGTGGTTCGCTCAGGATCCGCTTTTGAGTATGTGGGTGTCATTGGCCCGCTTCCTCCAGGAGACAATCAAACATCTCAGTGATGGGCCGTCTGGAAATCTGTATTGGCACTTTGTGGCTGAAAACATTGTGCGGAATCCCAATCTCGGTGCTGCTGGCGCAGGTTTCCTGGGAGCAAAAGCAGGTTTGGCCCTTGGAATGCTGATGGGACCTTTAGGCATGGGCATCGGACTGGGCACTGCGATTGGCGGTGCTGTAGGTTCAGCTTTGGGCATGCTGGGTTGGACGTCTGTGTTTGATTGGTTATTGGGTCCTTCCATGGCGAGGGAGTTGCAGTATGCGTACACTTTCCTTGGAGTTGCGCGAGATGCAAGTGGCGAGGAAGTGAACAAAGCCTTTCGTTTGAAAGCCTTGAAACTCCATCCAGGCAAGCCTGGTGGTTCAGAAGAACAGTTCAAGCTGCTGCATGCCCACTACGAGAGAATTCTCTGTGGTTGCATGGTTCGATGTTCAGGAAACAGCAAAGAACACTCCAAGTGCAGTTCCGGTGAAAACAAGATGCTTGATCACATCGATTCAAACAGTCAATCAACCTCCATTGGGCACGATTTTTTTAATCATGAACCAGTTGTAATTCAGCCCAAGGGATCCATAAACAAGAACTTGATCCAAGCTGTTGAGGACAACCCCGCTCAGTCACAGCAGTGCTAGTCGGTGGTGTCCGGCACAAAACTGGCTTATTGGTAGCAAAAACGCAGGCTGAAAACGTCCTCTGCATGCAGCAGGATCTCATTGATCGACTTGCGTAAGAACGTTTTGTTTTCGCTTCATGACATTTGACGTTTTCTTAGGTCGTGAATCAGTCCGATTATGCCACAGCAAATAAGGCTGCACGTTGAGCTGATTGACAGGGCAAAGCAGTAATCCATCTTTGGTTTGTTGTGTCAGGTAGCTGCTGGGTTTTGAGGCAAACGAAGAGCAACATATGGATTGCACGTTTCATCACGTTTCCAATGCATTTGTTTAAAGTTAGCTCAGTTTCTTGCGATGCTAATACGATTTTTGGATCAACATCGTGACTTTCCTGTCACAAGCAACACAACTGGCATGGTTTCTTTCAATCAACATTCCGAGAAACTTGCTTCAAAATTGTTTCCTTGCTTTCTGATGTCAGGCGCCTGGGAATGATTTTGAATTTTTTAGGACTTGCCAGCGTTAAACATGAATGGCACGGCTGTTCGCCAAAACTGGTGCACTTCACACAGATTCGAGAGTTCAGAGTTCACGGTGGAATTTGATGACCACTGCATTTCTCTGGCATTGCGTTTCCATCGATAGAGTGTGTGTTCTCTGCAGTTCCGCCTGCAGGGTGCCATAGAGACCCATCCTACAGCCGAGGCCAAAGGCAATTCTTGTGTTGTTTGCACGCATGCATATTCTTACTTCTTCACAGTTGTGGCAAGTACCTTACTTGACCTTGTTAGTTTTTTTTTCCATTGTTTGACAAACCGAGGCTGACGATGACAATTTGAAGATGGAAAACGATGGAATTGCTGTTGAAGTTCATGCCTCAGCATGACGCAGGTTTATTGGAAGTGTCCTGTCTCTGCAACGCAGTGTAAAGATTTTGAAAAATCATCAAGTGATACGCATGGGAAGTGCCTATCAGAGAACAAGACAAAGGACTTCCGGCGCAAGGCCATGGGACAGGGCAAAGCAGTCATCCATTTGTGGTTTGGTGTGTGTCAGGTAGCTGCTGGGTTTCAAGGCAAACGAAGAGCAATGTTTGGACTGCACGTTTCATGAATTTGGACTGCACGTTTCATCACGTTTCCACTGCATTTGTTGAAAGGTAGCTCAGCTCCTTGGCTCCTTGCGATACACATTTTTTCGATCAACATCCTGACTTTCCTGTCACAAACAACACAACTGACATGGTTTCTTTCAATCAGCACTCCGAGAAACTTGCTTCAAGATTGTTTCCTTGGTTTTTCAATGTCAGGCGCCCAGTGAGTATTTTAAGTTGTTGAGGAAACGTGTTGTAGGTGAATGGCACGCTTGTTGGTCTTGCAGAGATGCAAGATTTCAGAGCTGATTGGCACATAGAGGAATTTGATGACCACTGCATTTGCCTGGCATTCTGTTTTGATCGATACTACAGTCGAGGTTGTGATGTTTGCACGCATGCGTTTTCTTAATTTTTTTCCACGGCTGAACCAAGTGCCTTGTTTTCCTGTTGTTTTTCCATCTTTTGACAAACCAAGGCCAAAAATGAAAAATTGAAGATGGAAATGCTGTTGAAGTTCTTGCCTCAGCATGATGCAAGTATACAAGGAAGTGTATTGTCGCTACAATTATATAAGAGTAGAGATGGTGAAAGTCATCAAACGATACCCATGGGAAGTGGCTATCCGAGAACAAGACAAGTTGGACTTCCGGAGCAATACCGCCATACTTGACAAGCAATTCATCCCTTGATACTCATCCCTGTTCAATTTTGCCTAGAAATGGGCGGTAGGGTCAGGCTGACCGGCGATGGGAGATGGACAAATTATCACCCACTGGAATCCCCAGAGTGGTGATACGTTTATTGCAAGGTGATTTGACTCTAATTCTTCTGATATGGTTGGGTCGACCCAGCCATACTTTGATGATTCTTGGTGGTGGTAGAGTGTTTCTGTGGTACTTTGCAGCTGGTTTTCCGACAGTTTTTTTTTTTCACTGGTAGGATAGGCATAGAGGCATTGTGATGCCAGGTGAATCTTCAGCAGAGCATGATTCCCAGGCTGAGACTCTTGGTGTCGCCTAAGCAATTGGGTTTCAGATTGATTTTTCAAATTGTGGATGTTGGAAAGAAAACTCCTGCACACATGGGGCGGTAGATTCTTCTTTGATTTCCGTTGGTTCGTTGAAACTTGGTCTTGACAAAAAACATCAACCTGGTGTGGAAATGGCCTAACAATTTCACACAGCCCAGTATGTGATCGCAGACCACAGACAACAGCTCTTAGTTGGACAATCATCTATGTAAGGCTTATGTTTTGTCATGTGAACACTTTGGGAATTGGAGCGTTGCTTGGAGTTGGAAGGCTTGCCGCGCCACGTGGGAACCGTGGGAAGAATTTGATGACAAACTCGACCTGGAGAACCTCACCACGAAGTTGCAGGACCTCAGCCTTTGGACCTTCACTTTCAACTTGATGCTGACTTTGATGATACCAATCGTTCTTCTCCAGTTTTCCAACGCTGTCCAGAGCTGTGTGTGTTGAAAGTGCCAGTGCGTGGCAGGATCTTTTGCTATGAAACTTACAGCAAAGACGAAGCCCTGGCAAAAATCCGAGAACCTGCAGTTGTGGCTGTGAAGGTCGTGAGGTAAATTAAATCAAGGGGTCAACTATGGCTATGGTCAAGTTGTGTTGGATGCATTTGGATGCTATCCATTTTTCGGTTGAAAATGGATCCTGTTGATCAAACCTTGACGCGACCTGTTTTAGGATATTTTCTGCGGAAGATGCAAGGTTACAACAAATCACAGATGTTTATGGTGGTCAAAGCCTTGAGGCTCCAATTCACGCAAAAGTGCCAAGAAATATTCTCAGAATTTATCATCGGTTACCATGGCAGTTGCAGCATGTCAGTCATCCATGACTTTGTAACGTCCGACCTTCCAACATGAAGATAGATCTGAATCATGTGCAACAGGCGCCAAGTAGAACAGTTGAGAAATTTTGAGCCCACGCAGCTGCAGAAGCACTTCACTGCCATGGCCCGCATTCAAATCCCAAAGAAGGGCACCTTGCCGTGCGACAGCAGCACAGCGGAGGAGGCAGTGGAGTACTTGCGGCAAGTGTCACTTGGCTGCGGGTGGATTTGATGCGCGTCCAGAAGGAAAACCTGGTTATCAAAGAAATGGAGGTTTCCAATCCATGGGGGTACCCCCAAATCAGCCATTTATAGACTGGATTTTCCACTATAAACCATCCAGCTACTGGGGTATCAAATGATTGAACTGATTGTCGGATACCAAATGTCAATTTTTAGACTGTGATTGGGTTCTCATTTCGCGATATCTTCTGTCAAATTTCTTATATTATCTTTCTAATCAAATGAAACGATGGCAAAACTGTGGGGTCGTCCTCCAAGCATCCATTCCTGCAAGCGCTTGAGGTTGGATGAGCCTTGGCACGGCAATGTGCTGCTGTCCTGTGGTCCACACAAGTTGGAACCCAAACAGCAGCTGCAGGAATTCAATGCCGATTTTGTGCCTTGGTACGGCGGTACGGGGTGTTGGTTTGTTTGTGCTGCACTTGTTGCGAAATCTGCACATACCCTGGAAGAACGCAGGTCCGGAGGGTTGAAGGAGTTTTCAAAACCAGAGAGGCAGACTGTCCTCCATGCTCTCAGGTGTTCGCGAACTATTCGTGGCTAAGTTCCGGACCTCCAATTAATATCGCAGCAACAGAACTGCGAGGAATCACTATCGAACAGTTGTCTTCTTTGCAGCTTGGACTACACCAGCACACAGCATGGCAGATGCCACGGCAATTCTGTTAAATCGCTTGTGAGCAAAGGGTCTGAAAAAACCTGAACACATCACATCACATAATCGCAGACCCAAACTGGGCACCGAGGTTGGTCTTTGTAGAAGACGTTGCCTCCAGCTGGTGCGAAGCACACCACTTGGGATACGGGCAGCCTTTGTCTTTTGAGGCCATGGCATCATTTCGGTCGTGTCAGTGGCGCTGCAAGGAACAAACTTAAAACGATGAAAAGCGTAAACAACAACTGATAGTTCCATTTCTATTTTGTTGGAATTCCTCATTCCGAAGGCCTGCTGCATTTCCGATTCTAGTTGCTAGATTTCAGTTGCGAATCTCCGATCTGCGAGGCCTTCAATTTGTATCATGCGAATTTCTGGGTCATTGAACCTGCTACAGCCGGTCACGGAAGAGGTGGCTGCAGCTACGTCGAGCTGGTGGCCACCTCGGCTCAGATGCAACGACCCTTGTGGCAACTCGGCTCCCGGAACATGGTGGAAAAGCACGGAGTTTTTGGGAAAGGATACGATGTGAATTGAGCCAAGCACGCTTCGCAATTGGAGATGTAGCCAAACATGATGGAGTCAGATTAGTGGCAATACCTGGGCATGGATTCAAAAGTCAGCACATTAAGATGATCAAACACATAAAACGAACAAATGCTTCGAGTGGTTTATTCGAAAGGGGTGTTCCTGAGTTTCCATGGCTGCAAGCTCTTCAAATGTAGTTGGTGAATGTTGTTGAGGTTTGTCTCCCACGCTTGGCTGGAGCCGGTGTGCAAGTTCGTGGCGTGCCTCAAGTGTCACGCTTCTTTGCATCAGTTGCCCGATCAGACGGCTTACTGGGTGTGTGCCTACGCCAACAACCAGCATCAGCTGGAGGATGAGATTTGCAACAACCCCCGGAAGACGTCCTTCTATCGCGCCATCCAGTTGTGCGCTGGGGTCTTGCTGGTCTTGGACGAGAACGCCACACCCTTCACTCGGACCTTTGCCTGAAAGTTGGGAGCATGGGTTGGCGAGGTTTGGCAGGCAAGACTAGACCCTTAAGATAGTTTTTGATTATGCAAAACATTGAACATCCTTTTCCTAAAGGAACGCCTCTCCCCAAAAAGACACGCAATTTACCCTATGCAAGGCAACAGAGGGGGCGGGTCGGAAACTGGCACTCACTCGGCTGGCGCTACTCGTTTGTCAGCGCTGCCATCTGTGGCGGGCGCCAAGAAGCGTTCCAAGCGCGACGCCTCCTTGCCTGGTTCTACTTGCTCAGAGCGGCGCAGGAATCCCTCCCCTGCGACTGCTACTTCAGGTCGGGAGCGGCGTGCTGTGAGCAGCGCTGGTGTCAGCGAAAAGGACGAGGCTGGCAGCACTTCGTCCAAACGCCCAAAAAGGGAGGAATGGAATTGTCCTTTGTGCGATTATTCCACAGGGGTACACAGGCTGTGGCCGCAGAAAAAGCAGGCCCACATCAATGCTTGGCATCCTGATGAGAAGGAGAGGTTGAAGCTCACTCCCGCTATGGGTCAGCTTTGTCACGCCGCCCCTGGTATGAGTTTCAAGTGGAAGTGTCACTTGTGCAACATGGTCATTCCTGAAGATGCCGATCTCAGCAGAGACCAGGTGCTTCGCATGAAACTGAGGCATAGAGAAGAACACCATCCGAAAGCGAATGTGCAGCGTTTCAAAAGCGATGGAAGTTACAGGGCGGCAAATGCAGCCAAAGCTACGATTCAAGTGCGCGCAGCTGGCATGGCAAAACGCCTGTTGGGCCTCAAAAAAAGTGATGCCGGTTCCCACGAACCAGTGTTGGTTACCCTCCCTATGACTGGCAAGGCCAAACAGAAAAGAGGAGGTATGGCAAAGGTTATTTGTCGCAAATGTGGCAAGATGGCGAATCAAGCAAAGGAGCTTGCTACGCTGTCCTGTGAAAAGTATGTGGCCGGCAATGGCCCCAAGAGGAAGAAGATGCTGGCAAGGCTCCGCGCTTGTCTCAACAAAGCGTCCATCAGTGATGCTCTCAAGGATGGTGCCCGTACAGTTTTGAACATTATTGACTCAGGCAAGGGAAGCTCCAAAGACACTGCGCCCAAACACCATATTGAGGCACTTGTCTGGCCGGTAGATTTCACGGTCCGTTTTGCTTGCACGAGATGCAAGCGGTGCATGAAGGACGAGAAACATTTCCGTGGAATGTCTTGCGCCAACAGCACCGTTTGGAACCAAAAGAGAAAAGGCAACAAAGACGCCTTGCTGGAGCTCGCCAACAAAGAACCTGGGGTGAGGCAGAGAGCGGCGCTCCGTGCTTTGGAGATTTTGGGGTTTCAGCAAGAGGAAGGTGATTCTACGGACCAATGACGGGTACGTCTAGCACTTTAAGGTTGGGAACTATGAATGTCCGGTCATTGAGTGGCCGGTTGGGTGGCGTTTTTGAGTTAGCAAAGACTGAGCAGATCGATGTTCTTTGTTTGCAAGAAACTAGAGTCAATGTCGACAGTTGGAGCGCTGTCAAGTCAGCTGCAAACCAGCGAAAGTGGCAAGTTTTTCCTGGCGGCCAAGGGGTAGATGCCAAGAATGTGGTGATTGGCGGGACGTTAGTTTTGTCAAAGTGGCCTGCTGAAGCGTTGGCCATTCCAAGTCAGTTTGCACCGGCTGACCGTGCCATGGCGCTGAAGCTTGCGCTGAAGCTTTTTCGACCTCACCAGCGACCGCTTCTTCTGATCAATGTGTACCTACATGCCAACGATCAAACAGCTGCTGGCCACGCCTTGGCTGCCATTTTTGAATACGTTGCTATGCTGGGCGAAGAAGCAATCATTGTGGGCGATTTCAACAGGGAAAGGCATGTTTGGCCGGCCTCCACCGCGCTGGCGTCGGGGCAATGGTATTCTTGCGATGAACAAGTCTGCGGAGACCAGATTGGCCCTGGCACCCATCGCAACTCAGATGGTGAATACACAGGGGTGGTCATTGACTACGCGCTTTCAACTCCCAGAGTTGTTGTTTCCGGAAGAATGCAGTCTTTAGGTGTTGCTGACCATGATGCAGTCATTTACGATATACATGTGCATGGTAGCTTACCCACGCCTTGGAGATTGCCGGCAAGCGCACCACTCTTGCTTTGCAATGTGGAGGTTGAGAACTGGAATGTTGCTTGGGCAGAATCACAGCAAGATTTCACCGATGCTCTGGCCGTCGGAAATGTGGATCAAGCTTGGGTGGTCCTGAGCAACTGTGCTGAATCTTTGCTGCTTGCACAAGGCAAGCCCAGCAGGGCATCAAGGGACGGCCCGCACAAAATGGCGAGCCCCCCATCAACCAAAGCTCCTACGTTGCAGACTTTGGAGGAGCGAAAGCTGAGAAGATTTGCACGGCGGGTGGTCGAATATCAAAAGGCTCCTTCGCCGCAATTGCAAACCAAGCTGTTGCGCGATGCTCCGCTTTTGCACTCGTCTCTTACTGCGTTTTCTTTATCTGATGGTGGTTTGGCTCCCGCCGCTTTGCTTCTTGCAGATGAGGTGGCCAAAAAGGCGTCTCAGCGACGCCTTGCTGCTTGGAAAGAGGACATTCAAGAAAATGTTGCGAAACTGGGGAAGTGGGTTCAGCAAAAACCACCTGATCCACCTACAGCAACACAGGTCGATGGTCCTATTTTGCCTGAAGATAAGGCAAGACAGGAGGCAGCTGCGTGGCACACGCATTGGAATCCGGACCACCTCCCACATTTAGGCCAGGTTTCAAATTTGTGTTTGCAGCTCAACAATCAGGTCGACCCAGTCACGCCTGAAAGCATTCAAGTGGTTGGGGCTGATTTGGCGCGTTCTGCGTTGAAAGCTAAACAAAAAGCGGCTGGTATGGATGCTTGGACTGCGGCTCATTTGTGCAAGTTGCCGGAGTCCTTTTGGAATCACGTTGCAGTCTTGTGGTCGGCGTGCATGCAGTGTGCGAAAGTTCCTACAATGTGGAAAGATATTCGCATAGCCTTGATTCCAAAGGCGGCCGGGGGCCTGCGCCCACTTGCCATCACGACGGTCCTGTGGCGCATCTGCATGAGTGCAACTTTGCAAAAGCTCCGACCATGGATACAAGAATGGGCCTTGCCTCAGCTTTGTGGCGGCCGTCCAGGAAGAGGCATTATGGATGTTCATGAAGTGCTCTACGAAGACATTCGTGCTGCCAAACGTTCAAGAGTTGATTTTGTTGGCTGCAAGGCCGATATCCGTAGGTGTTTCGATTCAGTTTGTCCAAAGACTGCACTTGCTATTTGGCGCTGGTTGGGTGCTCCGGCCAGTTTGTGTGACATGGTGGAAAATTTTTACACTGACCAACGCAGGTGGTTTGCCTGGCAAGGCATTTTCCATTCAGAGCCCATTTGTGCTCGGCGGGGGCTGCTGCAGGGCTGCCCGGCAAGCCCAGCCTTACTCAATGCGGTGATGGTAGTCTGGGTGCGCTTCGTTCTTTTGCAAGAGCCTCGTGTTTCTCTTGCAGTTTATTTGGATGACCGCACAATGTGGAAGAAAGGTGTCAACGGCATTCACGTGGTCACCAACGCCATGCAGGCAGGTGCGCAGGTTGATGCAATTCTGGGCATGGAACTCCATCCTGACAAGTTAAATAGTTTCACAACCAAGCAACATTTGACGCCTCAGCTGTCACAGATACAGGACGTGTTGGGGGCTCCTTGCAGCAAGTTCACGCTTCTGGGTATTCAGTACAATTTGGAGCGTGCAGGTGCTTGTGTTAATGCAGAGAAGCTTTCCTTTGACATTCAGGAGAGGTGTCGCAAAATCAGGTTGGCAGCGAAACGTTTGGGCACCCGCAAGACCTTGCTGGGACAGTTGGTGATCTCTTTGTTTGCATGGACAGGAGCTTTTCACCACTATGATGTTGATACCATCAAGAGTTGGACCTCCAGTATTGAAGCGGCGGTCTGGGGGCGCAAGCCTGCCCCAGGTCGCAGTAGATTGCTGTTCTGGAACTCTTTGGGCACACCGCGTTTGCATCCTGCTTTTGCGCTTCACTTTGCTGCAGCCCGGGCTGAATGGCAGCGCCAGTGCCGCTTGGCCATAGGTGTGCCCGCCGCTGTTTCGCCAGGCCCAAGGTGGAATACTGTTTGCAAAGACTGGAATTGGCGTGTTGAGGGTGGTTTGTGGATCACTCCCGTGGGGACTTTGAAACCAGGGTGGATGTCTTCTTCAAGCTTATACAAAGCTGCTGCTGCAGCATGGCTGGCTTTTATGTGGACGAAGGACACCAAAACGGAGGGTCCTTTACCTGAAGGTAAGTTGCCTGTGTTCCAATTCCAGGCCAATGTGGCGCATGATTTGAACTATTGTGGTCGCAGAGTCTTGACAGGTGCAGCAGTGGATGGGAGAGTTACTCAACGTTTGGAAGTCGACTTGCAGTGTGATTGTGGTTTGAGCTCTCCTGATCGTGAGCATTTCACTTTCTACTGCGAGGCAAATCCTTGGCATGGTGATCTCAAAACTCCAACTGAAAGGCGGTTGCTTGTTCCTCTTGTGGATGCTCCAGCTGTTCTTCCATTTGAAGATATGACGGCCGACCCCATTCTGGTGGCTTTTCTACAACAGTTTGACCCACATCAAACGCCGACTTTGGGCTTGGATGGAAGTTGCGCAATCGCTCCAGGGTGCGAACTTTGGCAGCGTGCCAGCTGGGCTGTGGCGGCACATCTCGGGCCCACGGTCAATGGGTTGGTGCATGGTTTCGAGCAAACTCCTGCTGCGGGCGAGAGAGGTGCACTTCTTCAAGCCTGCTTGGCTTCCCATGAAGCGAACAGAGCGGTGCGCTTGCTGATTGACAACCAAGCTCTTGTGCAACGTCTTCATCGTGGCATGCGGCTTGGTCAGTGGGGTGGAGATCTTTTTCCATACTGGCATTATATCAGGATGCTTTTGGTTGATGGCTCTTCTTGTGCTTGGATTCCCTCGCATAATAAAGTTCCTCGATGGCGCCCACCCGAAGGGTGGCTTGATGTTTTGCGTTGCCGCATGCTCAATGCCAAAGCGGATGCTAGCGCGGCTGATCTTACAGGTCAATTTCGGCAGGTGATTGCTACTTGTTTGTCACAACACAGAGAGGCAGTTGTTTGGGCTGGAGAAGCTTGGAAGGCGCAACTAAAGGGTTCTCTTCCCTACTGGCAAGTTTTGCTTGAACACGAACCACGTCAAAACAGGTCGTTTGAATGAGCGTTTGCTGCTTCTTCAGCTGCATGGGTGGTACTTTTCTTGGCTTGAACTTGCCCTCCGGTTTGTTCAGTGCAAAGAGCTCCGGCTCTGCGTTGGCAATTTCGGCGTCTTAACTACTTCACTTCGGCGAGGAGCAGGTTGACGTCCTCCTCCAATCCAATCCAATCCTGAGCTTTATAAGGATTTGGTGTTGCTTTGAAGAGTCCATTGCAGTGGAAGAACGCAACAAGGGGACGCTTGGCGTTGACTTTGACTTGCTGCTTGCGGCACATTGCATCGCTGATCATTGTCACGAAAGCTAGCGTCAGCTAGCTGGAGTCTTCTTGCTTTAGCAAGTATTGGGGGGGCTGCTCAAGGACATCACGTGATTTTTCACGCGAAAGGGGGCCCCCCCCTTGTTTTTGTTTCGACCTAATACCTACATAGGTACATGCATGAGTATTGAGCACATTTATATGCACCCTTCAAGGCTCAAGAGGTATATAGAGTAACCCTGTAGACAAGCACAGACCGGCAACAGGCTGAGTAAAACAAGTGCTGTCATTGGGGAAGACGCCTTAGCTGATCTTGAAGTAGACGCTAGGGCCCCTCTTCAAGTGGTAGCGGAGCTGTGATCCCTTATTGAGGGTGAGCTCCAGGTAGAGCCCAAGCAATGGCAAGCCATGGCTATGATGATGATGACTTCGACATTGTCGATGCAAATGAATGGAACCAATATGACTCTTATGCAATGAGAAGAGCACCCCAGCATACACAGATTCATATGACGCAACAGATGACCACAAAGGTTGCTCCAGCCTATGATGGGCGAACCAGCTTCTTTGCTTTTGAGGATGCAATCGATGACTGGTGTGACATTACGGAGTTAGAACCAGAGAAACGTGGTCCAGCATTGCGCAACAGACTGGAAGGAGATGCTCAACAATACAAGAGGCTATTGGATAGAGAATTACTCAGGGATCCCTATGAAGGAGTGGCTTATTTCAAAAGATTTCTACGACCTCATTTCATCAAAGGTGCCCAGAACGTGTTCTTATACCGTTTCATGCAGTTCATGAAGTTCAACAGAGGAACCATGGATCTTCAGAAGTGGATGACTAGATTTCAACTCACTGGCAATAGACTTATTGAGTCTTGGATGGATTTACTTCCAGAAGTAACAGTGACTAGTCCTGAAGCAATCCTGTTTGTTCAGCAACGACGTCAAGAACATGATCGAGATCAACAAGAACGAGCTGAAGTAGCAGCAGCCTCAGGAGCAGCTCCTCATGTAGTTGTTCCTTGGTCAGATGAACTGGCACTAGCGGCATTCAGACAATTTCAGGAAGATCGTAGACAAGTACAGCGACAAGCATTCCCACTGGGTGAAAATTTGCTAGCATTGATTTTTGTAAGTCTAGCTGACCTGAGTCAAGATCAGAGAAACACACTCACAAGTATCATGACACATCGTGGACGAACCCTCGATCGATACAACATTCAAGAACTACGTGACCTGTTTTGGAAATGTTTTGCACTACCAAAACAGCAGTTGACAATCCATTGATGCAACCCTCTGGCATGGCACAGAGAAGATCTTTCCTCGTACTGGATGAAGGTGAATTAGAAGGAACCGACGGCTATTGGGCCGAAGATGAAGAAGACGGCGCAGAAGGATTCCTGGATGCTTTAGAAGATGTTTTCTGGGTTTATGATGACGCCAACTTCACATGGTATCAGAGAAGGTTCCAAGGCAAATACATCAGACGAGGCAAAGGTAAAGGAAAGAGAAAAGGAAAAGGAAAAGGCAGAGGAGGACGAAGGTTCTTCAGATCAAGGAAAGGAAAAGGCCGAGGAAAAGGAAGAAGGAAAGGCCGTGCTCACATGGTGAGTGAAGAAGATTATGAAGATGAATGGCAAGATGATGAATGGAATGAAAACTATGACGGCTATTGGGCCGATGATCAAACCTGGAATGAAGGCTATTGGGCCTATGATGATTCATACTACATGGATGAGTATGGATACTTCCAGAGGAAAGGAAAAGGAAAAGGAAAAGGAAAGAAAGGCAAGAAAGGCAAGGATGATGATGGCAAAGGAGGAAAGCCAGGAGATGGAAAAGGCAAGTCGAACTATGTTCAACCTCAGACCACATCAGTTCCTGCCATACAGAATCAACAAACTCAACAAGCTCATTATTCTTCTGCAGCTTCAAGTTCTGGTCATGGTTTCTTTGCATTTGGAAGAACTGACCCATCAAGTGTTGATGTTGCAGAGACAGAGCCAGCACGTGTTGATGTTTTGACATCCACGTATGAACAACAAGAAGTACAACGACGCACTCGTCGTGGAGGACAGAACCAACGTGATGCAAGAGCACAGCAAAACAGGAGAGAAATGAAGAGATTCCCTGTTCTGGTTGGAGAAGTTGATGCACTACGACAAGGTGTACAACAACGTCCAGCTGTAGTGCCCAGGCAAGTTGGTCTTCAAGAAGGTGAGGCTTCATGGAAGCCATTGGCAGAAGGCACATCATTGTTTTCATATGGATGCTCTACAGAGATAGAGGAACCATCACAGCAGAGTGCTTTTTCATTTCATACTGTACAGACTGATCTGGCATGTGAGAATGGACTAGCTTTTCACACAGAGAATTCTGCACCACCAACTGTGTGTATTCTGGATCTTGGATGCACAAGAGCGATGGGCTCTCGACGAGCAGTTGAAGCATTTTGCAGATATGTTGACTCACATCCCAACAGTGGACTCTGGTATGAAATTCAGCCAACAAGTTCAAGATTCTTCTTTGCAAATTCACAACAATCAAAATGTACTGAGAAGCTCGTGATATTCATGTATGATCATGGATGGAACACTCAGTTCACAGAATTCGACATTGTCGAAGAAGGTGATGTCCCATTGTTGATGTCACTTCCACAGATGAGAAACCTTGGATTTCAATTTGAACTTACTCCAGAGAAGGCTTATTTGTCCTGTGCACGTATTGGCATGAGAAAAATGGTTTTGAGGACAGCCATCAGTACTCATCTCATTCTCGACCTACAAGATGTAGCATGGTACATGAGCCAAGTTCATTTCAAGACTCCACAAGTCAAAAGTTTCTATTCACAACACGATCACTTTGAGTACAGTCAGATTGCTGTCAAACAAGATGATCATGAAGGAGAAGCTTTGGTGACTGGTGACTACTGGCAGGTTGATCCACTACGTCGTGAACTCATCAGGCACCACAAGGACAAGAGAATGAACTTACATGAGATGACTCGATCAGAGAAAACTCCAATTCCAAAAGATCAACTTCTTGATGAGAGAGAAACCCACATGGAATTCCAGAAGAGCAAGAAGAAGGTTCTTCACAAGGACAACTGGCGCACAGAAAGGAAGAGGTTTTCTGAACAGAGTGAAGAGTTCTGGAAGGGCAAGACCATCTACAAGATCAAGGAGGACTACGTGATCCCAGATGACATTGTCAGAAGTGACATTGATCGTGCAAAGCCCTTTCGTGGAAACATTGATGATCTTTTTCACCCTGAGTCAGCCTCTTCAGTGCCATCAGGTGTACAGAAGAAGAAGCCAAGCTCCTTAAAGAAGGAGGAAGGCAAACCGATTTCAAATGGACCAGGCTCGAAAAAGATTGAGGTAGGTCCACCTGCAGCCAAAAGACACGTAGGTAAGCAGAAACCTCAAGTTGTCGATGACTCTCAATCAGGTTCATCAAGAAAGAAGGTTGTTGTCTCCTATCCCAAGCTTGATGAAGAAGATGAGCTTGACAAGGTAGCTAGGGAATTAGGTTTGGACAAGATTGATTCAGATGAACCTCAAGTCATTGAACCGAAACATTCTGCACCTGCGCGCAACCGTGGTAAGCAAGATTCAGAAAGTCAAGTTGAGAAACTAGGTAGTGATGCTCTTGAGCCTAGGCGAGTTTCGATTCCACTGCCTGGTAGTGAAGTGCAAGCCATGACACCAGCATACAGAAAGATGCTCAGGAAACTGGAGGATAGTGTGGAACTTTACAAGCTTCACATTAAACACTATCACATGTCTCCTACTCAATTCAGACGAAGGACTTCCATGTTAGGACTTCCTGACTCTGTTTATCAGAAGTATGAGGAGATGTACAACAAGTGTCGTGTGTGTAGTACTTCCATTGCACCACCGCCGCGAGCCAGAATTTCAGGCATACGATCCACCAACTTTGGAGATGTTATCTTTGTTGATCATGCTGAAATTCAGTTGAGGAAGAACAAGTACATGGTGTTGCTTGTTCTTGATGGTGCAACCAACTTACTTTGGGCTACGGCACAAAACTCACTGAACAACAAGGAGACCATTCAGGCTCTAAGGTTGTGGAGTGATGAACACAATTGTATGCCTAAGGCCATCGTAGGTGATGAAGCATTCTTTCAAGAAGACTTTCTGACTTATTACCGAACTCATGGTAACCCCATGGCCTAACAGAGCTGAATCAGCTGTCAGACTTTTCAAACGACAATGGCAAATCATGTCCAAGAACCTTGAAGATGATAGGTTCAAAGGAATCACCATCAGAGAAGCTGTGAAGCGTACTGTTTGGGCCAGAAACACTCAACTCACTGTTAGTGGGTATTCTCCTTTGGAAATTGCCACTGGTAGAAGACCACCAGATCTTCTGGATATTGAGACTTCTGACCCTGCTCAACTTAGTGTTGATCCTTTACCTGAAGACAAAACACAATTCGAGTTGCAAAGGTTAGCACTGAGGGCACATCAGGAAGCCAGACAAGCTGCTGACCTCAGACATGACATGGCCAAACGAACAATGCCATCAGATGGACCTTACAAACCAGGTGACAAGGTTTTCGTTTGGAGTTCCCCTGTCAATGCTAATGCTATTGCTTCAAAGGCATGGAAAAAGGAAAGATGGATCAGAGGTACTGTTATCTCTCAGGAAGGTGCTATGGTCAATGTTCATGTTGACAACGCAGTCATGCGTGTTAATCAATCGAAGGTGAGGCGTGACCATGATGAATGGCATGATGTTGCTGTTCCTGGACTTGACACATCAGAACCTGTTCCACTTGCAGTTGAAGATGAAGATGACTATGAACCAGACATAGCTGAATATGCTGAAGCCTACTTAGGTGAACAAGCTCACTGGTTTTGTCAAACTGGCAAGTGTGATGTTGTGGAACTCTTCAGTAGCAACACTGGTCTTAGTTGGCACATGGCACGATTGAACATGAAGGTTGGTGAACCCATTGACCACAAGCATGGTTGGAGTTTCAACAGCAAAAAGAAACAAAACCAAGTTTGGAAACAACTTGAGAAGCTTGATCCTGAATACGTGTTGATCACAAATCCTTCACCAAATTCCTGGAAATACTCGGTATTCAAGTTTTGCCTTGATGTGATGAAATGGCAAGTTGACCGAGGAAAAGGTTTCTTGGTGATTGCACCACCTGATTCAGGATTTGCTCAGTTTTTGGCTTGGAAGAAATTTCAGAAGGACAGAATCAAGTATCACATTGGTTGTTTCAACCTTGACATGACAAATTACTGTCGTTGTGATCCTTCAATCAAGAACTTGCGTGTGTATTACAATCATGATGAAGACTTTGACATGTTGGAACCACAGCATGCCTTCAATAGAGAAGGGAAGCTTTGGAATGATCCACAATGGAAGGTCTTACCATCTCACTTGTGTTCATTCATTGCGCAGTTCACACAGCTTGTACCCTTGCAGAACATGAGACAATGTTTCTTGTTTGAAGATCTGTTGGAACATTTTGATGATGGAGCATTGTGTGGCACGTCAATGTTTTTGGACCGTGAACCTGAGTGCTCGTGTTTGTTGCAAGACTTGCATCATGTTGAGACCTCGATTCCAGTGCCATTGAAGCACATCCTTCCACAGAGGTTTACCACTCAGTTACTTGTTCAAACATTGAGAAAGATTGATCAGTTGCCAAGGAGTACAGAGGCCAGTGTCAGAGAATCAACTGACCCCAGAATCATTGAATTGATTCCTGGACTTCAAGATGTCAGAAAGAAGACATTGCCTCAAATGTACTTTGAAGATTGCAGTGTGTTCAGAGGAACTTATGGAAGAGTGAATCCTTTGTTTCAACATCCTGAAGATGCTGTCTTACTCATTTGGAAACCTGGTGACTATGATCATGTTTACTTCATGTTTGTGTCACAGTTGTATCCACATCATGAACAGTTCAAAATCCATGAATGGAGTATGATCGTCTTTTCACGAGAAACGACTGGTGCTATCAAAAGGAGAGTTGAAGATCCTCCTAGTTCAAGTAGCACACCACCAAATGGTGACGATCCCATTCATCCAGATCAGCATGGTGATGTTCCACCAAATGATGATGAGATGTTGAGTGGTGATGAACCAGATGATCCTCTGGATGATGATAATCAACCTGATTACAATACTGGACCTGATCCAGGTGATGATGATGATCAAGAGTATATCATTCCAGATGATTATGGACCACCACCTGATGATGATTTGGATATGCCAGGAATACAGGACTCGGGGGAAACACATCAACCAAGTTCACCATCAACTCCGTTTTCCAATCCTGACATTCCAATCGAAGAGATTGCTGATCCTGGACAAGATGACGATTCTCCACCAGGACCTGATCCGACGTCAGAGCCTATCAGAGTTCAAAGGAAACAGAGACAGATCTCAACTGATTCTACTGATGCTTTACCAAAGGCAAAGGCAAAGGTGATTATCAAGAGGCCAAAGGTTCAATTACCAGGTCATGTTCAGCCAATTTCAGTTCCTACTCAGAAACCTCATGAAGATGAAGATGAAGGACCTTCACATGATCCTACTGCCTCAAGTTCACATGGTAATACAATTCCATTGCCTGCTACTACACCAACATCGTTTACGCCAGGTGACTTTGCGCAGCCAGCGCAACAGCAGTCTTCACAAGGAACACCAGAATTGGTATCATCACAACATGATGATGAAACAGAACCATATGAAACAGACGACACTCCTGTTTTGACTGAGGATGACATTGCTCAGCTTCAGGAAGAAGATGTGGACACTGAACCTTACACATCAGACCACTCTCATTTGGTCAATGTTGATGGTACTGTTTTCGTTCCTTTAGGACCAAAGGTCCAAGCTGCACCTGAGTTTGGTTCATACGATGTTACTGGATTCAAACAGTTTGAACAGTATCTTGCCAAGAATGGAAAGAAGCAGCCAAAGGCAGAATCAGTTATCACTCAAGAAGTCTTGAGAAAGTATGCTAAGGAGATCAAACAAGCCAAGCTTGAAGAATTCAGAAGTTTTCTGGATTTCACTGCCATGACTTTCAGAGACAAGAGACGTCATAAGATTGATAACTATGTCACTGGCAGATGGGTGCTTACCATCAAGGTTGATAAGGATGGACAGTTCAAGAAGTTCAAGGCTAGATGGGTATGTAGAGGCTTTCAAGATGCTCAAAAGTATGACTTACAGACTGACAGTCCTACTGCTACCAGGTATGGTTTTCGTGTGGCATCTCAGCATGCAGCCTCGATGTACTGGGATTTACTCCATTTAGACTTGAAAACTGCCTTCCTTCAGGGGGAAACATACGACTTAGACCGCCGCGTTATCCATGTTCAGTTGCCTACTGACATTGGTTTGCCTCCTTACTTGGTTGGTTTGTGCACTCGTTCCGTCTATGGACTTGCGGACGCACCACGTAGATGGTGGAACCGCCTTGACAAATTTCTGATTTCGCTTGGTATTCAACCAACAAGAGCTGACAGGTGTACATATGTATGCTATGATGGTGCTTTTAAGGAGCCAAAACAGGTTAGCTTTGCTGACTCTGAGGCAACAGAACCAGCACCTGTGACATACTACGTAAACTCACAAGACAGTGAGGAAACGCGTGATGAATCCTCCGACATTGCTGAGGAAGTTCATAAGTCTCTTTTGGTTGAAGAAAGATTGTTTTCAGCTTGCTATCAACAAACCCAAACATGGAAACAGAGGAAAGAGTTCAAGGAGAAGAAGGTTGAAGATTGTGCTTGGACTCCTGTTGTTGATGAAACCTTGTTGAAGTTTTTGGAATCTGTTGAACACAAGTCTGGTTGGTATCCTTTTGAAAATGGTCATGCTCAAGTTGCTTATCGTGCAAAAGCTTTGAGAACTCCTGATTCACATTATGATCGAAAGAAGTTTCACTTGAGAACTTCTATTGTGAAGAGGAAAGGAATTTGGTGGTTGCTTGAGATGAATCATGACATGAACAAGGACAATGTTTCCATAAGTTTGGAAGAAGAAGCTGAAGTACTTGTTTCAGTCTTCTTACCTTCAGAGCGTACTTATCTTGCCACGACACCACAGTTGACACCTGAGATTGTTGAACAACTCTTGGAACACTTCATGGACCCTGTGAATGGCAGTAATGCCAAGGGAAGAAAACCTATTGGCATGTGTTGTTTGCATGTTGACGACTTGTTCATTACTGGAACTCCAGAGTTTCTGGAGAAGTTCAAGAAAGTTGTCAAGTCACAATTCAAGATTGGTCATGAAGATGTGAATGACTTGATGTTCACTGGTCAACGTGTGAAATGGATCATTGACGAGAAGACCAAGAAGAAGTCACACATCACAGTTGAACAGTCACTTTGTGTCAGTGAACTTACTGAGGTTGTCATACCAAAAGGTTTGAAGGACGAAGACAAATGTGACAAGGATCTCCACACTGCCTATAGATCAACCTTAGGTAGTATCAATTGGTTACAATCAAGAACTCAATTTCAGTCGTGTTATCAGTTTTCACGTTGTGCTTCTGCTGCTGCTTCCCCCACCATAGGTGATTGCAAAACGCTGAACAAACTTTGCAGGCAAATTGTAGGTGACCCGATGGAACTTATGTTCTGGCCACTTCAAGGTGATCCTAGATTAGTTGCAATGCCAGATGCAGCGTTTAGGAACAACAGCGACAAATCCTCACAGCGCGCAATGGTTATTTTCATGGCTGAACCGAGAAAGGAAAAGAGCAAAAACACCAGAGGTTCTCTCATTTTCTTTGAATCTACCAAAATCAAACGAACCACTTTGAGCACAACTGTTGCAGAGTTGTATGCACTCATGAAGTGTTATGGTACATGTCAAATGTTGAGAGGACTGATCAAGGACATCACTGGACTTTCAAGTGATATTCATATGAGGACTGATGCAAACAATCTTGTGACTACTGCCAGCACTACTCATGTTCCTGAACAACAAGAGACCATTCATATGATTCAGATGCTTAGGAAGGAAGCATGTTCAGGTTCCATTGCTGACTTGTCACATATCAGAACTCAATTGTGTTTAGCCGATTGTTTGACCAAGAAGTCTGCCAATCCTCAGAATCTTATTGATGCTGTTCGACAAGGTGTTCTTAAAGAAGTTGATGCTCATCCACCATTCAGATCATTACTGGAACACAAAGCGTACCTCAGGTCATGGTTGCCAACAGTTTGCAGTCATGTTGATTTCAGACATGATGTATTTCTGTTAGGTGACACCTTGAGGGATTCTTGACTATTTTTTGAATTTGTGCCTGCGGCTCAAGAGGCAGAGTCTCGAGGATCGCACTGTTTCTTCAACATGTCGAGCTCTAGCCGGTGGAACAGGGCCTCAGCCGCAGCATCTAGTGATCAGGCACAATCGAACACTCGAGGTCAAGAACATCAAAGCTATGATTTTAGTCGAAGACATTCAGCTGATGGATATGCTCTGAGAAGATCAGAGGAAATCCCAGCTGACCAATTTCGAACACCATCGACATTACCCAATGAGGATCATTTATCATTTTGCTATGATTACAGGCGCCAAACAGATTGGTTTCAGGCTCACGAGCAAGTGAGGAAGAAGAGAGAGCGCAATTTACATACATTGATGGGTCCACACAACATGAGACCAACTGACAGACATGAAATGTTCATGGACGCAATAGCTTGGATTTTGCACTGGGGAACTAGTCATGGAGAATTTGATGAATCTTTGAAATGGACTTCAAGTTTTCTGAAGTATCTCTGTGGCTTTACAACTCAGGCAGAAGAAAACTGGTTTGATGAACGATGCAATGATTTCCACGTGGACATGACTAGCTCATCAAGGAGAAGTTATTATCTGTCATGTAGCAAGAGGCTATCCAATGTGTTGAGACATTGCAGAGACAAAACGTTATTCACTGCCAGTGGAGCTATGAACATTTCCTTACTGTTTGATCAGATGCAAGGAGACAATCCAAAGGAATATCACATGTCTGGAGCAGATTTTGCTGCTATGTTACTGTGTAATCCAAAACAACGTTTCTTTGTTGAGATCTCCATGAGATGGCAGTGGTACCCATATAGCTCAATGGCAGAGTATCCATTCGACGTTCGTCTTGGTGCTTTTCAAGGACATAGCAACCAAGTTGTCGATCCCACTGTGGCACACCACCAACTGACATATGATGAGGCTATGAGTTTGGGCTGGATTTTTCATGTCACTGATTACATGAATTTAGATTCCATTCAACAATCAGGCCTGAAGACCTTTGTGAAAGGAAGTGGAAAAGGCAGAAGGGATGCAGTTCACTTCATGTACCACAATGACAATGGTCAGGGCTACATAAGGATGGCAGAGGGCACGAAGCCTCCAAGAAACTATAGGCGACCAGTGTACCTCGTGTTGGATCCAAGTTTTATTGTGGACAACCAACTCTATCTGACAAAGAATGGTGTCATTTTATTTCATGGTGACATTCCTTTCCAGTACCTCCACGTCAAGGAACAACTCCCTACCATTGCATGCAACGTTGTTCATCAAGGACGTGGTCACTCTCTACCTCCATCGGTTACAGGTGGTTCATGGCACACCAACACAACATGGAACCATGTCATGAAGGAGAAAGGTCCAACATTTATTCCTGGACAAGACATTCCTGAGGAAGTCAGAATCACAGCATGGGAGTTCATGGGTCAGCAGGTTCCACAAAACTATGGAAGATTGGTTTTTGGTACACCACTATGCAACGAGAATGATTTTGACCCGGTTGTGGAATCAATCTATGGTGCTGCAGCAGAAGGCTCTCGAGAAAGAGAGGTATCTGCGCAGGCTGATGAAACCATGGAAAATCCATATGAACAACCATCAAGAAGAGGACGCTCTCCAGAAAGAGAGGAACCTCAAGATGTATGGGAGCAACAACGCTCCTCATCAGGAAGTCCAGAATCACCACAACATGATGATCCTCAACAAGATGCTCAAGACAATCAACAAGAGGAGCCATCAGTGGACGTCCATGACGACCCAATGGGTGAAGAGGCTGTCAATCTCTGGGAAGCAGAAGATCCACCAGATGATATCGAAGACCCTGTTGTAGAACAGGCTACCAAAAGTTCAATTTCTGCATCGAATCCCTGGGTCCTGTATGAGGCAGGTATTGTCTGTGCAAGAGAAGAGAGCGGTGAACTCATCAAGAACTCCTCAGGAGAAAAAGTGATAGTTCTGCGTGAATGGAACCTACTACTCTCTTCACAAAAGATAGCACTTCGTAGACAATCGATCACTCGCTCAGACTGGGAGAAGTTACCATGGACAGGACATCTATGCTTACTCTTCACAAGAGCTTGGGAGATTGGACGCATGTTGGCACACTTCCATCGAGAAAGAAACAGTGAAGCCATGGAAGGTTATTTGGACTCTTGTCGACGACATTGGACAGACTGGATGCGAGGTCAAGTTGCCCCAACAGGTTGGGAAGACAGATTCAGTATCAGCAGAGACGAATGGAGAGAGAAGTTCTTGCTATACGAAAGAGACTTAGCAATACAGAAGGACATGGAGTATCTCTCAGAAGCAGTCTTTGTCTTTTACACCAAGCATCTTGATCAGTTCATTAGAGAGAACAACAAACTCTGGGGAGATTTCTGCAAGAGAAAGAGAGACCGTGATGGTAACATTTTGGATGCACTGGAGTTGAACACTCATGGGTATGACATGACTATCCAAGGAATTACAGTTCCCATGAACAAGAGAACAGTCATCCCAGAACCTGAACGGCATTTCTCGTTTTCCACAAAAATGATGATCATGGCAATCGATCTGTATGAAGATGAAGCACCTGCTAGCTTCAGCCATTTCACAGTTTTTGCTTTGAACAAGCTTCGACAATTTGTGGATAGCAGAAAGGAATTGACTGCTCAGTCTTACAGATTCTTTGTTGAACATGCCTACAATCAATTCTTTCAGCATGAAGCATTCCATCAATCTGCAAGAGCAAGGACAAAGGTCAGGGAATGCGGTTCAGGTGACTTCCACACATCTACAAAGCTCGATGGCTATATCTGGGTAGCTGGAAAGGACAAGATTGCTCACATCCCAGAATCAGAGCAACAGAATGTGGACATGGAAGATCACGATGATGATGATGCTGAAGATGATTTGGAGTTTTTGCCAAGACTACAAGTTTTTGTCAGGAAAGAGGAGGAAAAGGCATCAGGCTCTCAGGAAAGAGAGGAAGAAGGTGTATGCTCTCAAGAAAGAGAGGAAACACAACCACAACAAGAAGATGAGGTATTACCAGATGCAAATCCTCGAAGAAATCTGGAAGATCGACAGGGACTGTTTTTAGTCAGGCAACTCAAACCAGAGCACAGACAGATCCTCCATGATATTACACTCGCAGGCCAATCAATCCTCACAGGAGATGATCTTGACGGAGGTCAACCCCTTGAACGTGGTGACATAAGCTTCTTCTCATTATGGTTGATGATGTCGGCATTATCAGATGCTTCCTTTTCAACATTTATGGAGCAGTATGCACCCATGATGGGTTATGAGATCTCTTACGACAAGTATCATGAGTTCAAACTGGATATTGACCAAGTTCTCAAGGAGAATGAACACCTTGGCGCAGAAAATTTCTTTGGAGCAGAGGATCCTGATTTGGTGGACGATGATCCAGACACTCCTCTTCCAGATCTTCAAAGACCAGGCGCGGGTGATCCTGAGTACAAGCATACTATTGAAAGTTTGAACATTGAGGACAAGCATATCATTTTGGAAACTGATGATGACAAATTGGTTGAGTGTACATTGAAATGGATCAGTATGTGCAATCAGAATGTTCAACAAAAGATCAAGGACAGTTTTGTCAAACCAGAAGAACGACAAGAGAAAGAAGAGGATGAAGATGAGGAGATTGCTGTCGAAGAAGAAGAAGAAGAAAAAGACACACAGGAGCCACATGTCCCAGCTGAAGGCTCTTCAGAGAAAGAGGAATCAGCTCCACCTGAACGCTCCTCAGAAAAGGAGGAATCAGGGGAAAAGAAAACAGACATTCAAGATGATGAGACAGCTCCTGAAGTGAAACCTGCAATTCGACTTTACTATGGTCAAGATATCACTGGAAACGAAGATGATTCAGTTTTTCGAAAATTGAAGGATTGTTTTTCAGATGATTACCATGGTGAATGGGCAGGATTTTACAACAAAGGTTATCCAGCGTCTTCGAAGCATCGACATATGTTTTGGCATGTTAAGTACAGGAAGACCATGTCTCCACATCAAGATTATTGGTACCATCTTACAGATGACCAGTTGATGGTTGAGTACATTGCCAGACACAAGGATCAGGATCCACAACTAGAATTACAAGAACTCAATCAGCGCATTGAATATGGTTGTAGTGATCCTAGGATGCATCCTCTTCATCAAGACAAAGCAGAAAGATCCTCAAAAGAAGCAGAAAAGAGGATTGATGACGATTTTGGAAATCTCACAAGGGTACTCCAAGATTACGTTGAGGACCACAAGGTCTTGCCTTACTGTATGATCTTGCATAGCTTGGCTTACAGATATTTAGGTGGAGGCCTATCAGACCCAACTTACAAGGATGCCGAATTTCCATACAGATCCTCTCCACAGATAACAGCAATGTTTTGGAATTTGGGAAACTGGTGCAGAAACAGATTTGAAAATGCCCGGTTCCAGAAAGATTTCAGCAATTCATTCCACACATTGACTACACTATCGATGAGGATCATGAAAAATTTGATGAAACCAAATCACAGTTCAACAATTACTTCATCAATGTCATCAAGAACTTTGGAGGACATCTTTTCATGAATTGCGAGGCTGGTTCATTGTATCCTCACAGAGAAAGACTCGACGAGGTTGACTTTAAAACTTGCTTCAATGACTATCATGACTTGATGGTGGCAGCTCGCCTTGGAAAGGATGGCTATATCAAGCAAATTGCTGGATATCACACAGATGACAACGACACACGAGTTCGACAAGTCTCATGGGCAATCTTTGAAGTATCTTGGGGAAAGACAAAGGATCGAGATACAGATGAGATTGTTGACTTGACAAGAGCTAGGATGAGAATGACACGTGTGTGCGTTTATCACGTCGGACAGAAGTATGCATCAGACTCTGCTGGGATTGTTGGTGAGTGCTTAGCTGTTATGGCTTTTGAGTGTGCCAGATATCAAGTTGACTTCATCGCAGGTGATGGAAACAAGGCATGCTATTACAGCACACCAAAATCTCCAGGTGTCCCTACATACCAACACAGCCTTATCCAATTCTGGATCAACAGAATGGTAGGTGTTGCAACACAAGCCATGCGCAAGTATTTTGATTCATCTTGCCCTCCAATCAGGGTCAAGCATTTCATTTCTTGCAGTTATCGTGACTTGGATTTTCTTGCAACGCACTTGGATGGCATTACAACAGCAACATACACCGACGAGCTCATGAACAAGACAAATGGTAAAGGTGATTGTTGTATGTTAACAGTTGTTGAGTGGGGTCATTCACGTTTGATGTGTGAGGAACGCCCAGAAGACTTTGATGGAGATGAAGATCGCATGAACTATGTGGGTGAATTTTACTTCAAGGTAAATGAAACTTGCTTACATGGTGATCACAACATCTTCATGGTTGCCCCAAATGATCGTGATGCTCATAATCCAATTCTTGTTCATCTGGATCCTTCTGATATGTCATGGAATGAACGACATCATTACAAACAGGCTTTCAAGAAGAAGCAGTATGCAGATACAAGAAAGGAAAGACAGAAGGAGAAAAAGAGAAAGGCATATGAAGAACAAGCATCAACGTATCAGGGCAACGTTAGTTGGGGTGGATCCTCATCTTCAGCGTCCAGACCATGGAGATCAAGTGAGTGGCGATGAATGAGTGTATACTTCTTTAAATGAAGATAACACAGCATGAGAGGCCGTGTGCAGTTTTTCTGTGCGTTCAACTTATTTCACACAGATGGCATATACTCTTTTAGATAGAGATAATGCCACAAGTGTCTGAACTTCAATTTAATGTAAAATAGATACTCTTGTAATTAGAGATACTATATACATTTATCTCCATGAATCATCCGGCGAGCAGACCACTCCGAATGGAGCGAACTCCAAAAATTTACCAACTTCGATTTCAGTCCATTGTTTGCTTGAATGAGCAACTTTGGAGATCCGCTATTTCCGTTTATTTCGTGATTTGGTCAATTGTTTTTCGTATGACCTGAATTTCTGAATCTTGCAAACCCGAACTTTTCAATTCGAACCTTCACCGGTAGAGCGAGGCATTTTGCCTATGGAGAGACCGTGCGCGAAGCACCATTGGTCGCTACTGGAAAAATTAGCGAATCCGCTGTTCTTTTTCGACATGTCCTTAGGACATTCGCTGCTTTCACGTGTTTTTCAATTCGAAGCCACTGCGTAACTCCGGTTTCTTTTGCTATTTGCCATTGTGTAGAGAAGTCAGGAAGATACTCTTAATACCAATTGGGTACGGCAAGGCGTAGTGCTCTACTCATTGCTTTTGAATTTGTGCGTGTGTTTTTGTTTCGACCTAATACCTACATAGGTACATGCATGAGTATTGAGCACATTTATATGCGCCCTTCAAGGCTCAAGAGGTATATAGAGTAACCCTGTAGACAAGCACAGACCGGCAACAGGCTGAGTAAAACAAGTGCTGTCATTGGGGAAGACGCCTTAGCTGATCTTGAAGTAGACGCTAGGGCCCCTCTTCACCCCCTCCCCCCCCCCCCCCCTCCCCCCCTCCCCACCACCACAACCATCACCACCATCACCACCACCATCATAATCATCATCATCATCATCGTCATCATCATCGTCATCGTCCTCTCCATCGTCCTCGTCCTCGTCCTCGTCCTCGTCATCATCATCATCATCATCATCATCATCATCGTTATTCAATTACATTTTATCATTATTGGCAATTATTGTCATTATCACGAAAGCTAGCGTCAACTCGCTAGAGTCTTCTTGCTTTAGCACGTATTCCGGGGCTCCCCAAGGACATCACGTGATTTTTCCCGCGAAAGGGCCCCCCCCTGCCCCCTCCCCCATATATATCATTGTTATATATCATATATCAATATATCATTGTTGCATCCTCGTTGGGACGAACAATGCCGCGACACGATGATGACAGTCCCTCCGCAACTCACCTCTTCCCTTCCTTCTTTCTCCTACCCCGCTAGCTTTCGTCATCCACCCCCGGCCTCAAGTTTATTTTCAGACTTTGACCAATTCTCACCTCTCTTGCCTTTGCTTCTTCATCACTCTTTCTTTCTGCTTCTGTCAGTGTTATCCATGTTCCCATTCTTGTTCCGATTGAGCCAGTGCTCTGAACCCTTCAGGAACCCGTTGCTGCTGGATGTGGCGGCCACAGAGAACGGACGTGCCCATGTCATCACCGACGGCCTGGCGGGCGCGGAGCAGCAGATGATGCCGTTGCTTGGGTTCTTGGCGAAGAGTCGACGAGAGGCGGAATTTCCCACCGAAATTCTGATGTGACTTGGCCACTCAACGGTTGGGCCGGTTGGGTTGAGCGATTGTTTTGGGGCAACGCAGTTGCATTTGGTGAATTTTGGATGATTGTGTGAGGCAACAGGGTACAGATTCAGATAGATAAGAGAGTAGAAGTCACAAGCGTTGATGATGCGCGCAGTCGGGGTGGTTGGGGCAATTGCGATCGGCAATCTGTCCTGAGAATGGAATGGAAGCGGCTACTGCCATGCCCTGCCACTTTGTTGTTGCAGTGGCCTGGCATTTTCGCGCTAAGGAAAGGCTTGGATGTCAACATTGCCAGCGCTATGGCAAGCGAAGCTTCCGACAAAACCGCCATTCTGAATTGTTTGATTTTGCCACGAGCAGGGACTAAAGCTCTTCAACAAGAAGCCCCAGCCGCTCATGAAAGCAACTTGATTGAACTTTGGAGTTCTCTTTCTGATTTTCCTCTCACCCCTTGATTGAGTCAACCTTGACCCAAAGGGATCATGTGCCCAAAATGCGTTCCGTTTCGCTCAGTTTTTGTCGCAGTTGCGAAACCTTTTCCAAACTTTCGCGCTGAGGTTATGCTGCAGTGGGCCGTGCGCTAGCCGGGCACTTCGCCCTAGCCAATTGGCTCCTTGGAATTTTGAGAGAATTGATTTACCGCACACTTTGAATCAGACGTCTTTTTGAGAGTACGATTTTGCCGTTCTGCCTCCCAAACGGCTTGGATCTTCGCCAAACGCCGCAGCTGAGGTTTTCTTCCATAGCGAAAGGTCTGGACACCTCGAGGTGGGCTGGTCCCAGCCGAAGCAGGGTTCGGGTACAGAGCAAGGTTCAGCAGTCAAGAATCGCAATCTATGGCTGACATTATTTCTGATGGTTTTTCACACAGGGTGCAATCTGCGGATCATTCATTTTTTTAAAGCATGGATTGAAGTTGGACTGTGGCCACTGGGTGTGGCAGTTGCTCGTTGATTTGGACACTGCAGATACCGGGAACACGTTTGGGACTCTCTGACCTGCAATTTTGACGCTCCAGCGGCCTATAGGCTCTTAACAGCTCTGCAAAACGACGAGAAGCGACGTGTGGTGCAGCTCTCCTTGACGGGATGCTGCAACTTGACCACAAAAGAGTGCTGCAGACATAAAACGATGCCCGCCGGGAAAAAGAATTGCTGGGCAAAAAATGAGGTCTAGAGTCAAAGGGAGCAAGTTGGGTATGGATAGAAAGGGATTAGGAGTGCAACCTCCTAAGCCTGCTTCCCGGGATGGAAGGCACGCACCCTAGCCCACTAAAGGTTTACGTCCTGAAAAGCCAAGATGTCATTTATTGGATATGAATTGTAATTGAGGGTTCAGAACCAATGCAAGGGCTTCTTTTTTCGCAGGTGTCCAGTATACCAGTGATGTCCTCCCAGCCGGTGAAACATGCTCCAACAGGTGCATAGCAGGTGGGTCGATCTGAGCCGTTTTGCGCCGAGGCAAGTTTGATGACGCACAGCTCAGCACTTTTCTGGAACACTTGCCACCTCAACTGCAGGTCCTGCGTGCCCTGGCTCGGATGTCGGATGTTGCCCCAAGATTTGAAGTTCCGGTCCAAGCATGTTTAAACTTAAACCATTTCAAGCTTTAAGCCGATTAAATACGTTTAGAGCCATGAAACCCCAAACGTTTCAACGTTTACATATGGGGCTGTTTGAACATGTCCCGAATGAGTGATGGAGGAAATAAGAACGGGTCAGCGAAAAAGAAGCACCAGGGTGATGTCACTATCATCAGATTTCTCAGTGCTTGATTCTGCAAGTGCGCATGATCTCATGCAGTTGGGCCCACAATCTCTTGGAATTCGTTTATGCAAACATGAACATGAGATTGAGGCTTGGACCTGGGCTTCACAGCCGTGGAATGCGTGCAGTTGGACACGCCGTTGTCGGAACTGCAGGAGCTCTCCCTGCGCATCATCAAGACGTCTGTGCGGCAGGTGCGGGTTGGGAGGTGAGTCAAAAATTGGAATCTTTGAAACCATGTGAGATCCCACACTACGGCTATAAACACCCACCTTCGCAGAATTTCGGGTTTGAGGCTGGTTTTCCCCTGCCTTTTTACTGCTTCGTGGCCAAACAGACATATCGTTCAACCTCAGGTGAAGCTGCAACGGAGTATGATGCCGAAGCTGCGAGTCTCGGCAAAGCTGCTGAGTTTTGGGTCGCAGCGTTTGGACTTGGCAAAATTGACCCAACAGTAGATGCCTATTAGCGGTTTGCCATGGATACCCGGGTCAGGCCAGTCATTCTGAAACATCCAAATGCCCTCATGTCACTTTGGAGTTCATCGACATGGCGGTTCACAGCATGCTCAGAAGCGAAGAAATCTCGAAAGATTGCTCCAGAACTACAGCATGATTGGTGAGAGGGAGATGCAGTAACGGCTTTGATGTTTGTGAAACGGAGCCTCACTTTTGTAGAAAGATGTGCATCGGAGTCTCCACTTTTCTGGCTTTTGCGGGTCTGTCCTGAGTTGGCTGAGGATCCATGCAACTTTGGTTGTCCAGTTTGCCCGAGCTTGAGGAGTTTGGACGATCGTTGATTTGTTTGCCAAGGATGCATCTAAAGGATAAGGAATCATAAAGGTGTCACAGGGTATATCGTCATTGTTCTTAATTATTCTTAATTAATTATTCTGTAAATATGCGGATATCAGTGGGATTGCCTGGGTATTTATATTGATCTTAAGGTCTTTGTCATGAGTTTGCGGTTCATACCATGTTTCTTTTCGAGTTCGCCAAGTAACAATTTTATCGAGAAAGGCTTGCGAAAGTCAGATCTCCTTAAAACAATGACAGAACAATCACACAACCATTCAATATGCAAACTACCAGGATAGTTCTCATGAGGGTTCCAAGAAAGGAACGGGCAAAATTCATGATCAGGTCCTGACTGAGTCCTGTCTTCACAAGGGACATGGTTGGTTCTTGCCGCGAAAGGTTCACGAAAGTACTAGATATGATGTTTCGCGAAGAAGGCATTTCCAGATGAAAGAAAAGATCAACAAACGCACGATTTTGACTGTAAAAAAGTGCCACCTAGACCCAGCCAAACCCAGACCCTGAGCAACCTTGTCCCACTCAACCGCCTTTGACAACTGGTGTTCTCTCGAAAATTGCAACCCCAACATCCAATGGTTCAAAATCTTAAGCCTCGTTTTCAGCGCCCAAATCTGCCACAACGTATCATAACTTGGGGCATCCTCCAATTTAAGATTATCATGACTGGCTTCCGGTGGCTGAACCAGGAGCTGCAACTGCTCTTGAGACGCAACTGTGACGGGCTGAGAGAATTGGTTCTGCATGTGCACAGATGTCCCAAGTTGGCAAAGGCTGCCAAGCACCTTGGCCAGTTGTGCCCGCCGTGTTCGTTTCCACACCAACGTGTCAATGCAAACACTGCCCATTAACATCCATTAACATGCACTGACATTCATGAACAATCATTAACATTAACATTCATCAACATTCATGAACAATCATTAACATCCATGATACATTCCTGAACTTCCAGGAACATCCATCAACATCTTTAAAACACTTTAAGTATCGACCTTTTTTACCAACATCGATCAACCCATGGGGATTTGGGACACCTGGCTTTGGCGCGGGGGATCCAATTTTATGGCAGCTTTGATTAGGGAAATTCTTATAAACCAGTATTAGCATGTATGAACCATGGTTCGAACCAAATTGAAGTACGTGGTTCGAACCTATCTCTATGTATAGCATATGTTTATCTGTAGGAAATTCCCTTGCAAATACATCCATGCACAGTTGAATAGATACCTGCATATGTTTTTATGTAGTAGCTTAGTAGACATAAGTCAACTTGAAGAGTTGCTTCTCTTCCAAAAGCTTCGAGCCCAGGCAAGGCATCTATGACTCTGTCCATGGGTGGCCCTGGCGCCACACGGACAAATGGATCAGCATCGAAGAAGTCGAATCTGCCTGGTTTCAGATGTTCGGAGGCAAGAATCTTCCGGCCGATGCCGTCCCCAGAGCAAGATTGGATTTTGCGAAGTTTCAGGAGATGAGTCCAGATCTGCCCTTCCCTTGCAGCGAAACAAACTGCAGCACCTTCCACCCCAATCGACATGGCTTTTGCCACAAGCATCGCTTCCATCGTTTTGGAAGGAAACTATCCGCTGCAGTAGTGAGAACCTTGGGCTGGTCGGAGTTGGTCCTTCTTCTCACCATTCAAGCAGCGGCAGAGATCCAAAGCAGATTTTTGCTTTTGGTGATTTTAGTGTCGTTGCTTCCAGTGACCTGCATTTTTCTCGAGGAAAGCACTGGCATGTCAGCGGCTTCCATTTGCGTCACATTCCTGGTCGTTTCCGTTGGCACTTGTTTGTACACCGCCAAGCGCTTGGATGGTATGCAACAGAGCGTCTTCAACGTGGCGCTTGCCACTGAAGCCAGCTACTTTCAAGTGCTGCAGCCTTCATCAGAAACCAGCAACAACCTGGTACAGGTGTCAACCATACTGAGGAGCCATACAGACGGCTCATCTCAAGAGCTACAGACCCAGCAAGACTTGAGAAGGAACTATGAGCTAGCGAAAAGTCACATGAGTATTTTTCAGAGTGCTATTTGTGAACCACTTGCAAGCACAGGGCTAGAAGTTGTTGCGAAGATGAAATCCCTTACAGAGCTGGACGAAAGGGAAGGAGGAGCGGATATTTTGTTTTGCGAAGTCTGGTGTGACAATCTGCAGGAAGTCCAAGATGCGTGGGACATGCTGAAAGACTTGGATGGTGTGGAAATCGTCTCAGCTCGCGATTTTTTCGCAGTTGCATCTTACAAAAAAAACTGTAAAGTTGTGGTGTCTCTCCAGGGCTACTTGACCACAGTTGTTTTGATGGAGAAATCTCTGAGTTCTTGGGAGGCTCAGAAAGGCCTCTCTGATGCAGCAGATTCCTTGGGTCTTTTAGACAAGACCAAGGCATCAGCTTGGGAAGTTTCTCGACTCCAGCGTGATGCTACGGTCCCCAGGTGTGTGTTTGTGGCCACTGCCCTCCTGCGACTAGTTGCACTTTTCTCGTGTTACATCATTGGCGTACAAATTGGCGGGGACCTATTTTTGGGTCTGTACGAAGGTCTGTACCATTGTACCTATCTTTATGACGAGGATGGTTATTCTTATGAGTGTGGAATGAAATTGAATCTGAGGATGCTCGCCATGACCTTGCCCTTCTTGACATGTTTTCTGATCCTGCTGTGGGAGATGCTGAGCTGTTGCTGCTGCTGTCTTTGCTGCTGCAGGCATCGAAGGAGCTTCAAAATTCGTCCACGGCCAACCCAACTCTGGTATCGAAGGTATTTGGGCGTGCAGGGATGCTACTATGCCTTCAAAGTTGCAGCCCTACAGTTCTTGACAGTGGTGATGCAAGGGCTGGCCAAAGCCAGTCTATTCCGGACCATCCAGGATACCCATGGCTCTGAATCCTTGCGGGCCAGCACCGCTGTTCACTGCTTCATCGTGCTTCTTTTGTGTAACATCCTCTTTCCAGCCATGATTCTTGTGATACCGAACTATGTCTTTAGCCGTGTCGGTGCAGCTTTGCTTGATGCAGTTTTGGATGTCGGCTACATGGTGACCTCGATCTGGCTATACGTTGTCTTTGCCACAGAAGAGTCTTTGACCGACATTTTTTTGAGCAGTTTCTTAAACTACATGTCAATATACATCTGCGTCGCACATGTGTTGTGCGTGTGTCGATCTTTGGAGACTGCAGATTGGATCGCGCTTTTCCAAGTCCCGCGGGCTCCCCCCACCGGCAAAGCCTGGAAGAGAATTCTTTTTTCCACGGCATACGTGGCTTTTGTTTCTATTCTGCTTGGGGGCATTGTCCTTGGTGCCTTCACGAGTCATGATGGGCTGTGTCCCCCTTGCCAATGTGCAGCTGTCGCCCCAACATCGCTTCTACTCGAACGCTGCGTGATTCCCACCGGCTATGTTGCGCAGGGTGCCCCTGATATGCTTGAGTTCAACTTGACGAATCGCAACATCACAGAAGTTCTGCCAGATGCATTCATTGCAAGGGGTGCACACCAAGAAGTAGGATCTATTTCGTTGCGTGGAAACCATTTGACAGAGCTGCCAGAGGGACTTTTTCGTGATCTTCTGCAACAGACACGCATTGACACTGTGGACCTGGCTGACAATAGAATTGCGACTCTTTCCCGAACTTTCTTTCACGGCGGTTCCTCCGGGGAATCGACCGTCATAGGTGATTTGCATTTGGAAGGAAATTGTTTGACGACGCTTCCACCTGGAGTCTTTCATGGTCTCAGACTTGATGATGACAATGGCATCCTTGACATGTCGCAGAACAAGTTGCAGGAATTGCATGCAGACACCTTTCATGGTCTCACTATTGGTCGCCATGGCATCCTGAACATCTTGCACAACCAGTTGCAGGTGTTGCATGCAGACGCCTTTCATGGTCTCAAATTTGGTGACAATGGCATCCTGGACATGTCGCAGAACAAGTTGCAGGTGCTGCATGCAGGAGCCTTTCATGGTCTCACCTTTGAATGGTACGGCATCCTGGACATGTCGCAGAACCAGCTGCAGGTGTTGCATGCAGACGCCTTTCATGGTCTCACCTTTGGTCGGTACTGTTCCAGATGCATCCTGGACATATCGCAGAACCAGCTGCAGGTGTTGCATGCAGACGCCTTTCAACATCTCACATTTGGTAAGAATGGCATCCTGGACATGTCGCAAAACAAGTTGGAGGTCTTGCCTCCGAAGGTCTTTGACGGTCTGACGCTCAACCGACTGTACCTACAAAGCAATGACTTGGCTCAGTTGCATCCAGAGACCTTTCAAGGTCTGAACTTTCAGTGGCGCTGTTCGAATTGCATCCTGGACATCTCGCAGAACAAGTTGCAGGACTTGCCTCCGAAGGTCTTTGACGGTTTGAGCTCCTTGGGGTCCCTGAACTTGAGCCACAACGAGTTGGTGTCGCTTCCGGATGATGTCTTTGATGGTCTCATGTCTCTTCGCAGCCTGAGGCTGGAAGGCAACCGGCTCCGGAGCCTTGGCGGCAGACCCTTCTACTGGTTGGAGTTCTTGGAAGAGCTGAACCTGGAGCAGAACCAGCTGACAGATCTGGATGAAGATGTCTTTGACTCTCATTTAAACAAATTTTTCCAGGACTATGTTTTTTACAAGCGGAACCTGTTGGAGCTGAACCTGGGTGGCAACCGGCTCACAACGTTGCCCGGTGGCCTCTTCAACGGTTTCAGGAAACTTCGAACGCTGCAGCTGCAGAGCAATCAGCTGGTGAGACTTCCGCCAAAGCTGTTTCAGACTCTCGGCAAAGTTCGTTGGGCGTTCACAGAATTTTAGAGTATGTGATGCAAGGTGACAGCCTCGTCTTCAGTGTCATTAATCATTTCAGTAACCGACAAAATTATTGTACTTTATGTAATGCTAGTTTAGTCTTGCTTCGCCTTGGCCTTTCTGTTGCACAAATCCTTCACCGATAGGGGACGACCCTATACATCCCTATACCGATACCCCATTTGTGATACCTCCCGGAGCACTGAAATCCTCACAACCGATAGAGGAGAATCCTAATTTGTGCATGGCATTAAATTGAACAATATTATTTGCCCGCTACTCATTTGTTTCGTTTTTAACGCCAGAACGTGTGACAATTTTCACACTTTCATATAGCCTATGTGACAAAACAATGGGTCGTTTGCAAAAAGCTCTGAAGATCTGACGCAGTAATCTGTCTCTGTGAGTTCCCAAGGTCCGCCAGGGGTTGCACAAATCCTACAAGGGTTTCTCAAACAACATGATTTGCCGTGCTGTTGGTGAGATCGAGTTAATTATTTCCTTAAAGACCTACAATTTTGCAAGCTATTCATACCGCAATATCCTCAATAGTTCAAGTCCTTTTTGCAAGTGACTGCTGAGAGAAAATGTCAACCGGCCTTCCAATTTGCGTGATGATTGGCAACGTTGCCATGTGGAAACTGAAACTGTTTGAGTTTGCTGAACTGCATTTATCCCTGCCCCGGCTAGCACCTGAGGAATTTGAGCTCCTTGGAGTTGCTGAACTTGAGTCGAAATGCACTTGAAGAACTGCCTCCCAGTCTTTTTGATGCACTGAACTTGTCAGTGATCGACTTGAGTCACAACAAGCTGAGAACGCTGAATGCTACGCAGTTCGACCTGGAGAGCCTCACCACCTTGGACCTACGTGGAAACCGCCTGACCGATGCCACGCGGGAGGACCTGGCACGCCTCAAGGTGGAGCTCCATGTGGATTGAGGTGCTGTGCTCCTGGAAATTGATGGAAATTGCCTTCGGAACTTGGATCTGACTCTGATGATCTCAAGTTTTCTCCTCCGAGGCGGTGTTGAAGCTGCTTACTAATTCAGAGGTTTTCTCGCTTCAATCATTAGACTCGGAGCAAAGACTCGTGGCAAAAGTTGCGCGTCAGCTGTGAAGGTAGACACTCTCTGCGCTTTGCAGGTTTTGTGGAGGAAAGATGCAATGTTGCAACAATTGACAGACCTTTGTGTTGGCCGAAACCTTGAGGCTCCAGTTTCGCGCCAGGAAACAGAATGGTTACCATGGATTCCCATGGCATTTGCACCATGTTTTTCCGCCATGACTTTGGAACCCCTGATCTTATGATTGGCATTTGAGGCCCACCCAACATGAGAAGACATCTGAACCATGGTCAACAGGTGGCCAGGCTGAACGGTGAACAAGTTTTGATCCTACACAGCCGGAGAAACACTTCCACTGCCATGGCCCGTATTCAAGTCCCAAAGAAGGGCACCTTCACGTGCGACAGCAGCACGGCAGAGTTGGCAGTGGAGTACTTGCGGCAAGTGTCACTTGGCTGTCACAGGCGGATCCAATGTGCCGTGGACACGATTGGACTTTGATTGGTTTTCGCCTTGGGTTTCAAGTTAACTGTTATAGACATAGATTCATATTTTTTTCATATCTTTCAATGAAATGAAACGAGGGCAAAACTGTGGGGTCGTCCTCCAAGCATTCCTGCAAGCGCCTGAGGTTGGATGAGCCTTGGCACGGCAATGTGCTGCTGTCCTGTGGTCCACACAAGTTGGAACCCAAACAGCAGCTGCAGGAATTCAATGCCGATTTTGTGCCTTGGTACGGGGCGTTGGTTTGTTTTTGTGGATGGTCCTGGCAACTTGATCAATTGGCAGACAGACGGTTTGTGCTGCACTTGTTGCGAAATCTGCACGTACCCTGGAAGAACGCAGGTCCGGAGGGTTGAAGGAGTTTTCAAAACCAGAGAGGCAGACTGTCCTCCATGCTCTCAGGTGTTCGCGAACTATTCGTGGCTAAGTTCCGGACCTCCAATTAATATCGCAGCAACAGAACTGCGAGGAATCACTATCGAACAGTTGTCTTCTTTGCAGCTTGGACTACACCAGCACACAGCATGGCAGATGCCACGGCAATTCGTTTTTTTCGCTTGTGAGCAAAGGGTCTGAAAAAGCTTGAACACATCACATCACATAATCGCAGACCCAAACTGGGCACCGAGGTTGGTCTTTGTAGAAGACGTTGCCTCCAGCTGGTGCGAAGCACACCACTTGGGATACGGGCAGCCTTTGTCTTTTGAGGCCAGGTGTTGGCATCATTTCGGTCGTGTCAGTGGCGCTGCAAGGAACCGACTTATAAAGATGAAAAGCGTAAACAACAACTGATAGTTCCAATTCTATTTTGTTGGAATTCCTCATTCTGAAGGCTTGCCACATGTCTGATTCCAGTTACTGGACTTCAGTGAATCTCGGCTCCGCCAGGCCTTCAACTTACATCACGCAAACTTCTGGGTCATTAAACCCGCCACGGCTGGTCACGGAAGAGGTGGCTGCAGCTACGTCGAGTTGGTGGCCACCTCGGCCCAGATGCAACGCCCCTTGTGGCAACTTGGCTCCGGGCGCACTTTGGGAAGACCTTTTTTGTGAAGAAAATCAGAAGATGTGGTAAACCTTATACAAACCAAGCTCGCTTCACACTATTCAGATGTAACCAGTTATGACGGAGTCACGAGATTGGTAACAACCTAACAGTCAATAACTGGGCACTGGGCATGATTCAAAAGTCATAGCATTGAATAAATGAACAAACATATGCAGTAATTAGCTTGACAGGAGTTTTCCTGAGATTTCACAGCTCCAAGCTCAGAGACGTATAGCATAGCTCTTGAGGTTTGTCTCCCATGCTTGGCTGGAGCCGGTGTGCAAGTTCGTGGCGTGCCTCAAGTGTCACGCTTCTTTGCGCCAGTTGCCCGATCAAACGGCCTACTGGGTGTGTGCCTACGCCAACAACCAGAACAACCAGAAAGAGCTGGAGAAGGAGATTGGCAAGAACCCCCGGAAGACGTCCTTCTACCGCGCCATCAAGTTGTGCGCTGGGGTCTTGCTGGTCTTGGACGAGAACGCCACACCCTTCACTCGGACCTTTGCCTGAAAGTTGGGAGCATGGGTTGGCGAGGTTTGGCAGGCAAGACTAGACCCTTAAGATTCTTAAGATAGTTTTTGATTATGCAAAACATTGAACATCCTTTTCCTAAAGGAACGCCTCTCCCCAAAAGACGCGCAGTTTACCCTTGCCCATTCATCCTGAGCTTTATAAGGATTTGGTGTTGCTTTGAAGAGTCCATTGCAGTGGAAGAACGCAACAAGGGGACGCTTGGCGTTGACTTTGACTTGCGGCTTGCTGCACATTGCATCGCTGATCATTGTTTATTTTCAGACTTCGACCAATTCTCACCTCTCTTGCCTTTTGCTTCTTCATCACTCTTTCTTTCTGCTTCTGTCAGTGTTATCCATCTTCCCATCCTTGTTCCGATTGAGCCGATGCTCTGAACCCTTCAGGAACCCGTTGCTGCTGGATGTGGCGGCCACAGAGAACGGACGTGCCCATGTCATCACCGACGGCCTGGCGGGCGCCGAGCAGGAGATGATGCCGTTGCTTGGGTTCTTGGCGAAGAGTCGACGAGAGGCGGAATTTCCCACCGAAATTCTGATGTGACTTGGCCACTAAACGGTTGGGCCGGTTGGGTTGAGCGATTGTTTTGGGGCAATGTAGTTGCAATCAGATTTTGGTGAATTTTGGATGATTGTGTAAGGCAACAGGGTACAGATTCAGCTAGCTAGATAAGAGAGTAGAAGTGACAAGCGTTGATGATGCGCGTAGTCGGGGTGGTTGGGGCAATTGCGATCGGCAATCTGTCCTGAGAATGGAAGCGGCTACTGCCATGCCCTGCCACTTTGTTGTTGCATGTTGCCACATATTAGGCACGTTCTGCACATGTGCTGTATGTCACTCACTCTACTTTCACTCGCCAGCAGTGACCTGGCAGTGTCGAGCTAAGGAAAGGCTTGGATGTCAACATTGCCAGCGCTATGGCAAGTAAACCCTCAGATAGGACCAAAATTCTAAACAGCATACGACTACCTCGAGCAGGGACTGTTTTTCTTGAACAAGAAGCCCGAGACACTCATGAAAGCAACTTGATTGATCTTTGGAGTTCTTTTCCTTCTGATTTCCTCTCACCCCGTGCTGAGTCAACCCATTCTCCAGGGGTCAGCACTTCAGCACTGGCTGTTTCCTTTGAAGTCTTGACCCAAAGGGATCATGTGCCCAAAATGCATTCCGTTTCGCTTAGTTTTTGTCGCATTTGCGAAACCTTTTCCAAACTCTTGCGTTGAGGTTATGATGCGGTGGGCCGTGCGCTGGCCGGGCACTTTGCCTTAGCCAATTGGCCCCTTGGAATTTTGAGTGAAATAGCTCTTTTGATGTACTGTACATTTAATCATGTGACCATGTTTGAAAATTCGAATCAGATGCCTGTTTGTGGAGAGTACGATTGTGTCGTTCTGCCTCCCAAACGGCTTGGATCTTCGCCAAACACCGCAGCTGAGGTTTTCTTCCATCGCGAAAGGTCTGGACACCTCGAGGTGGGCTGGTCCCAGCCGAAGTAGGGTTCGGGTACAGAGCAAGGTTCATCAGTCAAGAATTGTATGGATGGAATTAGTTCTAATGGTTTTCAATGGTTTTCACAGGGTGAAATCTGCCGATCATTCATTTTCCCCCAACAGCAAAACATTGCTATGGGGTCTTTAGCCCAGATTCGCTCCGGTGCGATCTGGTGCGATCCGGTGCAGCTTCAACACCAGGTTCCGGACAAGGTTCCGGAAGTTTCCGGTGCAGATACCTCGTGAGGTTCCGGAGGGTTCCGGTGAAGATACCTGCTGAGGCTCCGGAGGGTTCTGTGCGGTTCCGGAGGGTTCCAGTGCAGATACCTTGTGAGGTTCCGGAGGGTTCTGGTGCAGATGCTTTGTGCAATTCCAAAGGGATCCGATGTTTTTATGGCATAAGCACTTCATTTTTATGGCATAAGCGCTTGATTTTTATGGCATAAACACTTTTTGTGGCAAAAACGCAGAAGCTTTCAAGCTGTTCGGGATAACACCTGAGTTTATTTTAAACCATGGATTGAAGTTGGACTGTGGCCGCTGGATGTTGTGGCACTTTCTGATTGAATTAGAACCTGGAGATACCGCGAACACGTTTGTGACTCTCTGACCTGCAATTTTGACGCTCCAGCCGCCATAGGCTCTTAACAGCTCTGCAAAACGACGAGAAGCGACGTGTGGTGCAGCTCTCCTTGACGGGATGCTGCAACTTGACCACAAAAGAGTGCTGCAGACATAAAACGATGCCCGCCAGGAAAAAGAATTGCTGGGCAAAAAATGAGGTCTAGAGTCTAAAAGGAGCAAGTTGGGTATAGATAGAAAGGGATTAGGAGTGCAACCTCCTAAGCCTGCTTCCCGGGATGGAAGGCACGCACCCTAGCCCACTACAGGTTTACGTCCTGAAAAGCCAAGATGTCATTTATTGGGTATGAATTGTAATTGAGGGTTCAGAACCAATGCAAGGGCTTCTTTTTTCGCACGTGTCCAGTATACCAGTGATGTCCTCCCAGCCGGTGAAACATGCTCCAACAGGTGCATAGCAGGTGGGTCGATCTTCGCCGTTTTGCGCCGAGGCAAGTTTGATGACGCACAGCTCAGCACTTTTCTGGAACACTTGCCACCTCAACTGCAGGTCCTGCGTGCCCTGGCTCGGATGTCGGATGTTGCCCCAAGATTTGAAGTTCCGGTCCAAGCATGTTTAAACTTAAACCATGTCAAGCTTTAAGCCGATTAAATACGTTTAGAGCCATGAACCCCAAAACGTTTCAACGTTTACATATGGGGCTGTTTGAACATGTCCCGAATGAGTGATGGAGGAAATAAGAACGGGTCAGCGAAAAAGAAGCACCAGGGTGATGTCACTATCATCAGATTTCTCAGTGCTTGATTCTGCAAGTGCGCATGATCTCATGCAGTTGGGCCCACAATCTCTTGGAATTCGTTTATGCAAACATGAACATGTTTCAGCATGTTTTTCAAGTTTGTTTAAACGAACTTGCTAGGGTCCCCGACTACTCCGGATTAGTTTAGGTATTTTAGGTTTTGACATGGTTTAAACATTAAACACAGTGTTTAAACCGTTTAAACCAACCCCAGGCCCAACCCTGGAAGAGATTGGTTGAAAGATGCTGCAAGCCTTCCAGCCAAGCTGCACCCCTCGAGGGAAACCGGGGATCAACTGAGACCCCCCCAAGATCCGTTGGAAAGATGGGGGACCATATGCCGCAGCATCCCATTCTGAGGCTTGGACCTGGGCTTCACAGCCGTGGAATGCGTGCAGTTGGACGCGCCGTTGTCGGAACTGCAGGAGCTCTCCCTGCGCATCATCAAGACGCCTCTGCGCCAGGTGAGGGTTGGGAGGTGAGTCAAAAATTAGAGTCTTTGAAACCATGTGTGATCCCACACTACGGCTTCAAACATCCACCTTCGCAGAATTTCGGGTTTGAGGCTGGTGTTCCCCTGCCTTTTTACTGCTTCGTGGCCAAACAGACATATCGTTCAACCTCAGGTGAAGCTGCAACGGAGTATGATGCCGAAGCTGCGAGTCTCGGCAAAGCTGCTGAGTTTTGGGTCGCAGCGTTTGGACTTGGCAAAATTGACCCAACAGTAGATGCCTGTTAGCCGTTTGCCATGGATACCCGAGGCCAGTCATTCTGAAACATCCAAATGCCCCATGTCACTTTGGAGTTCATATTCATCGACATGGCGGTTCACAGCATGCTCAGAAGCGAAGAAATCTCGAAAGACTGCTCCAGAACTACAGAATGATTGGTGAGAGGGAGATCCAGCAACGGCTTTGATGTTTGTGAAAGGGAGCCTCACTTTTGTAGAAAGATGTGCATCGGAGTCTTCACTTTTCTGGCTTTTGCGGGTCTGTCCTGAGTTGGCTGAGGATCCATGCAACTTTGGTTGTCCAGTTTGCCTGAGCTTGAGGAGTCTGGACGATCGTTGATTTGCCAAGGATGCATCTAAAGGATAAGGGATCATAAAGGTGTCACAGGGTATATAGTCATTGTTCTTAATTATTCTTAATTAATTATTCTGTAAATATACGGATATCAGTGGGATTGCCTGGGTATTGATATTGATCTTAAGGTCTTTGTCATGAGTTTGCGGTTCATGCCATGTTTCTTTTCGAGTTCGCCAAGTAACAATTTTATCGAGAAAGACTTGCGAAAGTCAGATCTCCTTAAAACAATAACAGAACAATCACACAACCATTCAATATGCAACCTACCAGGATAGTTCTCATGAGAGTTCCAAGAAAGGAACGGGCAAAATTCATGATCTGGCAGGTCCTGACTGAGTCCTGTCTTCACAAGGGACATGGTTGGTTCTTGCCGCGAAAGGTTCACGAAAGTACTAGATATGATGTTTCGCGAAGAAGGCATTTCCAGATGAAAGAAAAGATCAACAACAAACACATGATTTTGACTGTACCGTAGCAACAAAAGAAAGTGCCACCTAGACCCAGCCAAACCCGGACCCTGAACAACCTTGGCCCACTCAACCGTCTTTGACAACTGGTGTTCTCTCGAAAACTGCAACCCCAACATCCAATGGTTCGAAATCTTAAGCCTCGTTTTCAGAACCCAAATCTGCCACAACGTATCATAACTTGGGGCATCCTCCAATTTAAGACAAACCATGACTGGCTTCCGGTGGCTGAACCAGGAGCTGCAACTGCTCTTGAGGCGCAACTGTGACGGGCTGAGAGAACTGGTTCTGCATGTGCACAGATGTCCCAAGTTAGCAAAGGCTGCCAAGCACCTTGGCCAGTTGTGCCCGCCGTGTTCGTTTCCACACCAACATGTCAATGCAAACACTGCCCATTAACATCCATTAACATGCATTGACATTTATGAACAATCATTAACATTCATGAACAATCATGAACAATCATTAACATCCATGATACATTCCTGAAGTTCCAGGAACATCCATCAACATCTTTAAAACACTTTAAGTATCGACCTTTTTTACCCCAACATCGATCAACCCATGAAAATTTGGGACACCTGGCTTTGGCGCGGGGGATCCAATTTTATGGCAGGTTTGATTAGGGAAATTCTGATAAATCAGTATTAGCATGTATGAACCATGGTTCGAACCAAATTGAAGTACGTGGTTCGAACCCATCTATATGTATAGCATATGTTTATCTGTAGGAAATTCCCTTGCAAATACATCCATGCATATATTTATATATGTAGTAGACTATGCCATTATAAGTCAACTTGAAGAGTTGCTTCTCTTCCAAAAGCTTCGAGCCCAGGCAAGGCATCTATGACTCTGTCCATGGGTGGCCCTGGCACCACATGGACAAATGGATCAGCATCGAAGAGGTTGAATCTGCCTGGTTTCAGTTGTTCGGAGGCAAGAATCTTCCGGAGGATGCCATCCCCAGAGCAAGAGCAAGGTTTGATGCTGCGAAGTTTCAGGAGATGAGTCCAGATCTGCCCTTTCCTTGCAGCGAAACAAACTGCAGCACCTTCCACCCCAATCGTCATGGCTTTTGCCACAAGCATCGCTTCCATCGTTTTGGAAGGAAACTATCCTCTGCAGTAGTGAGAACCTTGGGCTGGTTGGAGTTGGTCCTCCTTCTCACCATTCAAGCAGCGGCAGAGATCCAAAGCAGATTTTTGCTTTTGGTGATTTTAGTGTCGTTGCTTCCAGTGACTTGCATTTTTCTGGAGGAAAGCACTGGCATGTCAGCGGCTTCCATTTGCGTAACATTGCTGGCCGTCGCTTTTACGACTTGTTTGTACACCGCCAAGCGCTTGGATGGCATGCAACAGAGCGTCTTCAACATGGCGCTTGCCACTGAAGCCAGCTACTTTCAAGTGCTGCAACCTACATCAGAAACCAGCAACAACCTGGTTCATCTGGTTCAGGTGTCAACCATACTGAGGAGCCATACAGACGGCTCATCTCAAGAGCTACAGACCCAGCAAGACTTGAGGAGCAATTATCAGCAAGCCAAACATCACATGAATCTTTTTCAGACTGTTGTTTGTGAACCACTTGCGAGCACAGGGCTAGAAGTTACTGCGAAGATTAAATCCCTTACAGAGCTGGACGAAAGGGAAGGAGCAGCGGATATTTTGGTTTGCGAAGTCTGGTGTGACAGTCTGCAGGAAGTCCAAGATGCGTGGGACATGCTGAAAGACTTGGATGGTGTGGAAATCGTCTCTGCGCGCGATTTTTTCGCAGTTGCATCTTACAAAAAATTCTGTAAAGTTGTGGTGTCTCTCCAGGGCTACTTGACCACAGTTGTTTTGCTGGAGAAATCTCTGAGTTCTTGGGAGGCTCAGAAAGGCCTCTCTGACGCAGCAGATTCCCTAGGTCTTTTAGACAAGACCAAGGCATCAGCTTGGGAAGTTTCTCGACTCCAACGTGATTCCGAGGTCCCCAGATGCGTGTTTGTGGCCACTGCCCTCCTGCGACTGGTGGCACTTTTATCATGTTACATCATTGGCGGACAAATTGGCCGCGTAAACAGCTGGGACCCATTTTTTGGTTCGTACTGTTGCTATTTGATTTTTTTGGATTATGAGCTCTATGAGTATGAGTGTGGAAATAGTGTTCCGAGGATGCTGGCCATGAACGTGCCCTTCTTGACATGTTTTCTGATCCTGTTGTGGGAGATACTGTGCTGTTGCTGCTGTTGCTTTTGCTTCTGCAAGCGTCGACAGAGCTTCAAAATTCGTCCACGGCCAACCCAACTCTGGTATAGGAGGTATCTGGGTGTACAGGGATGCCACTACGCCTTCAAAGTTGCAGCCCTACAGTTCTTGACAGTCATGACGCAAGGGCTTGCCAAAACCAGTTTGTTCCGGACCATCCAGGATACCCATGGCTCTGAAGCCTTGCGGGCCAGCACCGCTGTCCGCTGCTTCATCGTGCTTCTTTTGTGCAACATCCTCTTCCCAGCCATGATTCTAGTGATACCGAACTATGTCTTTAGCCGTGTTGGTGCAGCTTTGCTCGATGCAGTCTTGGACGTTGGTTACATGGTGACTTCGATCTGGCTATACGTCGTCTTTGCCACAGAAGAGTCTTTGACCGACATTTTTTTGAGCAGTTTCTTAAACTACATGTCAATATACATCTGCGTCGCACATGTGTTGTGCGTTTGTCGATCTTTGGAGACTGCAGATTGGATCGCGCTTTTCCAAGTCCCGCGTGCTCCCCCCACCGGCAAAGCCTGGAAGAGAATTCTTTTCTCCACGGCATATGTGGCTTTTGTTTCTATTCTGCTTGGGGGCATTGTCCTTGGTGCCTTCACGAGTCATGATGGGCTGTGTCCCCCTTGCCAATGCGCAGCTGTCGCCCCAACATCGCTTCTACTCGAACGCTGCGTGATTCCCATTGGCTATGTTGCGCAGGGTGCTCCTGACATGCTTGAGTTCAACTTGACGAATCGGAACATCACAAAAGTTCTGCCAGATGCATTCATTGCAAGGGGCGAACACCAAAGAGTACGATCTGTTTCCTTGTGTGGAAACCATTTGACAGAGCTGCCAGAGGGACTTTTTCGCGATCTTCTGCAACAGGAGGAGGACGATTGGGGGTCTCCTGACATTGACACTGTCGACCTGGCTGACAATAGAATCGCGACTCTTCCCCCAGGGTTGTTTCAAGCCGGATCCTCCGGAGGATTGTCTGTGATACGCGAGTTGCATTTGGAAGGAAATTGTTTGACTACGCTTCCACCTGGAGTCTTTCATGGGCTCACCTTTGGTCAGTACTGTTCCAATTCCAAATACTACAATTGCATTGGCATGTCACAGTTGCAGGTGCTGCATGCAGAAGCCATTCATGATCTCAAATTTGTTCAGAATGGCATCCTGGACATGTCTCAGAACAAGTTGCAGACGTTACATGCACAGACCTTTCATGGTCTCAACTTTCGTCAGAACGGCATCCTGAACATGTCGCAGAACAAGTTGCAGGTGTTGCATGCAGACGCCTTTCATGGTCTCAAATTTGATCAGAACGGCATCCTGGACATGTCGCAGAACAAGTTGAAGGTGTTGCATGCAGACGCCTTTCATGGTCTCACCTTTGTCTACTACGGCATCCTGGACATGTCGCAGAACAAGTTGCAGGTGTTGCATGCAGAAGCCTTTCATGATCTCAAATTTGGTCAGAACGGCATCCTGGACATGTCTCAGAACAAGTTGCAGACATTGCCTCCAAAGGTCTTTGACGGTCTCGATCTCGACCGACTGTACTTACAACAAAATGAATTGTTTCAACTGCATGCAGAGACGTTTCATGGTGTCACCTTTGGTTACAACCGCATCCTGGACATGTCGCAGAACAAGTTCCAGGATTTGCCTCCAAAAGTCTTTGGCGGTCTTGAGCTCAACCGACTATACCTACAAAACAACAATCTTGTCCGACTACATGCAGGAACCTTTCAAGGTCTCACCTTTGGTAAGAACGGCATCCTGAACATGTCGCAGAACAAGTTGCAGGTGTTGCATGCAGAGACCTTTCAAGGTCTCTCCTTTGCTAACAAGGGCATCCTGGACATGTCGCAGAACAAGCTGTCCACGCTTTCGGAGAAAGTTTTTGATGGTCTTCGGTATCTTCGCAGCCTGAGGCTGGAAGGCAACCGGCTGCGGAGTCTTGGCACCAGACTCTTCTACTGGTTGATCAACTTGGAAGAGCTGAACCTGGAGCAGAATCAGCTGATGGATCTGGATGAAGATGTTTTTGATTCTGCTTCGTCCAGTACTTGTAATTCCGCTGGCTGTGTTTATCGTTCCCTCAAGCGAAGATTGCTGAAGCTGAACCTGGGTGGCAACCAGCTCGCCACGTTACCCAATGACCTCTTCAACGGTTTCAGGGCACTCCGAAATCTGCAGCTGCAGAGCAATCTGCTGGCGAGACTTCCGCAACAGCTGTTTCAGACTCTCGGCGAAGTTCATTGGACGTTTCTTGGATTTCTAAAAGAGTATGATTCGATACGATTCATACAACAGACTTAAAGACTTATTGCTCTGAAAAAGATCAATGACAACCTCAGGTTTGACCGTTTCACACTTCCATAGCCTATGGCGTATTTTTTGGTACTTCTCGAAAAGTTCCGACGATCTGGAGCAGACTGTAAATCTAGTTCTACCCTGGGTTCCCCGATTCTGAGGGATTGCGCAGTTCTCCAAGCACAGGGGTTTCTCAAACACAAGATTTCGAAAACACCTGAATAGTTCTGTGCGAGTTACTCTGATAGTCGCAACTTTGACGTGCTGAGAACATGACGTGCCATGCTGTTGGGGAGAGGGAGTTTGTTGATTTATACTTTCTTTCTCACTGCAGCTTTGTGAGCTATTCCCACCTCAATAGCTCACAAGGCCATATTGAAAACCAGAGGTTCCCCGGTTTGTGGTGTGCTCCTTCCCATTGCCTGACGGTTGGCAGGGTTGCCATGTGAGAACCCAGATGGTTTTGGCTTGCCAACCTTCATCCACCGTGGCCTAAGGAATTTGAGCTCCTTGAAGTTGCTGAACCTGAGTCAGAATGCATTGGAAGAATTGCCTCCTAGTCTTTTCGATGGATTGAACTTGTCAGTGATCGACTTGAGCCACAACAATCTCAGAAAACTGGATTCCCAGCTGTTCGACCTGGAAAACCTCACCAGCTTGGACGTCTCGCACAACAAGTTGCAGGCACTGCCTCCAAAGGTCTTTCAGAGTGGCGTGAGCAAATTGGAGATCCTCGACCTCGCAGAGAACGAGCTATCAACGCTTCCGGCATTGTTTTTTTGTTGCAATCTCTCGATTCGCAGCCTGAAGTTGGAAGGCAACAGGCTCCAGAGACTTCACTTGGGAGACGTCTGGGGGTTGAGTTATTTGGAAGAATTGAACCTGCAGCAGAATCAGCTGGCTCATCTTGATGGAGCTGTGTTTGATGATTACGAGCATCACAACCTCAAGCGGAGCTTGTTGAAGCTGAACCTGGGTGGCAACCAGCTCGCCACGTTACCCAATGACCTCTTCAACGGTTTCAGGGCACTCCGAAATCTGCAGCTGCAGAGCAATCTGCTGGCGAGACTTCCGCAACAGCTGTTTCAGACTCTCGGCGAAGTTCATTGGACGTTTCTTGGATTTCTAAAAGAGTATGATTCGATACGATTCATACAACAGACTTAAAGACTTATTGCTCTGAAAAAGATCAATGACAACCTCAGGTTTGACCGTTTCACACTTCCATAGCCTATGGCGTATTTTTTGGTACTTCTCGAAAAGTTCCGACGATCTGGAGCAGACTGTAAATCTAGTTCTACCCTGGGTTCCCCGATTCTGAGGGATTGCGCAGTTCTCCAAGCACAGGGGTTTCTCAAACACAAGATTTCGAAAACACCTGAATAGTTCTGTGCGAGTTACTCTGATAGTCGCAACTTTGACGTGCTGAGAACATGACGTGCCATGCTGTTGGGGAGAGGGAGTTTGTTGATTTATACTTTCTTTCTCACTGCAGCTTTGTGAGCTATTCCCACCTCAATAGCTCACAAGGCCATATTGAAAACCAGAGGTTCCCCGGTTTGTGGTGTGCTCCTTCCCATTGCCTGACGGTTGGCAGGGTTGCCATGTGAGAACCCAGATGGTTTTGGCTTGCCAACCTTCATCCACCGTGGCCTAAGGAATTTGAGCTCCTTGAAGTTGCTGAACCTGAGTCAGAATGCATTGGAAGAATTGCCTCCTAGTCTTTTCGATGGATTGAACTTGTCAGTGATCGACTTGAGCCACAACAATCTCAGAAAACTGGATTCCCAGCTGTTCGACCTGGAAAACCTCACCAGCTTGGACGTCTCGCACAACAAGTTGCAGGCACTGCCTCCAAAGGTCTTTCAGAGTGGCGTGAGCAAATTGGAGATCCTCGACCTCGCAGAGAACGAGCTATCAACGCTTCCGGCATTGTTTTTTTGTTGCAATCTCTCGATTCGCAGCCTGAAGTTGGAAGGCAACAGGCTCCAGAGACTTCACTTGGGAGACGTCTGGGGGTTGAGTTATTTGGAAGAATTGAACCTGCAGCAGAATCAGCTGGCTCATCTTGATGGAGCTGTGTTTGATGATTACGAGCATCACAACCTCAAGCGGAGCTTGTTGAAGCTGAACCTGGGTGGCAACCAGCTCGCCACGTTACCCAATGACCTCTTCAACGGTTTCAGGGCACTCCGAAATCTGCAGCTGCAGAGCAATCTGCTGGCGAGACTTCCGCAACAGCTGTTTCAGACTCTCGGCGAAGTTCATTGGGCGTTTCTTGGATTTCTAAAAGAGTATGATTCGATACGATTCATACAACAGACTTAAAGACTTATTGCTCTGAAAGAGATCAATGACAACCTCAGGTTTGACCGTTTCACACTTCCATAGCCTATGGCGTATTTTTTGGTACTTCTCGAAAAGTTCCGACGATCTGGAGCAGACTGTAAATCTAGTTCTACCCTGGGTTCCCCGATTCTGAGGGATTGCGCAGTTCTCCAAGCACAGGGGTTTCTCAAACACAAGATTTCGAAAACACCTGAATAGTTCTGTGCGAGTTACTCTGATAGTCGCAACTTTGACGTGCTGAGAACATGACGTGCCATGCTGTTGGGGAGAGGGAGTTTGTTGATTTATACTTTCTTTCTCACTGCAGCTTTGTGAGCTATTCCCACCTCAATAGCTCACAAGGCCATATTGAAAACCAGAGGTTCCCCGGTTTGTGGTGTGCTCCTTCCCATTGCCTGACGGTTAGCAGGGTTGCCATGTGAGAACCCAAATGGTTTTGGCTTGCCAACCTTCATCCACCGTGGCCTAAGGAATTTGAGCTCCTTGAAGTTGCTGAACCTGAGTCAGAATGCATTGGAAGAATTGCCTCCTAGTCTTTTCGATGGATTGAACTTGTCAGTGATCGACTTGAGCCACAACAATCTCAGAAAACTGGATTCCCAGCTGTTCGACCTGGAAAACCTCACCAGCTTGGACGTCTCGCACAACAAGTTGCAGGCACTGCCTCCAAAGGTCTTTGACGGTTTTCGGCTTAACCAAGTGTACCTCCAAAACAATGACCTGTCTCAACTGGATGCAGAGACGTTTCATGGTCTAGCCTTTGGTCAAAACAGCATCCTAGACATGTCGCAGAACAAGTTGCAGGACTTGCCTCCAAAGGTCTTTGACGGTTTGAAACTCAACAAACTGTACCTACCAAACAATGACTTGTCTCAGCTGCATGCAGACGCCTTTCATGGTCTCTCCTTTGGCTACTACGGCATCCTGGACATGTCGCAGAACAAGTTGCAGTCGTTGCATGCAGAAGCCTTTCATGGCCTCAAATTTGGTCAGAACGGCATCCTGGACATGTCGCAGAACAACTTGCAGGATTTGCCTCCAAAGGTCTTTGACAGTCTCGAGCTCGACCGACTGTATCTTCAGAACAACAATCTTATCCAACTACATACAGGAAGCTTTCAAGGTCTCACCTTTGGTCGGTACTGTTCCAATTGCATCCTGGACATTTCGCAGAACAAGTTGCAGGTGCTGCATGCAGGAGCCTTTCATGGTCTCAAATTTGGTCAGAACGGCATCCTGGATATGTCGCAGAACAAGTTGCAGGAATTGCCTGTAAAGGTCTTTGACAGTCTCGAGCTCGACCGACTGTATCTTCAGAACAACAATCTTATCCAACTACATACAGGAAGCTTTCAAGGTCTCACCTTTGGTCGGTACTGTTCCAATTGCATCCTCGACATTTCGCAGAACAAGTTGCAGGTGCTGCATGCAGGAGCCTTTCATGGTCTCACCTTTGCATTCAAGAGCATCCTGGACATGTCGCAGAACAAGTTGCAGTCGTTGCATGCAGAAGCCTTTCATGGCCTCAAATTTGGTCAGAACGGCATCCTGGATATGTCGCAGAACAAGTTGCAGGAATTGCCTGTAAAGGTCTTTGACAGTCTCGAGCTCGACCGACTGTACCTTCAGAACAACAATCTTATCCAACTACATACAGGAACCTTTCAAGGTCTCACCTTTGGTAAGAACGGCATCCTGGACATGTCGCAGAACAAGTTGCAGGTGTTGCATGCAGAAACCTTTCAAGGTCTCTCCTTTGCTAACAAGGGCATCCTGGACATGTCGCAGAACAAGTTGCAGGATTTGCCTCCAAAAGTCTTTGGCGGTCTTGAGCTCAACCGACTATACCTACAAAACAACAATCTTGTCCAACTACATGCAGGAACCTTTCAAGGTCTCACCTTTGGTAAGAACGGCATCCTGAACATGTCGCAGAACAAGTTGCAGGTGTTGCATGCAGAAACCTTTCAAGGTCTCTCCTTTGCTAACAAGGGCATCCTGGACATGTCGCAGAACAAGCTGTCCACGCTTCCGGAGAAGGTTTTTGATGGTCTTTGGTATCTTCGCAGCCTGGACCTGGCGGAGAACGAGTTGGTGACGCTTTCGTCAGATGTCTTTCACAGTCTCCCGGATCTTGGCAGCCTGAGGCTGGAACGCAACCGGCTCCGGAGCCTTGGCGACAGACCCTTCTACCAATTGTACCACCTAGAAGAGCTGCACCTGGCACAGAATCTGCTGGAAGATCTGGATGATCATGTCTTTGATTCTCTCTCGGTCAGCGTTTGTGATTCCGCTGGTTGTGTTCATCATTCCCTCAAGCGAAGATTGTTGGAGCTGCACCTGGCTGGCAACCGGCTCACTGCTTTGCACGATGGCCTCTTCAAGGGTTTCAGGTCCCTTCGAACACTGCAGCTGCAGAGCAATCAGCTGGCGAGACTTCCGAAACAGCTGTTTCAGATTCCCGGCAAAGTTTATGGGGTTATAGAATTTCCCAGTATGGAAGACTATTCTTTGGAAGGGATCAATCACAACCTCAACTTCCATAGCAGTCACCATATTTTTTTTCACAGAAACAAAACTGGTGACCATTTTACACTTTATAGCCTGTGAATGCCTATGACATCTATGACAGCTTGTAATCTGCTGTGGATTCCCAAGGTTCGCCAGGGATTGCACAGTTCCGGTTTCTCAAACACCATGACCTGCTGTGTTGGAGATTTTGGTGGGTTTACTCATAGTCTTTTCCTCAAAGACTTGCAATTTTGCGAGCTATTCACAGCCCAGTTCAAGGTGCTTTATGCAAGTGCTGAGAGAAAATGTGAACTGGCCTCCAAAGATCTAGCTGTGGGAGGTTTGTGGTGAAGGCTTTCCAATTGCGCCGGTTGTTACGGTTGCCATGTGGAAATGGAAACCGTTTGGGGTTGCTGAACAGAATTTATCCCTGCCGAGGAATTTGAGCTCGTTGAAGTTGCTGAACTTGAGTCGAAATGCACTCGAAGAACTGCCTCCCAGTCTTTTTGACGGACTGAACTTGAAGGTGATCGACTTGAGTCACAACAAGCTGAGAACGCTGAATGCTACGCAGTTCGACCTGGAGAGCCTCACTACTTTGGACCTGCGTGGAAACCGCCTGACTGACGCCACCCTGCAGGACCTGGCACGCCTCAAGGTGGAGCTCCATGTGGATTGAGGGTGCTGTCCTGGAAATTGATGGAAATTGCCTTCGCAACTTGGGTCTGATTCTGATGATCTCAAGTTTTCTCCTCTCCAAGGCGGTGTTGAAGCTGCTAATTCACAGGTTTTCTCGCTGCAAGACTCGGAGCAAAGGCTCGTGGCAAAAGTTGCGCGTCAGCTGTGAAGGTAGACACTCTCTGCGCATGGTGCATGCGCTGCACGCAGCATACCATGATTGGTAGAGATGTTGCTTTGCAGGTCTTGTGGAGGAAAGATGCAATGTTGCAACAATTGACAGACCTTTGTGTTGGCCGAAACATTGAGGCTCCAGTTTCAGTTGCGCCAGGAAACAGAATGGTTACCGTGGATTCCCATGGCATTTGCACCATGTTTTTCCGCCATGACTTTGGAACCCTGATCTTATGATTGGCATTTGAGGCCCGCCCAACATGAAAAGAGATCTGAACCATGGGCAACAGGTGGCCAGGCTGAACGGCTGAACGGTGGACAAGTTTTGATCCTACACAGCTGCAGAAACACTTCCACTGCCATGGCCCGTATTCAAGTCCCAAAGAAGGGCACCTTCACGTGCGACAGCAGCACGGCAGAGTTGGCAGTGGAGTACTTGCGGCAAGTGTCACTTGGCTGTCACAGGCGGATCCAATGCGCCGTGACACGATTGGACTTTGATTCGTTTTCGCGTTAGGTTTCTTGTTAACTGTTATATATTTATAATCTGTTCATATCTTTCAATGAAATGAAACGATGGCAAAACTGTGGGGTCGTCCTCCAAGCATTCCTGCAAGCGCTTGAGGTTGGATGAGCCTTGGCATGGCAATGTGCTGCTGTCCTGTGGTCCACACAAGTTGAAACCCAAACAGCAGCTGCAGGAATTCAATGCCGATTTTGTGCCTTGGTACGGGGCGTTGGTTTGTTTTTGTGGATGCTCCTGGTAACTTGATCTGCAGACAGACGGTTTGTGCTGCACTTGTTGCGAAATCTGCACGTACCCTGGAAGAACGCAGGTCCGGAGGGTTGAAGGAGTTTTCAAGACCAGAGAGGCAGACTGTCCCCCATGCTCTCAGGTGTTCGCGAACTATTCGTGGCTCAGTTCCGGACCTCCAATTAATATCGCAGCAACAGAACTGCGAGGAATCACTATCGAACAGTTGTCTTCTTTGCAGCTTGGACTACACCAGCGCACAGCATGGCAGATGCCACGGCAATTCTGTTTTTTTGTTTTCGCGATCGCTTGTGAGCAAAGGAAAAAGCCTGAACACATCACATCACATACTCGCAGACCCAAACTGGGCACCGAGGTTGGTCTTTGTAGAAGACGTTGCCTCCAGCTGGTGCGAAGCACACCACTTGGGATACGGGCAGCCTTTGTCTTTTGAGGCCAGGTGTTGGCATTATTTCGGTCGTGTCAGAGGCGCTGCAAGGAAGCGACTTAAAAGATGAAAAGCGTAAAAAACAGCTGATAGTTCCAATTCTGTTTCGTTGGAATTCCTCATTCCGAAGGCCTGCTGCATTTCCGATTCTAGTTGCTGGACTTCAGTTGCGAATCTCCGATCCGCCAGGCCTTCAATTTATATCATGCAAACTTCTGGGTCATTGGACCCGCCACGGCTGGTCATGGAAGAGGTGGCTGCAGCTACGTCGAGTTGGTGGCCACCTCGGCCCAGATGCAACGCCCCTTGTGGCAACTCGGCTCCGGGCGCACTTTGGGAAGACATTTTTGGTGGAGAAAATGGGTTATTAGAGTCGTGGGATGATAAACAAGGGTACAACCGCAACTCGACCCAAACCAAGTCTTACACTTGCAGATGTAGTCATGTAGTCATGATGGAGTTACGATACCTGGGCACGGATTCAAAACTCATTGCATTCTAATGGAACAAAACATGTTGGGTAATTTGTTTGTTCTACAGCTCCAAACTGTTTAGACATAAGATGTAGCTGTTGAGGTTTGTGTCCCACGCTTGGCTGGAGCCGGTGTGCAAGTTCGTGGCGTGCCTGAAGCGGCACGCTTCTTTGCGCGAGTTGCCTGATCAGACAGCCTACTGGGTGTGCGCCTACGCCAACAACCAGCATCAGCTGGAGAATGAGATTTGCAACAACCCACGGAAGACGTCCTTCTATCGTGCCATCAAGTTGTGCGCTGGGGTCTTGCTGGTCTTGGACCAGAACGCCACGCCCTTCACTCGGACCTTTGCCTGGAAGTCGGCGTCCAAAGAGTGGCAGTGGGGGCAAGGGTCGGCAAGGAGAGAGACTTTTGAGGTAGGATATCATCATTCTGAAAGAACGTTGAGAATCCATGCTCTGATAAATTGACAAGTTGGCTTCTTAAGGATACTCGGTTTGCACTTGCCCATCCACTAATCTGCAACGTTTGAGGATTTGGTGTTGCTTTGAAGAGTCCATTGCGGTGGAAGAGCGCAACAAGGGGACTCTTGGCGATGACTTTGCCATACAATCCCTCAAGGATCCTCAAGGATCATTACGTAATTTTCAGATCTTGACCTTTTTCTTTCACTGTCGCTCTTTCCGTTTACTTCGATCATCCGTGTCCATGTTCTTCCCATCCTTGTCCCAGTTGAGCCGGTGCTCTGAGCCTTCCAGGAACCCTTTGCTGCTGGATGTGGCGGCCACGGAGAACGGCCGCGCACACGTCATCACCGATGGCCTGGTGGGCGCCGAGCAGCAGATGATGCCGCTCTTAGGATTTCTCGCCAAGAGTCGACGAGAGGCGGAATTTCCCACCGAGATCTTAATGCGACTCGGCCACTGAACGGTTGGGTTCTTGAGCAATTAATTTTTGGGCAATGGTGCGGTGCCAATCAGCATCAGCATTCTTCAAGTGATTGTGTGAGGCAGGTGGAGAGAAAGGGAGGGATGTCAGATGTCGGTGTCTCTCCGCTTGTCCAAGCCCAAGACATGGGTACGGTGCATGATAGTACATGCGCAGAGGTTACAGATCGCTTTTGGGGGTCCAGGGATTGATGCACTGAACATGCCAAGCTAAGGAAAGGCTTGAATGTCGACATTGCCAGTGCTACGGCAAGCAAAGCCTCTGACAAGACAACCATCTTAAATAGCATTCGATTGCCGCGAGCAGGGACCCAAGTTCTTCAAGAAGAAGCCCAAGCCACGCATGAAAGCGACTTGTTTGAACTTTGGAGTCGTCTTTTTCTGCTCCTTCTCGCCACCTTTAGACACAGGTTCAATATGGTTCAATGATGTTCAATGCCTCATCAGGCCTCATCCATCCTTTGACCGTTGGACGCAACCTGATACTTCCCTTTTTGCAGCTATCCCAGATCTTCTCAAACACAGAGCTCCTCAAAACCATAGCGGCTAGTATTCGTAGGCGGGCCTCACTGGTTCGATTTGGCTGTGCAAGTTCCAAGACTTGGCAGGCTATGATGCGGTGGGCCGTGCACTGGCTGGGCACTTTGCTTTAGCCAATTGGCTCCTCGGATTTTCCAGAACTCATTCGGTCTGTTGCATTCTGTTGTGGGGTGTAGGTCCAGAAAAGAGGTCTGAAATGCGACGAAGAGGTTTTTTTGAAGTGATGTTTTCCTTCAAGCAGTCTTTGTTCGAAGCAAACGTTTCCTTATGATCCCTTTTGTGGATGGCCTGATGGCTATAATGTATTCTGCAACCAGCTTGGATCTTGGCCAGAATCTTGTGATTTTTGCTGCAAAGTTGAATCCTGAGAAACCAACGGGTGTGAAACCTGAGGTTTTCCTCCGTTGCGAACGGCTTGGACACTTCTAGGCGGGTCCATCAAAGGGCAGGGCATCAACTTACCCGTGGCTCTGCATGGAAGGAGGAAATTGTGCAGAAAAAAATGCACCATTCAACCTGACAGTTTATGGTTGTGATGGATTGGAACAGGGGGAACCCATCGTCCGAACGTATATCGATAATATAATATGATATCACAATTTCACGGCATTGTACTTATGCAGATATGGTTTTTCCTTGCTTTCTTCGCGGCCAGCAGATACTGCAAGCAGTTTACTCACCGACCTTGTCCAGTGTTGCAGTGGTCCAGGCTCTTGACAGCTCTACAAAATGATGATTTGCGACGTGCGGTGCAGCTCTCATTGACAGGTTGCTGCAACCTGGCTGAAATGGCTGACAATTTCCGGAAGAAAGCGATACCACATGCTACATATTGGATCATTTTGGTGGGATAAGACGGTCGAAGATCATAGAATGTGCATGGTATGGGGTCAGGGGTCGTGACTGTGTCCTAAGACCAGGCTCAGTTTGTTGCGATGGATTTTGTGGGAGGGGGAAAGGAAAAAATGTATGACTTGAGGGCCCAGCGGCTTGAGCCCAGCCCTACCCCAGCCGAGGCAAGTTTGATGGCATGCAGCTGAGCACTTTCCTGGACCACTTGCCACCTCAACTGCAGATCCTCCGTGCCCTGGTGTGGAGATGGGACATGGTGGGGCTTGTTGCCCAAAATATCGGACAAATTCAAAGGTTGAAGTCTTCCAATCGAGCTACACCCCTCCGAACTCGTTACTCTGGGAACCCACTCAATTAAACCTGGATCGACTGAGGCACATCCAACTTTGTTCCCCCAATTCAGGGAACAGGACGCAAAATTCCAGCCATGCACTGAGTCTCCGTCCGAGGTTTAGACCTGGGCTTCACGGCCGTGGAAAGTGTGCAGTTGGACGCACCGTTGTCGGAACTGCAGGAGCTCTCCCTGCGCTTCACCAAGACATCTCTGCGCCAGGTACAGTAAGGGTTGGGAGGTGATTCGAACTTTGGGCAGGTAACAACTGCTCCATTTTTCAGGGTTGGCATTGTTTGTCAATTTTCCTGCCACTGTCTATTGATTCGGCGAGTTTTGGTCGTTTTCAGATTGGTGAAGTGGCTTGGTGTGCTGGTTTCAACTGGTGCATGTCCGGCAGGTTGAGTTTTACTGACATTGTGCGCAGGTCAATCTTCAGCGGAATATGATGCCCAAGCTGAGACTCTTGGTGCAGATGGTTGAAGACTGTTGAATTCAATGGTCGACAACGTTGGATGACATGATGTTGGCAAGACAACCATGGGTTTGGGGTTTGGGAACTTGATATTTTGAGTTTATGAGCATTATGAACATTCATTTATTCATTCAGTTTCGTGTTGAAGAGGTCGAGAGGATGCGATTTGATGCGATATTCCCCCAAGCTCCAAACGGAGGGAGACCCAAGTGTCCCACCAGGAACCAAAGAGATGAAAGAGTTCAAGTTCATCCAAGCAAAAATTTGCACAGAAAGCTGCGTGTCAGAATCTCCACCTTTCCAACCACAACCACAACTAGTTCCTGCTTTTTTTTTTTTATTTTTTTTCGCCTCCGAGGATCCTTGCAACTTTGGTTGTCCCATTTGCCAGAGCTCGAGGACTGCAGTTTGGATTGTCATTGATTCTCAGGTTTTTTTTACTGATTCATTGCAACACGAAGCATGATCAGTGTATCATAGTTAGTGAGTTAGTGCATCCAAAAAACAAACAGGTGTTACGGTCAACTTTTTTGGGTCTGCGCAAAACATTTTAAAATCACGACATGTTGCCGTTTCTTAACAAGTGCGCTCCAGATCGTTCACTCTAGTTTCCCAAGCCAGCAACCAGCTCCCCAACCAGCCAAAGCTTATAAGAAAGTCAATCGCAACGTTTTTCCAACGTTTTCTCCATTTCCAGTCGTTTCGCATCGTTTCAAACATGGGAATCTGACCACAGTGACAGTTTCGAGCCCCAGGAGCTGCAGCTGGACTTGGAACTCACTCAAGGTCCTCGAGCTTTGCAAGAGCTGGTTCTGCACGTACACAGCTGTCCCAAGTTGCCCAAAACTGCCAAGCAACTTGTCCAAATGTCCAACTTTGCCAGCTGTTTACAGTACGTGTGCAAGTCATCGGTACAATGAATTACGACATACAGATTTTTCTTCCAAGAGCTTTGAACTCAGGCAAGCCCTCTATGACTCTATTCACCCTTGGCCATGGCAAGCGGACAAGTGGATCAGTATCGAAGAGGCTCAAACTGCTTGGTTACAGATTTTCCAAGGAGGAACCCGAGATCAAAATTCTCCAGCAGATGATCTCCCCAAACCAAAGTTTGAAGCTGACAAGTTTCAGGATGTCAGCACAGACATGCCGTTTCCGTGTGGCCACCCATATTGCAACCAGTTTCACGACAACGCACATGGGTTTTGTGACAAGCATCGCTGGAGTCACGTTTGGAGGAAGGCATTTTCTGCAGTTATGAGAATCTGCCACTGGCTGGAGTTGATACTCCTTCTGACAATCCAAGCTGCGGCAGAAATTCAAAGCAGAGTTTTGCTCCTGCTGATTTTGCTTTCCTTACTTCCAGCAACTTGTATTTTCCTGGAGGAGAGCACTGGGATATCAATCGCTTCAATTTGCGTCACTTTCCTTGTGGTAGCAGTCGGCAGTTGCTTCTACACAGCCACACGCTTGGATAGTATGCAGCAAAGGGTATTCAAGTTGGCACTTGCAACTGAAGCAAACTACTTTCAGGTGCTACACCCCACAGCAGACACGAGCGAACATTTGATTCAAGTGTCCACCATGTTGACAAACCATTCAGGTGGTTTATCTCAGGAGTTGGCGCAGCCTGAACAAGACTTAAAGAGCAGATATATCGAAGCGCTATGCCAATTGATTCATTTTCAAAGGGCTGTTTGTGACCCGCTGACCAGCATGGGATTGGAAGTTGTGGCGAACATCAAGTCAGTTACAGAGTTGGATGAACGGGAAGGAACCGCTGACAATATTTTGTACTTCGAAGTCATGAGCGATGGATTGCAGCAAGTTCAGGATGCGTGGGAAATGCTTCAGACCCTGGATGTAGAGATTGTCTCTGCACACGATTTCTTTGCTGTGGCATCTTCCAGAAAGTGCTGCCGAATTGTGGTGTCTCTGCGGGGTTACTTGGCAATGATCTTTTTGTTGGAGAAATCTCTGAGCTTCTTGGAATCTCAGAGAGGCCTCAGTGATGCAGCAAATTCCCTTGGACTGCTTGACAAAACCACGGCAGCAAGCTGGGAAGCCTCTGGACGTCAAGGTGCGTCTGAGTTCCCCAGGTCTGTTTTTGCGGCTACGGCCCTCCTACGGCTACTGGCACTTTACTCGTCTTTCATCATCGCCATTTTCATACACAAGCTGGGATCTGGAAAATACGACCCAAATGAGCAAGGTCCTTTCTCTCCAAGGTTGTCCGCCATGGCCTTGCCCTTTTGGGTATGTGGTGCGGTTCTCTTGTGGGAATTTCTGCGCAGCTGTTGTGATACCTTTGCTGATGGAAGCACTAGAGCTTTAAAGATCCGGCCGCGGCCGACGCAGGTGTGGTACAGGAAATACTTGGGTGTACAGGGACGATACTATGCCTTCAAGGTTGCAGCCTTACAGCTCATCACTGTTGTGATCCAAGGACTTGCGAAAGCAAGTCTGTTTGGTGCCATTCGGGATCAACGTAGTTCTGAAGCCTTGAATTCCGCATCTGTCCACTGCTTCATGGGACTTCTGCTGTGCAACTGCATATTTCCTGCCTTGGTTTTGGCCTTTCCCAACTGCGTTTCTTCACGTGTTGGAGCAGCTGTAATGGACGCTTTTTTGGATTTCGGCTACTTGATCACCTCTTTGTGGGTCTACATCGACTTCGCGTCACCAGAGCATTTTGCACCCATCTTCCTGGAAACATTCTTGAATTATGCATCAATTTACATCTGTATCGCACACATTTTGTGTGTCTGCCGTTCCTTGGAAACGGCTGATTGGGCCTCACTTTTTCAAGTGCAACATGCTGAGCCAATGTGGGGTCCCGTGAGAAGGAGGCTTTTCTCTTCTGCGTATGCGTGTGCTCTGGTGATTTTTGTCGGTGTCATGCTGGGAGACATTGTCTACTTGCATGAGGCTGGACCCTGCTCACCTTGCAGTTGTTCCGCTACTGCGCCAGGATCCCTTCTGCTGGAGCGTTGTCCGTTTCGCAGCGGCTATTTTGCGTATAGGGCCCCACCCTTGGCGTTGGATTTGGCCAAGCGCAACATTACCGAAATCCTCCCAGATGCATTTCTTGCAGCAGGTAGAGTGCGCTCAAGGGTAACATCCCTGTCGTTGCGAGGAAACCACCTGACAGAACTGCCAGAGGGCCTCTTTGTGGATCTTCTGGACCAGGACTTCATCAACATCACTTCCCTGGACCTTGGTTACAACAGGCTGATGGCACTTTCAGCAGGTGTCTTTCAAACGCGTTCCGCCCGAAAGGTACGTATGGACAGCTTGCATTTGGAAAGCAACCACTTTACAACCCTTCCAGCTGGAGTCTTTAAAGGTGTGGAAGTGGACCAAGTGTACCTACGAAACAACAATCTGACCCAGCTACACGCAGAGGCCTTTCATGGTCTCACATTTGGCCAGAACAGAACCCTGGACATCTCGCAGAACAACTTGCGGCAATTGCCTCCAAAGGTCTTTGACGGTCTTGAGCTTGACCGACTGTACCTACAAAACAATAACTTGTCTCAGCTGCATGCAGAGACCTTTCAAGGTCTCACCTTTGGTCAGAATGGCATCCTGGACATGTCGCGGAACAAGTTGCAGACATTACATGCAGATACCTTTCAAAATCTCACTTTTGGTCAGAATGGCATCCTGGACATGTCGCAGAACACCTTGCAGGTGTTGCATGCAGAAGCCTTCCATGGGCTCACTTTTGGTGGGAACGGCATGCTGGACATGTCGCACAACCAATTGCGGGCTTCGATTGCAGAGACCTTTCGTGGTCTCGCCTTTAGTGAGAACGGCATCCTGGACATGTCAGAGAACCAATTGCAGGACTTGCCTCCAAAGCTCTTTGACGGTTTATGGCTCAAGGGACTGTACCTACAAAAAAATGACTTGTCTCAGCTGCATGCACAGACCCTTCATGGTCTCACCTTTGGTCAGAATGGCATCCTGGACATGTCGCAGAATCAATTGCAGGAATTCAGTGCAGACACCTTTCATGGTCTCATTTTTGGTGAGAAATTCATCCTGAACATGTCGCAGAACACATTGCAGGTGTTACATGCAGATACCTTTCGAGGTCTCACTTTTGGTCAGAATGGCATCCTGGACATGTCGCAGAACAAGTTGCGCACATTACATGCAGATACCTTTCAAGGTCTCACTTTTGGTCAGAATGGCATCCTGGACATGTCGCGGAACAAGTTGCAGACACTACATTCAGATACCTTTCAAGGTCTCGCTTTTGGTCAGAATGGCATCCTGACCATGTCGCAGAATCAATTGCAGGAATTGAGTGCAGACACCTTTCATGGTCTCATTTTTGGTGAGAAATTCATCCTGAACATGTCGCAGAACACATTGCAGGTGTTACATGCAGATACCTTTCAAGGTCTCACTTTTGGTCAGAATGGCATCCTGGACATGTCGCAGAACAAGTTGCACATTACATGCAGATACCTTTCAAGGTCTCACTTTTGGTCAGAATGGCATCCTGGACATGTCGCAGAACGCATTGCAGGTGTTGCATGCAGATACCTTTCAAGGTCTCACCTTTGGTGAGAACGGCATCCTGGACATGTCGCAGAACAAGTTGCACATATTACATGCAGATACCTTTCAAGGTCTCACTTTTGGTCAGAATGGCATCCTGGACATGTCGCAGAACAAGTTGCACATATTACATGCAGATACCTTTCAAGGTCTCACTTTTGGTCAGAATGGCATCCTGGACATGTCGCAGAACAAGTTGCACATATTACATGCAGATACCTTTCAAGGTCTCACTTTTGGTCAGAATGGCACCCTGGACATGTCGCAGAACAAGTTGCAAATATTACATGCAGATACCTTTCAAGGTCTCACTTTTGGTCAGAATGGCATCCTGGACATGTCGCAGAACAAGTTGCAGACATTACATGCAGAAACCTTTCAAAATCTCACATTTGGTGAGAAAGGCATCTTGGACATGTCGCAGAACACATTGCAGGTGTTGCATGCAGATACCTTTCAAGGTCTCGCTTTTGGTCAGAATGGCATCCTGACCATGTCGCAGAATCAATTGCAGGAATTGAGTGCAGACACCTTTCATGGTCTCATTTTTGGTGAGAAATTCATCCTGAACATGTCGCAGAACACATTGCAGGTGTTACATGCAGATACCTTTCAAGGTCTCACTTTTGGTCAGAATGGCATCCTGGACATGTCGCAGAACACCTTGCAGGTGTTGCAGGCAGAAGCCTTCCATGGGCTCACTTTTGGTGTGAATGGTATGCTGAACATGTCGCATAACCAATTGCGGGCTTTGATTGCAGAGACCTTTCGTGGTCTCACCTTTCGTTACAATGGCATACTGGACATCTCGGACAACACGTTGCAGGACTTGCCCCCAAAGCTCTTTGACGGTTTATGGCTCAAGGGACTGTACCTACAAAAAAATGACTTGTCTCAGCTGCATTCAGACACCTTTCGTGGTCTCACCCTTTCCAGTGGCATACTGGACATCTCGGACAACACGTTGCAGGACTTGCCTCCAAAGCTCTTTGACGGTTTATGGCTCAAGGGACTGTACCTACAAAACAATGACTTGTCCCAGCTGCATGCAGAGACCTTTCGTGGTCTCACCCTTTACAATGGCATTCTGGACATTTCGCAGAACAGGTTGCAGGACTTGCCTCCAAAGCTCTTTGACGGGTTCAAGCTCAACCAACTGCACCTACATAGCAATGTATTGTCTCAGCTGCATGCAGAGACCTTTCATGGTCTTACCTTTGCTGACAAAGGCATCCTGGACATGTCAAAGAACCAATTGCAGGACTTGCCTCCAAAGCTCTTTGACGGTTTGAAGCTCAACCAACTGTCCCTACGAAGCAATGACTTGTCTCAGCTGCATGCAGAGACCTTTCGTGGTCTCACCCTTCGTTACAATGGCATCCTGGACATGTCAAAGAACCAATTGCAGGACTTGCCTCCAAAGCTCTTTGACGGTTTCAAGCTCAACCAACTGCACCTACAAAACAATGACTTGTCTCAGCTGCATGCAGAGACCTTTCGTGGTCTCACCCTTTACAATGGCATTCTGGACATTTCGCAGAACAGGTTGCAGGACTTGCCTCCAAAGCTCTTTGATGGTTTCAAGCTCAACCAACTGCACCTACATAACAATGTATTGTCTCAGCTGCATGCAGAGACCTTTCATGGTCTTACCTTTGCTGACAAAGGCATCCTGGACATGTCAAAGAACCAATTGCAGGACTTGCCTCCAAAGCTCTTTGACGGTTTGAAGCTCAACCAACTGTCCCTACGAAGCAATGACTTGTCTCAGCTGCATGCAGAGACCTTTCGTGGTCTCACCCTTCGTTACAATGGCATCCTGGACATGTCAGAGAACCAATTGCAGGACTTGCCTCCAAAGCTCTTTGACGGTTTCAAGCTCAACCAACTGCACCTACAAAACAATGACTTGTCTCAGCTGCATGCAGAGACCTTTCGTGGTCTCACCCTTTACAATGGCATACTGGACATTTCGCAGAACAGGTTGCAGGACTTGCCTCCAAAGCTCTTTGACGGTTTCAAGCTCAACCAACTGCACCTACAAAACAATGCCTTGTCTCAGCTGCATGCAGAGACCTTTCATGGTCTCACCTTTAATTATGGGTGGTCGAATTGCACCCTGGACATCTCGCAAAACAAGCTGCAGGACTTGCCTCCGAAGGTCTTTAACGGCACGGGTCATTTGGAGATCCTGGACCTGGCAGACAACGAGCTGTCGACGGTTTCGGACGATGCCTTTCGCGGTCTCTCGTCTCTTCGCAGCCTGAGGCTGGAAGGCAACAGGCTCCGGAGTCTTGGCACCAGACCCTTCTACTGGTTGTACAGCTTGATCGAGCTGAACCTGGAGCAGAACCAGCTGACAGATCTGGATGAAGATGTCTTTATTTCGAGATATGAGGTTGAATATGATTCGTATTATTCAAAGCATTATACCCTCAAGCGGAGTTTGATGAAGCTGAACCTGGGTGGCAACCGGCTCACAACGTTGCCCGGTGGCCTCTTCAACGGTTTCACAAATCTTCGAAAGCTGCAGCTGCAGAGCAATCAGCTGGAGAGACTTCCGCCAAAGCTGTTTCAGACTCTCGGCAAAGTTCGTTGGGCGTTTTCGGAACTTTCCAGAGAGTATGTGATGCAAGATTTATTCCTCTAAAATGGATCAATGACAGCCTCATCTTCAGTGTCATTAATCATTTAAGTAACCGACAAAATTCTTGTACTGTATGTAATGCTAGTTTAGTCTTGCTTCGCCTTGGCCTTTCTGAGGTTGCTCAAATCCTTCATAACCGATAGGGGACAACCCTATACATCCCCATTTGTGATACCTCCGGGAGCAGTGAAATCCTGACAACCGATAGAGGAGGACCCTAATTTGTGCATGGCATTAAATTCAACACATATTTATTTTTGTCCGCTACTCATTTGTTTCCTTTTATATAAACGCCAGAACTTCTGACAATTTCGCAGCTTATGACAAAACAATGTGTCGTTTGCAAAAGCTCTGAAGATCTGACGCAGTAATCTGTCTCTGTGAGTTCCCAAGGTCCGCCAGGGGTTGCACAGTTCCTACAAGGTTTTCTTAAACTTGGATGGTTTTTCTATCAGGTTATTGACCCTCTGTCTGGGCCAAAACATGTCAGGAATTGTTTCCTGAACACATGCTGCTGCCACACAAAACTTGACATACTGCCACGCTAAACCTTTACTACTGCCATGCTGCACCTTTACTACTGCCATGCTGCACCTTTACGACTGCCACGCTGAAAGTTTGGCTCCTGCCACGCTGAACCTTCACTACTGCCACGTTGAAAGCTTGTCTACTGCCACGTTGAAAGCTTGTCTACTGCCACGCTAAACCTTCACTACTGCCACGCTGAAAGCTTGATTACTGCCACAGCAAACCTTCACTACTGCCACGCTGAACCTCTACTGACTACTGCCCCACACAACTCTGGACAAGTGTGTAAATATACATAAATATAGAGTATTATGTCAGCATATTGCAGTGAATTATATATATATATATATATACAGAGTCTACAGCCCCTTCAAAACCTTCTCCACCCCATGGTTATGACAAAATTAAGTGATTAATTAGTGACTTTCTCAGTCATCGCGATTCACACGTACAGGTGCCTGACCCTTCTGTGCAATCAGCATGGTTTAGTAACTTGTAAAAAAACTACTCAAGAAGAAAAGTTGCTAAAACTGTCTTGTATTGTTCTGCCTTAGCCTTGGCCGCCTGAACTTTAACCCTTTGACATGATTATGGCGATCAGTGGTGAATGAACAATTCATGATTAAAAAAATCATGTTTACTACTATTTTGCCCACACTTCAATATATAATAGTAGAAGCAAATTTATCCAGTTATTGTCTCGCCATTTCCAACAGTTTTCAGCCACTGTACCTGTTTGATGTCTCAAATTAAGGTGAATGATGAATTTGATACTTTGTGATTTCTCTGCCTTAAAGGTGTGGACCGCATGGTTAGTGTTAGTCTTCCAAACTCGCAAGCATTCAAACACATATTTAAGATTTAAGATAAGACTTTAGTCTATTTGATTTTCAAGAATGCTTCATTATAATTATCAACAACATGGTGCATTCATGCTAAAGCTCTTCTGATGCAGTATCAACATCAAAATCAAAACCAAAAAGAAAGAGTCTAAATGACATATCAATTGAAGAAAAATATTCTGATACCCAAAAGGAAAAACAGAAAGAAACAACAAACAAAGACAAATCAATCAAACATCAAGTTGGGAAAAATATATTGAGGCCCGAAAGGGACAAAAAGGAGCAATCATGTCAAAAGAACACATAATTATCAAGACCCCTCCAAAAAAAGGAACAAATTGAAAACAAAAAAAAGGCTGGATTTCAAACCGCCACGCGTGGCAGGTGAGACCCGCTGCACGACCTGCCACGCGTGGCAGATGGGACCCGCCACGCGTGGCAGGTGAGACCCGCCGCAGGTTGACCTGCACACGTGGCAGGTGGAAAAACCCTTGACCTGCCACACCCAAAACCTTGACCTGCCACGCCCAAACCCTAGACGTGCCGCGCACAAACCCTTGACCTGCCACGCCCAAACCTTTGACCTGCCACACCCAAAGCCTTTGACCTGCCACACCCAAACCCTAGACCTGCCACGCACAAACCCTGGACCTGCCACACACAAACCCAGGATCTGCCACACACACAAACCCTTGACCTGCAACACACTCCTGTGAATTATCAATTGAACAAATGTGTAAGCTGATTGAAAAATCAAAATATCAATTTTGAAAACAAATGCAAAATGAATTATAAATTATGAATATTATCCGCTACAATTAAGTAGTATAAACTGTAGGATAGGTTTTGATGGAATGTATGTATAGGCTCAAAAGTCAACGGTGCTGAATGTTTCTTAAGTCTTTGAAAGGGGTCCTTAGGATAAAAAAGTCCTGGACAAACATGCTTACTATGCACGCGGGCGGAGTGCGCACAGTACGCATGGCAGTCGAGGACCCCTTTCATCTTGAGGGCCCTTTTCAGGGGAATCTTGTTCAAAGTAAATTTCCTTTCTAAAGTTCTCATCAGAGAAAAATAGTGAGAAGCAACCAAAGTAGCCAAAGTAACCAAAACCAAACTGCAAGAACAAAAACAATGGGCATAACTTTGAAGCTAAGTTAAAGACCCTAAATTAAGTTAAAACATGTTATATCAATATAATATCACATCTTTCGGAAAAACAAAGCGTTAAAAACAAGTCACTTAAAGTACAGTAATGTTAATGAATTACTTTAAAAGGTTTTTTTCAGACTCTTTTGGACATAATATTGCTTGTTGAAAAATATGTTGTAAAAGAATCACTTAAAACTTCAATTATCCTGTAACAATATCTTGAAAATCAATATGAATAGATCCTGGTCAATCTTTTATAAAACATAATCCCTTTAGTTTAAAACACATTTACGTTTTCGACATTTTGAAAGGCATATTTTTAAGAGTTTTTTTAAACATAAAAAACTATTGAAATCAAACATAAAACCAAGCAAAAGGTAAACTAAATATAACTAAATTCAAAAAACAACATTTCAAAAAATAGAAACACAACTTGAAATCAAAGAAAACCACACCATATTGAACACTGAAATCTGAAGATATAAACATTGCCAACTTAAAACAATAAAACAAACAACATCAAAAAACACATGTCGTGAGACCTGCCACGTGCGGCGGGTCAAGGGCTTTGGGCGTGGGAGGTCAGAGGTTTGGGTGTGGCAGGTCAAAGGTTTGGGTGTGGCAGGTCAAGGGTTTGGATCTGGCAGGTCAAGGGTTTTCGCGTGGCAGGTCTGGGGTTTGGAGGTGGCAGGTCAAGGGCTTCGGGTGTGGCAGGTCAAAGGTTTGGGCGTGGCAGGTGAAGGGTTTGGGTGTGGCAGGTCAAGGGAAGGGCAAGCTCTGACATTCCCCAGCAACATGGCCTCAGAAGAACCTGGTAGAGAAACCAGCCAATCTTAAACACCATAATTTGCCGTGCTGTTGGTGAGATTGAGTTAGCTATTTCCTCAAAGACCTGCAATTTTGCGAGCTATTCATACCGCAATATCCTCAGTTCAAGTCCTTTTTGCAAGTGACTGCTGAGAGAAAATGCCAACCGGCCTTCCCATTGCGTGATGGTTGGCAACGTTGCCATTTGGACACCGAAACTGTTTGGGGTTACTAAACAGCATTTAATCCCTGCCCCGGCTTGCGCCCAAGGAGTTTGACATTGGAGTTTCTGAACTTGAGTCGAAATGCGCTCGAAGAACTGCCTCCTGGTGTTTTCGATGGACGGATTTGGTTGAGCGTGATCGACCTGAGTCACAACAAGCTGAGAACGCTGAATGCCACGCTGTTCGACCTGGAGAGCCTCACCACCTTGGACCTACGTGGAAACCGCCTGACCGATGCCACGCGGGAGGACCTGGCACGCCTCAAGGTGGAGCTCCATGTGGATTGAGGTGCTGTGCCCGGCTGTGCCCGGCTGTGCCCGGCTGTGCCCGGCTGTTCCCGGCTGTGCCCGGCTGTTGTGCCCGGCTGTGCCCGGCTGTGCCCGGCTGTGCCCGGCTGTGCCCGGCTGTGCCCCCGGCTGTGCCCGGCTGTGCCCGGCTGTGGCTGTTGTGCCCGTTCCCGTGCTGTGCCCGGCTGTGCCCGGCTGTTCCCGGCTGTGCCCGGCTGTGCCCGGCTGTGCCCGGCTGTGCCCGGCTGTGCCCGGCTGTGCCCCTGGAAAGTGCAGAGGACCTCATCCTTCGGACTTTCTGTCGCAATGACTTTGAATTTTCGACTAGTGATCTGGACTGACGGTGATGATCTCAACGGATTTTCTCTGTGGGCTATGGGGCTATGTTGAAAGCGCTGGCGATTCACAGGTTTTCTCGCTGCAATTAAACTCAGAGCACAGACTCGTGGCAGAAGTTGTACGTCGGCTGTGAAGGTGGAAAGGCAGAAGCAGTTCCTTTGCGAAGAGATCGGTAGATCGGTAGGAACCGGTAGGTAAATCAGATGCCATCTTTTTTTGGCAAGATGAAAATAATTGAACGTGTACACCCGCTGGAAAATTGCGCAGCGAAGCTCTCCGACGTGCTTCACACATCATGCTCGTAAAAACGTAGTCATGTTGCATACAGATTTTGTGGAAGAACGGAAGATGACGCAACAAATGACAGATCTTTGTGTTGGCCGAAGAGTTGAGGCTCCAGTTTCAGTTGTGCCAGGAAACAAAATGAATACCATGGGACTCATATCATTTGCACCATATCTTTCATCCATGACTTTGGACAACCCCTGATCTTATAATTGAGATATGACGCCTACCCCTAAAGATTTCCGAATCCTGTACAGGCGCCAAGCAGAACAAATGAAACAAATTCTGATCCCACGCAGCTGCAGAAACACTTCCACTGCCATGGCCCGGATTCAAGTCCCAAAAAAGGGCATCTTCACGTGCAACAGCAGCACAGCAGAGGAGGCAGTACAGTACTTGCGGCAAGTGTCACTTGGCTGCCAAAGGTCCAACATGTCCAACATGTCCAACATGCATTGGTTTGAAGGCATGTTGCGGTTGACTACTCTTGGCAAGGAGACGCTGAATCAATCTGCAGTGAACGGAAGGTGGTGTGGTATGGTGTGGTCCAGTGGTCTCCAGCAGGAGAATCTGCAAGCTGTCAAGGAGTGGACTTTGATGTCCATTGGTTTAGTTTTTTCGTTAGTTTTCTTTTTGATTGTCTTTGAATCAAATGAACCATGGCAAAACTCTTGGGTCATCAATCATGCATTTCCGCCACCGCCTCAGGTTGGATGAGCCTTGGCACGGCAATGTGCTGCTGTCCTGTGGTCCACACAAGTTGGAACCCAACCAGCAGCTGCCGGAATTCGATGCCGATTTTGTGCCTCGGTTGTGGAGTCACAAGTTTAGATCTTATGGGAGGTGTGCGTGTGAGTTGGTAACTTCATTTATATATTGCAGAAACACAAGTATTCAAGATTAGTGCTTCACTTGTTGCGAAATCTGCATGCACTCTGGAAGAAAGCACATGATCAGGAGGGTTGAAGTAGTCTTTGGAAAATTGTTGTCTTTACGCTCAGGTGTTCGCGAACTATTCGTGGCTAAGTTCCGGACCTCCAATTAATATCGCAGCAACAGAACTGCGAGGAATCACCATCGAACAGTTATCATCTTTGCAGCTTGGACTAGATGGCAGGGCAATTGCTGATTTTGTTTCTGTGCGTGCATGCGAGCAAAGAGTTTAAACACTCTGAAAACATCATGTCACATCACGTCACATCATCGCAGACCCAAACCGGGCACCGAGGTTGGTCTTTGTAGAAGACGTTGCCTCCAGCTGGTGCGCAGCACACCACTTGGGATACGGGCAGCCTTTGTCTTTTGAGGCCAGGTGTTGGCATTATTTCGGTCGTGTCAGTGGCGCTGCAAGGAAGCGACTTAAAAAGATGAATAGCGTAAACAACAGCTGATAGTTCCAATTCTATTTCGTTTGAATTCCTCATTCCGAAGGCCTGCTGCATTTCTGATTCCAGTTACTGGACTTCAGTGCTGAATCTCGGCTCCGCCAGGCCTTCAATTTGTATCATGCGAATTTCTGGGTCATTGGACCTGCCACAGCTGGTCACGGAAGAGGTGGCTGCAGCTACGTCGAGTTGGTGGCCACCTCGGCTCAGATGCAACGACCCTTGTGGCAACTCGGCTCCTGGAACATAGTGGGAAAACATGGAGTTCTTGGGAAACGATGGGAGAAAATGAGACAACGTGAATTGAGCCAAGCACGCTTCCGGACATGTAGCCAAACATGAGTCAGATTAGTGGCAATACCTGGGCATGGATTCAAAAGTCAGCACATTAAAATGATCAAACACATAAAACGAACAAATGCTTCGAGTGGTTTATTTGAAAGGGGTGTTCCTGAGTTTCCATGGCTCCAAGCTCTTCAAATGTAGTTGGTGAATGTTGTTGAGGTTTGTGTCCCACGCTTGGCTGGAGCCGGTGTGCAAGTTCGTGGCGTGCCTCAAGTGTCACGCTTCTTTGCGTCAGCTGCCCGATCAAACGGCTTACTGGGTGTGCGCCTACGCCAACAACCAGCATCAGCTGGAGAATGAGATTTGCAACAACCCCCGGAAGACGTCCTTCTATCGCGCCATCCAGTTGTGCGCTGGGGTCTTGCTAGTCTTGGACGAGAACGCCACACCCTTCACTCGGACCTTTGCCTGAAAGTTGGGAGCATGGGTTGGCGAGGTTTGGCAGGCAAGACTAGACCCTTAAGATAGTTTTTGATTATGCAAAACATTGAACATCCTTTTCCTAAAGGAACGCCTCTCCCCAAAAGACACGCAGTTTACCCTTGCCCATTCATCCTGAGCTTTGTCAGGATTTGGTGTTGCTTTGAAGAGTCCATTGCAGTGGAAGAACGCAACAAGGGGACGCTTGGCGTTGACTTTGACTTGCGGCTTGCTGCACATTGCATCGCTGATCATGGTTTATTTTCAGACTTTGACCAATTATCACCTCTCTTGCCTTTGCTTCTTCATCACTCTTTCTTTCTGCTTCTGTCAGTGTTATCCATGTTCCCATCCTTGTTCCGATTGAGCCGATGCTCTGAACCCTTCAGGAACCCGTTGCTGCTGGATGTGGCGGCCACAGAGAACGGACGTGCCCATGTAATCACCGACGGCCTGGCGGGCGCCGAGCAGGAGATGATGCCGTTGCTTGGGTTCTTGGCGAAGAGTCGACGAGAGGCGGAATTCCCCACCGAAATTCTGATGTAACTTGGCCACTAAACGGTTGGGCCGGTTGGGTTGCTGAGCGATTGTTTTGGGGCAATGCAGTTGCAATCAGAATTTGGTGAATTTTGGATGATTGTGTGAGGCAACAGGGTAGAGATTCAGCTAGATAAGAAAGTAGAAGTGACAAGCGTTGATGATGCGCGTAGTCGGGGTGGTTGGGGCAATTGCGATCGGCAATCTGTCCTGAGAATGGAAGCGGCTACTGCCATGCCCTGCCACTTTGTTGTTGCATGTTGCCACATATTAGGCACGTTTTGCACATGTGGTGTATGTCACTCACTCTACTTTCACTCGCCAGCAGTGGCCTGGCAGTGTCGAGCTAAGGAAAGGCTTGGATGTCAACATTGCCAGCGCTATGGCAAGTGAACCCTCAGATAGGACCAAAATTCTAAACAGCATACGACTACCTCGAGCAGGGACTGTTTTTCTTGAACAAGAAGCCCGAGACGCTCATGAAAGCAACTTGATTGATCTTTGGAGTTCTTTTCCTTCTGATTTCCTCCCACCCCGTGCTGAGTCAACCTTGACCCAAAGGGATGATGTGCCCAAAATGCCTTCAGTTTCGCTCAGTTTTTGTCGGTTGCGAAACATTTTGCAAACTTTCGCGCTGAGGTTATGATGCAGTGGGCCGTGCGCTAGCCGGGCACTTCGCCCTAGCCAATTGGCTCCTTGGAATTTTGAGAGAATTGATTTTCTGTACACGTCGAATCAGACGTTTGTTTGTGCAGAGTACGATTTTGCCGTTCTGCCTCCCTAACGGCTTGGATCTTCGCCAAACGCCGCAGCTGAGGTTTTCTTCCATCGCGAAAGGTCTGGACACCTCGAGGTGGGCTGGTCCCAGCCGAAGTAGGGTTCGGGTACAGAGCAAGGTTCAGCAGTCAAGAATTGCAATCTATGGCTGACATTATTTCTGATGGTTTTTCACACAGGGTGCAATCTGCGGATCATTTATTTTTTTTTAACCATGGATTGAAGTTGGACTGTGGCCACTGGGTGTGGCAGTTGCTCGTTGATTTGGACACTGCAGATACCGGGAACACGTTTGGGACTCTCTGACCTGCAATTTTTGACGCTCCAGCGGCCTACAGGCTCTTGACAGCTCTGCAAAACGACGAGAAGCGACGTGTGGTGCAGCTCTCCTTGACGGGATGCTGCAACTTGACCACAAAAGAGTGCTGCAGACATAAAACGATGCCCATCAGAAAAAAATGGCGGTGCAAAAAATGAGGTCTAGAGTCAAAGGGAATAGAAAGGGATTAGGAGTGCAACCTCCTAAGCCTGCTTCCCGGGATGGAAGGCACGCACCCTAGCCCACTAAAGGTTTATGTCCTGAAAAGCTCCAACAGGTGCATAGCAGGTGGGTCGATCTGAGCCGTTTTGCGCCGAGGCAAGTTTGATGACGCACAGCTCAGCACTTTTCTGGAACACTTGCCACCTCAATTGCAGGTCCTGCGTGCCCTGGCTCGGATGTCGGATGTTGCCCCAAGATTTGAAGTTCCGGTCCGAGCATGTTTAAACTTAAACCATTTCAAGCTTTAAGCCGATTAAATACGTTTAGAGCCATGAACCCCAAAACGTTTCAACGTTTACATATTTACATATTATGTTATGGGGCTGTTTGAACATATCCCGAATGAGTGATGGAGGAAATAAGAACGGGTCAGCGAAAAAGAAGCACCAGGGTGATGTCACTATCATCAGATTTCTCAGTGCTTGATTCTGCAAGTGCGCATGATCTCATGCAGTTGGGCCCACAATCTCTTGGAACCCGTTTATACAAACATGAGCATGTTTCAGCATGTTTTTAAAGCTTGTTTAAACGAACTTGCTAGGGTCCCCGACTACCCCGGATTAGTTTAGGCATTTTCGGTTTAGACATGGTTTAAACATTAAACACAGTGTTTAAACCGTTTAAACCAACCCCAGGCCCAAACGTGGAAGAGATTGGTTGAAAGATGCTGCAAGCCTTCCAGCCAAGCTGCACCCCTCAAGGGAAACCGGGGATCAACTGAGAACCCCCAAGATCCGTTGGAAAGATGGGGGACCATATGCCGCAGCATCCCATTCTGAGGCTTGGACCTGGGCTTCACAGCCGTGGAATGCGTGCAGTTGGACACGCCATTGTCGGAACTGCAGGAGCTCTCCCTGCGCATAATCAAGACGCCTCTGCGCCAGGTGCGGGTTGGGAGGTGAGTCAAAAATTGGAATAATTGAAACCATGTGGGATCCCGCACTACGGCTATAAACATCCACGTTCGCAGAATTTCGGGTTTGAGGCTGGTTTTCCCCTGCCTTTTTACTGCTTCGTGGCCAAACAGACATATCATGACATATCGTTCAACCTCAGGTGAAGCTGCAACGGAGTATGATGCCGAAGCTGCGAGTCTCGGCAAAGCTGCTGAGTTTTGGATCGCAGCGTTTGGACTTGGCAAAATTGACCCAACAGCAGTAGATGCCTGTTAGCGGTTTGCCATGGATACCCGGGTCAGGCCAGTCATTCTGAAACATCCAAATGCCCCCATGTCACTTTGGAGTTCATCGACATGGCGGTTCACAGCATGCTCAGAAGCGAAGAAATCTCGAAAGATTGCTCCAGAACTACAGAATGATTGGTGAGAGGGAGATCCAGCAACGGCTTTGATGTTCGTCAAAGCGAGCCTCACTTTTGTAGAAAGATGTGCATCGGAGTCTCCACTTTTCTGGCTTTTGCGGGTCTGTCCTGAGTTGGCTGAGGATCCTTGCAGCTTTGGTTGTCCAGTTTGCCCGAGCTTGAGGAGTCTGGACGATCGTTGATTTGCCAAGGATGCATCTAAAGGATAAAGGGATCATAAAGGTGTCACAGGGTATATCGTCATTGTTCTTAATTAATTATTCTGTAATATTCTGTCAATATACGGATATCAGTGGGATTGCCTGGGTATTGATATTGATCTTAAGGTCTTTGTCATGAGTTTGCGGTTCATACATGTTTCTTTTCGAGTTCGCCAAGTAACAATTTTATCGAGAAATGCTTGCGAAAGTCAGATCTCCTTAAAACAATGACAGAACAATCACACAACCATTCAGTATGCAACCTAGCAGGATAATTAGTTCTCATGAGAGTTCCGAGAAAGGAACGGGCAAAATTCATGATCTGGCAGGTCCTGACTGAGTCCTGTCTTCACAAGGGACATGGTTGCCTCACATGGTTCTTGCCGCGAAAGGTTCACGAAAGTACTAGATATGATGTTTTGCGAAGAATGGCATTTCCAGATGAAAGAAGATCAACGAACACATTATTTTGACTGTACTGTAGCAAAAAAAAATGCCACCTAGACCCAGCCAAACCGGGACCCTGAGCAACCTTGTCCCACTCAACCGTCTTTGACAACTGGTGTTTTCTCGAAAACTGCAACCCCAACATCCAATGGTTCAAAATCTTAAGCCTCGTTTTCAGCACCCAAATCCCCCACAACGTATCATAACTTGGGGCATCCTCCAATTTAAGACTGCATGGAGTATTTTAGATGCTGACCTTTTGGCTATGATCAAGAGTAGTATCTGAGACAACTGACATGACTGTGGTAGGTAACAACCACCTCCTACCGCAGGCTTCTTTAGCCCCAAATCAAAAAGGTGCTCAAGCTGCTCCGCAAGCAGGTTATGAGCCCAAACCGTGCCTCTCGTCGCTGAAACATGGCGCATCGACGAGGTAGAAGTGTTCCAGGGCACCGAGAAGGGCGTCTTCACTTGAATGGAGGTGAGCCGGTGAACCCTTTTTGGTCCCAAGGAGTACAAGAGGCAGCAATGGTGGACAGGCTGAGACCAGCCAACCTACCGCCAGTCCGGGTAACTCCAGAAAGCCTACCTCCAGCACCAGCTGATGATTGGGATGGAGAAGAAACACCAAGACCGGTGCAGGGGCTTCCTCGAGCGATGGGCAGCGGTGGGGGACTGCTGAGAAGTCAAGGCAGAATGCCAGCTGTGGCATTTGAGACACCTAGCAGCTGGGAGCCTCACACTCCAGGACCACAGGGCACTCAGGTGTTCAGGATGGAGGAAGAAGCTTCGAACTTCAATCTCTTTGACTTTGATGAGGACCTGGCGCAGCAATCCTCATGTGCAGGAATTCCTCAAGTAGATCTTCTTGGCCCTCTTGGTGGTGAAGGACATCGAGGGAAAGGTCAAGGGGGAAACGATCATGGAGAACGACAAGGTGATAGACTTCGTTCTCAAGGACCTCTACGGCAAGATCGAGACGGAAGGGAAAGGGAACCTCCTGGACAAAGGCAACGTTCTCTGGATCTTCTGGGTGATGTTCTAAGAGGTTCACATGGTGATGTCTCAGCTCTGCAACGTGGAAGGGCCCAAAGTCCAAAAAATCCACAACGTGGAGGAAGTCGTCATGGAAACGATCGAGACTCACGTGGACTTTCTGGAGACCGTCATCGGAACGATCAAAGTAGGTCTAGAGGTGAAGATCGTGCCAAAGATCATTTGCAAGGAAAAGAACTCCGTGCGGAACCCAAGAAAATCCAACCGAAAGACCAGACAGGTTCAACGTTGGAGCAAGATTTGAGTTCGTTGTTGGTGCAGCAGTTGATGCAAGAAAATGAGCAGCTTCGCAAAAGGTTGGATGCGATGGACAAGAACCAGCCTTCTTCTCATGGACAACAAGGTCAACATGCTCAACAAGATCAACAACGTGATGAATTGGATACTTCGAGTTGGGAATCGATTCCTTCAAGGGCGACTCCAACAACACCTACAAACCGCCAGACCAAAGATGTGGCCAAAGTCACTCCTGGTGGAACTCACCTTCCAGATGGACCACCGCCCATTGACAAGGTGGAGAAGGATCCTATGCCGCCGCCATTGCCTCCGGTGCCACCAATGTTTTTTGGGGGATATGAGGAGCACAATGAAGCGGGGGTGAACAAGTGGCTTGGACCTCAAGCAGTACGTGTTGGTGTTCAACAAGGTGATGGAGAGGTACATGGCTTCTGGAATAGCAGAAGAGGAGGAATCCAACAAGTACCTGATCCCGAAGCGGAAAGGGTTCAACGACTTGAGCAAGAACTCAGGGATCTTCGCGAAGCGTTGACTATGCGACGACTACCTGGTCAAGAACCTTTGGGTGCATATGGATCTCAACCATTTCAAAGAGTGGGACCTCCAAGTGCTGATCCGCCGGGAGCTCAATGGCATCTTCGCCAAGCTTGCAATGACGTCAACATGCGCGACTGGATCCAGGTGAACAGTGGGAATCCATATCTTCATCAACAAGAACCTTCTATAGCTGGAAACCAACTTGAATATCAAGGAGGCCAGTTTGGGAATCTTGGTCAAGGTGGAGGTCAACATCAAGGAGGTGGAATTGGTGACCCAAGAAGTTCCTTGGGTGGTGGAGTTCAAGATGATCGGCCTCGTGAGGAAGAGGTGAAGCCGGTGACCAATCACTCTACCGAAGCTCCCGGAATTGGGAGGAAAAAATCAAGGTCTTGAAGCAGGTGACTGGATGGCCCAAATCCGTCCACAAATTGCTGATGTCAGTCACCGTGCAATGTGGTGGTGGGATACTTTGGTGACCACGACCACTCAACGTTATCAACAATGGTTGGGAAGTGACCCCATCACTCGACTCAATGTGCAACCTCCTACAGTTGAGGAATTGCCAAAAGGGTTTACGAGGTTGGAGCAGAGGGTGACGTCTTTGCTCATGCAGGCCCTTCCAAAGACTCTGGCTGCTGAGATGATTGCAAATCGCCAGCTTGGGGCTGCTCAGATCATCTTCAAGGTGATGAAGGTCTACCAACCAGGGGGCTTGGGTGAACGACAAAACACTTTGCAAGCTCTCACAACAACACAACCTGCTGGAACGTACCTGGAAGCTTCCACGTCTTTGAGAATGTGGCAAAGGCATCACTCACGAGCTGAAGAGCTGGGTGCAACAGTTCCAGACCCTACATTGATGGTAGGTGCGCTTGACAAGATCATGTCAAAGTTGTTACAAGGGAATCCTCAGGCGAACTTCCGCCTCAGTGCTTTTCGAATGGGGGCACAAGTTGACACAAAGCCCACAGCTGCCACGGTCAAGCAACTTCATCAGATGCTTCTTGCAGAAGTTGAACTTGCAATGGGTAGTCAAGAAACGCATGGAAAAGGTCAAGGAAGCCCTGCAGTGAAAACCCTGAAGGATAACAAAGCTGGTAGTCCAGCACAACCTGTATGCCACTTCTGAACGTCAGATCAAGGATGTCGACAAGGAGCACAATGCAAGTTCCAACATCCAGCGCATGAAGATGGCAAATACCACTGCTACACTTGTGGCGCAACGAACCACAAGAAACCGGATTGCCCATACAACTCTCCAACCAAGGAGGACAAGAGCAACACTACGACTGGAGCCTCAAAAGGTTCTCCAGCCGGGGGGAGTGGTGCCGGTGGTGGTGATGGAAAAAGCTCTGGAAAACAACAGGGTGGAAAAAGCTACGGCTACAAGGGCAAAAGTGGCAAAGCCAACAGAGATGACCAGAAGGGCAACTCAGCAGGATCCAAAGATGATCAAAAGAATGTGAAGAAAGTTGAAACTGAGGGAGGAAAAGAAGTACCAGCTGACTCAAAAGGAACATCAGGTGCTGGTACGGGGGAGACTTCGACTTTGGTGACTGAGGTATCATCGTTGATAAAGAATGATAAAGACTCTTAAAACCCCGGAATCCTCCTCAACAGCATATCGCCATGTCAAGACGGTGAACCTCCGGAAGATTGACATGGGCAAGAATCAAAGGGTTTTGATCGATGGTGGGGCCACTCACGTTTTGAGAAAGGCCAAATCTCGAGAAGAATGGGATCTTGGAGAACCAGTTCAAGTCGCTTTGGCGTCAGGAACCGCAGAACTGAAACAAGACGCGGTGACAGGGTCTTTGTTGACACTCCATGACGTCCAGATGATCATCCCTATGGCAGCATTGACAAGGCTGGGCTATGAGGTGAAGTGGACAGGCTCTGGCTGTAAGATCAGCTCACCAGATGGAGCTCAACTACCAGTGCGGCTCGATCAGGGGTGTCCAACGTTGCCTCGGCGAGAAGGGGTAGACATCCTTCAACAGGTCGAAGATCATCAACGACGGGAGACACAGACGAAACTGGCAGCCATCAGACCAAACTTGGAACTGCCAAAAGCGTGTCCAGAAGTGGAGATAGTCAAGAGACTCAAGTCAATTTTTCCTGAGGTGCCTGCAGATCTGGCAAAGGAAATTCCAGGTTTTGCTGAGGTCGACATGAACCAAGTGGTCTTCAACAGACATCATCGACGAAAAGTTCAACGTGCAAAAACCTTGGTGGTGCATCTCTTTTCAGGAGATGACAAAGTTCTGGATGGCACAGGAGAAGAATGGTGTTGTCATCATCTGCATTGAGCTGACGAAGGGGGCTGACCTTCGAAATGGCCATTTGTATGGGTGGCTGGAACAACTGGCGAGGAGCGGCAGGATTGATGTTCTTCTTGCTGGACCACCATGCAGGTCTGTGAGCGTTTGCCGACTACGATCTCTTGAAGGTGATGATGGACCACAGATCGTTCGGGCAAGACATGGCAGTGAACGGTTTGGCAGAAATGGCCTCACGGAAGAGGAGCTCAAACTGGTTTGCAATGACAACTTGCTCTGGATGAGGACGCTCTGGCTGGCAGTGCAAGCCTATGAGGCGAACCAGAACTTGGAGATCACCTTGGAACAACCACAAGATCCGGAACAGTGGAAGCGACCACCTGTGGACATTAAAGAGAAGATCCCTGGTTGGAATGGCTTTCCAAGCTTCCTGGCATGGCCTGAGACTGAGGTGATGGTGAAGAAATGCCACTTGCGAAGGATCAGTTTCCATCAAGGTGCACTTGGACATCAAACGAATAAACCAACTACGGTTTTGACATCAATGAAAGAACTTTTTGGCCTACAAGGATTGATGTCAAGGGGATCTTCCAAGGAATGGCCCTCAGAACTCAATAAGCGCATGGAACTTTCGAGCTCTTTGGCGTCATGGGCACTGGGCTTGAAGAACCTCTTGGTGAAGGGCATCAACAGGGTCAACACGCAGACTCCTGCAGTATGTGCACTGTCTGCGGTAGAGCAAAGACAAATCAAAGAATGGCAACTGCATGTTTCAAACGGGCACAAGCCTTTTCGGCGAGATTGTGCAGTTTGTCTTGAAGGTGCAGGGAGAGATCGACCACGGCGTCGGCTACAACATCCTGAATCCTATACTCTGAGTATAGACTTGAGCGGGCCTCACAAGAAGGGGATTGACCAGCGGGGACGGCCGACCTACTTTATGGTGGCGGTGTACACGGTCCCTGTGCAAGACAGCTTTCCACTTCCAGAAGGTTTGCAACAAGTCGCAGGTGGTGAAAAGCGTCGCCTACAACCTCCTGAAGGCAGTCCTTTGGATCGAGATGATCTCCTGGAGCAATTTGAAAAGGAGCTGGAAGAGAACTTGGCACGTGCTGTGGCACCACAAGATCTTGAACAAGAAGATCACCAACAAGAAGAGCAAGCTCAAGCTCCACAACCAGGTGAAGACCAAGAGAAAAAGCCAGAGGAGAAAAAGACGCTGCCAAAAAGAAAGATGAAGATCAAAAAGATGAAGATGATCTATGGGGAATTGTTCCACATCGACATGAAGAACTGACGGCAGCTGAAATCCGTTGGTGGGATGTGAAGGATCAGTTCTGGAAAGAGAAGATCGCTGAACTTCAAGATGTGGAGGTCCGCAACCTCACGTTTGCGGTGCCAATGCAAAGCAGGCATTCCAGGGAGGTGGTTCGAGCTGTGCAAGAGGTGTACATGCGCCTGAGGACACTTCAACTGCCGGTGCTTCGACTTCACAGTGATCGAGCACGGGAGTTCACAGGTGTCAAGCTTCGAGATTGGTGCACACAACGGGACATCCTGCAAACCAGTACTGCTGGCGATGAATCAGCAGGAAATGGGCGGTGTGAATCTGAGTTGGGCATCATCCAGGCACAGACAAGGGTGCAACTTCGTGCAGCTGGACTGGAAGCCAATTGGTGGCCTTTGGCCTTGCGGCATACGGTGGAACAACGACAGAGGGATCAACTGGCCTCAATGGGCATCACTCTGCCGCCACTGATACCGTTTGGCACGGAATGCTATGCAAAGCTCAAGCGATGGCACCGACGAGACTGGGACCACCCTTTTGAGAAGATCCGGGTCTTGGGGCCAGCGATGGGGATGAGCACCACATCAAAGGGGTACTACATCCAATCCCTGAGCTCGGGCAAGTTCATGAGGTCGACAGTGGTGGTTGTCCCAGGGACACTACCACCACTCCTTCCACAGCTGCCGGAGCCAGAGGCGGACGACTATGCGCCGTCATTCCTCCCAGAAGACGAGGCTGATGACCATCTTCAAGATGATGTGGAGGAGCCCATGGAAATCTGTCCTGACCATGTGGTCGAAGAACTTCATGCTGACCAAGGTGGTGCCGAAGTTCAAGTACATGTCCTGAATCCAAGACAACCAGTGGTGCCAACCCCGGGGGAGCTTCGCTTGGCTGACGGGAGTCGACCTCGACGGCTTCAAGGAAAACAGCATGTGGACCTCCTACCTCCCAGCGTTTCAAAGCTGCTGTGGACCACAACAGGGGGGAGTGGACTGGATTCGGTGGTGGATCATGAACTTTCAGGCGACCAACAACTTCAAAAACCGGAGATTCGAAGGTACTTGGATCACCTTCAACAACTTTGTCTTCTTCAACATCATGAGCTATGTCGACTTCGGAGAGAAGAAACTCAAGTGAGAGACTATGACATGATGGGAGAAACTTTGAAGGACATCGACGATGAAGTCCAAAGACTTGAAGGGGCACTTCGTGGCTTGGCAAAGCTGGAGCCAATGGTCAAAGAGCAGGAGACCCTGGTGACAAAAACCTTGACCCTGGATGAGGTTCGACGAGAACTTGAAGAATGGAAAGAGCCAATCAAGTCGGAGTATGAGTCCCTCTTGAAGCACAAGGCCATCGAACCGATCAACAGGGAGCAGTACCAGGAGCTTCAAAGAACTCATGACATCGAGGTGATTCCTGGGAAGCTTGTGGCAACAATCAAGCCGCCTTTCAAGAGAAAAGCAAGGTTGGTGGCATGTGGCAATCAGGCTTCAAAGAATGAAGATGCAGAAGTGGCAGCAGGTGGACTTTGCACGGTGTGTACAAGGTCACTGGTGTCAAAAGCCGCCCAAAATGAATGGGGCTGTGCAACAGTGGATGTGAAAACAGCATTCCTTCAAGCACCACGACGTGAAGAAAAGGGCAAGTTGACGTTGGTCACACCACCGGCGATCACCAAGGAGGCACAGGTCTGTGGCCAAGAATGGTGGCTCGTCAAAGGTGCGCTCTATGGGCTGGTGGAAAGTCCTAAGGACTGGGCAGTCTACAGGGACGCTACGTGCAAGACCATTAGCTGGAAGGGTGAAACTGGTCAACATCGACGCCTGGCTCCAACACCGGAGCCACATGTGTGGTCAATTGAAGAAATGGAAAAGACTTCCAATGGCGAGAAGTGGTTCGTCATTGGCAACATGGGGGTTTATGTGGATGATCTCCTGCTCGTGGCCCCGGACAACATCCTCGAGGAGACCTTGAAGGCCTTGGAGGAGAGGTTCACGCTGGCTACGCCGGAATGGGTCACGGGGGAGAAAACTGTCACATTTTGTGGCTATGAGATCTCAAAGACCGACCAGGGCTATGCGCTGGGACAAGAGAAATACATCCGCGACCTCATGGACAAGCACAACATCAAACAAACAGCAGGGGTCCCGTGCCCAAAGGTTGAAGAAGGACCAGAAGAGCCTGCTGAGAACCTCCAAGGGCCAGTCCTGCGAGCAGCCCAGCAGTTGTGCGGGGAGTTGATGTGGCTCACTACAAGGACACGACCAGATGTGGCGTACACGGTGGGGGGTCATGTCAAGGCTGCTTCACAAAAGGCCTGGCTACGTGGTGGAAGTTGGACAGCAATGCCTGAAGTACCTTTGCGGAAGTGCATCAAAGAAGCTCCAGTACAAGCGTGGTGGCCCAATCGATGTTTTGGAAGTGATGGTGGATGCAAGTTTTGGACCACCTCATGAAGGATACCGCTCAGTGCAGGGCATCATGATGACCCATGGCGGGAACCCTATCATGTGGGCTTCAACAAGGCAGCCGTTCATCACCCAGAGCACCGCGGAGGCAGAGCTCTTGGCGTACAACGAGGCGTACCAGAATGGGGAGTCAACAGGAGCTCTTCTGGAAGTCCTTGGGTACGGGGGAGTGAAAAAGCACATGCAAGGTGACAGCAAGTCTGGCATCAGCCAACTTACCTCCGACACGGGAGCTTGGAGGACAAGACATCTGAGACTTCGGTCGGCCAAGTTGCGAGAAGTGGTGCAAGACCCTGAAGAACCATGGACGGTGTCGCACTGCTCGGGCTTGGAACTGGGAGCCGATGGTTTGACAAAGCCACTCCAAGGACAAGCATTCACCCGTTTTTTGGGGTTGATTGGAATGGCAGAAGATGAAGAGGTTTCAGTTTCCAAGGTGATGGGCCCTTCATGGACGAGCTCAACCATGGCATCAACTGGCTTCAACACAGCGTTGGAGGGCGTGGGAGCTGCAGTCATGGGGGTTGGAGCTTTGATGGACTCAGAGCCACTGGTGCTTGGTGGCTTGGCCATGGTGGCAGTGTCATTGTACCGCCAACGGCATGGAGTTCAACGCGAACAAGAAGGCTTTGATTTGCATTATGGAGGAGACCTACTACCAGGGGTTGAACATCTTGCTGAGGCGTCTGAACCTCAGCTGAATGAAAAGAGAAAAAAGGAAGAAAAGAGTCTGAAGACCACAAGACTGGCAAAAAGACCGCAGAAGGACCACAAGAGTGGCCAACCCCCAAAAGGGACTTTGGATGAAGCGGCACATCCATCCCATCCACAAAGCCGAGCCAGCACGGCAGAAGGTTCAAAAGAAAATCTTGGTTGTAATGGCTCACAGAGCTTCTTTCCAGGGTATGGGGGAGTAGCTCACGTCCCTGGATGTCCATCCACGGATCGGGCGCGACCATGTGCTAGCAATGGGGTGGAGTCGTCAAGGCCACCAAAAGGTGCTCTGCAGGAGCAATCAGTGCATGTGACTGGAGGGTTGCAATCAGTGCCTGAGGTGCCGAGGGTGAGCGCACTTCGATATGAGGGTGATCCTAATGATCCCATCGAAGATGATGACTCAGAGGCCGACCCTGGTGTGCCATTCCCACATGGGGACCCTCACGGCAATGCCTATCTACGACAACTTGGGCGGGTACCTCCCAACTACAAAGCTCCTCCAGTGCAATGGATGCAACAACATGCGCCTAAGGCGGCATTGCCTAAGGCAAGACCGAAGAGGAGGGCAGAAGAGGCACAACCAAAACAACGTGCAGAAGCCTTCCAAAGAGCAGTTGCTGCTGAACGGGGGAGCATTCATCAAGCAGTTCAACGTGAACAACAACAAGGTGCTTCCTCTAGCAGCTCAATAGGCCAACAAGGATATCCACAACGGCAACCTCCAGGAGCTCAACCACGAGAACCAACTGACAATGAAGTTGATGAGGCTCTTCGAAGGGTTGCAGAAAACTGGCTGTTCACACAACCTCCACGGGTTCAAGATGGATGGCACTACATGGATGTTGTGGAGCTCTTTGGCAAGAGGTATCGGGTGGTGATGCGAAACCACCGAACATCAAGAAGACGAAGCTTCCATCCAGTTCACCGAGGAGCTCCAGGCAATCTCTTGGGAAGGAGACTCACGGTGATCCATGGAAATGGAAGACGCAGTGAAGTGGCTGACAACTGGTCTGAATCTTGGGAAACGACTGGTTGGACGGGCTACACGTTGTTTCTTCAGCGACTCCCAGAAGAACCTCAACAACCTGCCACTTCAAGCCAGAGCATTACCCAACCAGTTGCCACTACGCAGCTGGATGAGGAGGCTGAGGGCGATGGCAGCTTCGAGTTGGTCGAAGATGATGATCCTGGTGGTCAAGGTCAGGGACCACAACTTCGGGCGATGTCTCTTTTTTCATCCGCTGATGGTGCCATGGGATCGTCGGTGACTTCGGCATCGACACGACTGGTCGCGGATGAGGGGGAGATGAGCTTGGATTTGATGGACATCCCGAAGGGCTTGATCCGAAGGAGACGGACCAAAAGGGTCAAACAAGACCGACATGACCGACTCGAGGACAGCAGTTGGAGTGGAAAAGGTAAGGGTTCCGGGTTAGTATCAGGGTTTCAAAAAATGTCCCCAAACAGAAAGGGTTACCCAAAAGGGAGCACCATGTCTTCAGAAACCCAAAACATGAGTACTACCACAAGGGGAACTTCGTTGGGACATGTTGCCGGTGATTGGCAAAGTTTTGATGCTCAACGGGTTGCAGTTTTGACTTCGTTGCGGCCTGGTTCAAATATAGACGAACAACCTCCACCTGCTCTGCGATTCTTTGCAGTGATGAGCGATGGTGGAGAAGACCGAGGTAACCGTGGTTGGCAAGAAGATCGTGAAGATCGAAGTGGCCACGGTGAACCTGGAGAAGACCAAGGGGATCGTGGTCGGCAAGGAGATCGAGAAGATCCAAGAGACCGCAGTGAACCTGGTGAAGTGAATAAAAGGTGCCCGGGGAAACCGAAGCCAAAAAGAATAAGCCTCAAACCGGCTTCGCGGGTAACCTTGAGACCGGCCTCACGGACGCCTGAAGAAAAGGAGGAGGGCGTCAGAAGGGTCATCATGCTGGATGATGAACTACACCCAGGAGAAGCCGAACGCCCAAAAGAAGCCGCGCACCCAGAAGAGGTTGCAGATGTTGAACATCAAGAAGAAGTTGAAAGAGACGAGCCCCGGGAACAAGAAGGGCCAAAAATGAAGAAGTACCGCAGGGTACGGGTGAAAAAGAAAGCGCCGCAGTTGGAAAGGGATGTCAAGGAGATGCAAAACGCAGGAAAAACAAGGAATGAAAAGATGGCATACCTTCGACGTCTACAACGAGAGCGGCAAGAGCGGCAAGCAGCTGGGAAGCCTCCTGGACAAGTAGACCTACCAGAATCAAAGGAACCTCAGGAGAACAAAAAACCTGAGGAAGGCAAAGCGGAGGTGACAGAAGAACCTCAACCAAGGACGCCGTCGCCATCTTCGGTGGATTGGAAAGCTGCCGAGGAGGAGACGAAAAGGCAGTTTGCCGAGGCGAAGGCGGCGGGCCGCAGAATCCTCTCTTACGAGGAGTGGGACAAGGAGCGCAAGGAGAAGAATGAGAACTTGCGCCAAGCAGCACTGCGGAGGTCATGGCTAGACCGAGAAATAGCCCGCAGAGCTCTACAACAAGAAAGAGGTGCAACCAGAGAAGCAGTTCTGAGGAGCACAACGACATCGGCATCTGGACCGCTTACGGATGAGGAGTGGGTGCAGATGCAGCAGATGATGAAAAGGTTGCCACCAGCACCTCCATGGCAGTGTGAGCAGCCCAAAAAGGATGAAGAGCAGCAGCAAGACAAAAGGGCCAAAACGGTCCAAAAGGACCCAAAGCACGGGATGCCGCCACCACAGCCGGATTTGCCGGCACCACCTCCGCAGGGATATGCCGGAGTTTGGAGAGGTGGATGTTGTCCGGGCTTTCGTTGGCAAGGGGGGAAACAAGGTCATCATGGACCACAAGCACCTCAAGGACAACAAGGCTTTTGGCCTGGATGTGGAGGGCAACAACACCATGGACCTCCAAGAGGACCTCAAGGCTTTCATCCAGGACTACAAGGACAAGCACCAGCGCAACAAAGCATGTCGCTGGACCTTGGGCCAGTGAGATATAGGTCTCCTGAAGAACTGGCAGAAGCGACGGCATGGTTGGAACGACAGCGTGGCGGCCCTGAAGTGGATTTTCGCACACCAGGCGATGTGGTCCGGCATGACTTGGCGATGGCAATGGCGAAGTCAAGGGCAAAAGCCGGAATGCCGACACCACCACCAACAAGGATGGTAAGTCCGCCTCGACGAGAAGTTCCTGCACCGCCGCCGGAACCACAACAAGAACAAAGCAGAGGAGAAGATGCTGGAGAATCTCTCTTACAGAGAATCCTCAGGTTGGCCGGAGCTGGGCCAATATGTGGGGGAACTCCGCCATCGACACCAAGGGTGCCTTCACCGTCGAGAACACTGTCGAGCACCTCAGAGGCTGAGATCTTGGAGGTGCAGTACGACGAAACCAATGCAGCTCAAAATGAGGAGATGGCCTTGCGACCTAAGGCTCGTCCTCTTCAGCGGGACCCTAGGCATGGGGCGATGGCTGCAACTGGTGGTGACGGTGGACGAGATGGCCCTGGAGACAGAGATGACCCACGGCGCAATGACAGAGCAAGCCCAGAACCTGAAGCAGAGGACGATGAGGATGACTCTGTGGAAGAGACGGCGACCCAGGAGTTCATGTATCGGATGAAAAGAAGGTCCGATGAGCTGATGGGACGGAAGAACAAGCGCAGGTCGGCAAGAGCTCTGCATGGGAGCCCCAGAAGCTCCGAAAGGGGCGTGGCCACACGGTCAGATGGTGGCCGGAGCGTCGTGGCAAGGGCACCAGGGGTGAGGATTCCACAATAACCCACTCGGTGACGAGCCCTACGGGATGGCAGCGCATCTATGCGAAGGGAAAGCAGCCAAGGGCACTTCGCGTCTCCAACCAAGGGGGCAAAGGCAGTGGGGGCCGCATCGTCCTGCAGGGCAAGGGCGCGAACCCAGCGGCCGAACTGCAACTGGCGCAGTCGCTGAGCCGGGCAGCCGCTGCAGTACGGCGAGCTGAAAGCGCCGTGGCCACCCATGGGAATGGCAGCGAGGGGGCAGAAGCAGCCTATGAGGAGGCGGCTGTGGCGGTGAACCAGTACTTGGATGCGGATGCAATCCTACACCCGCCAACTGGCGCTTCAAGCTCCAGCGCAGCACCTTCGAGCTCAAGTGCAGCACCAGTGGGAAGAGGAGCTGCAAATCTGGGGTTGGAGGTCTACCGCGACTTCCTCCAGACCAAGGGCAAGGGCAAGACAAGCCGAGCTCATGCAGATGCAGCTGCAGAAGAAGAAGGATCTGACCCAGAAGCAGATCCTGAAGAAGAAAACTATGAAGAAGAAAACTATGAAGAGGAGGTTGAAGAAGAAGAAGAACATGGTGATGAAGGGGACTACGTCGAGGTGGAGCTCGAGGTGATCCCTGAAGAAGACCATGAAGGTCATGATGCAGCAGAAGGTCCAGCAACAGAGGACCACGAAGTTGCAGGGCATGATGATGGTGGACCTGCAGCACATGGCCTGGAAAGCAATGAAGAGGAAGAACGCCATGAGGACGACCCGAACTACAACGAGGAAGAGGAGTTCGTCCATGAAGAGCACAGTTGAAGGAGCCTTGGGCCTGACTGGCCGTAGAAATTTTTCAGGTCTAGTCTTTAAGACCCGTAGCAACATGAAAAATGGCCTCGTCTTTAAGGCCGACAACTTTTGGTGGCCGCATGGGGAGTGCATCAAAGATGCAACTCAAAGCGTTTTGGGCCACTCAATAAGACCTTGTGGCAACGTGTGAGGTCTTTCACACGGCCCTTTTAGGCTGTAGCTGCACTGTCCCTAGTATAGCGATTCGGCAACCTGCCGAAGGGGGAGTGCAAAAGGGTTTTCAGAATCAGGCCTTATGGCTATGATCAAGTGTAGTATCAAAGCAGTGACAGACTGAGCTGTGGTGGATAACAACAACTTTCTACCGCAGGCTCCTTTTAAGCCTCAAAGAAAAGTGCTCAACGCTGCTCCGCAAGCACTGACAAAACCACACATGGCTTGACTCAAATGGGCATGAGTCAAAATGCAAGACCCTGCTGTAGCACTGACTTCCGTAAGGTGTTGTTTCATAGCCATCCCAATTCATCAACAAAACAGTAACAGTTTTCACATGGATCAAATTTCGACAAATGTTCATAGTTTTTCATAGTTTTTCATAGTTTTTCTTTGGGGGATGAAGATCCATTTACCCTCTGGTAATTTGTTACATAGCTATTGAAAATGACCGTAGAAATAGTTGATTTACCCAGCTATAAAATTGTGATTTTCCACAGTTATGTAAACGTTTACCAGGCCGGGTACATATCCATAACTAACATCTCCAGGTGCCGCCATAACCAGCTATTTTTCAGGATGTTCACCATGATGTTCACCAGGTGTGCAAAAGGGTGCCCAGGCTGCAGGTCCAACAAGCCCTCCGCCAGCTCCTCCAGGCGAAACTCCTCTGGTGTCCTCGGGGGTGCCATGGATGCCATGGATGCCATGAAGATGGGATGGAGATGGGGGATATCTCAAGGTTTGTCACCTTTCAAATGGATTCGAATGGGCAAGATTCAAGATTCAAGAAAGGCTTTGAAAGGCTTCAAATCGCTGAAAAAAGTTGAAACATCTGAAGCATATTCAATGTGAAGAAAGCGGGGCGACTTTGGGATGCCCATTGAATCTTGAAGATATTTGCGGTAGGAACTCCATTGCTGGTCAACATCTAACAAATATGTCAATATGTGAAGGAAAAGATCGTCTGACACTGTGAGCATTTTTCAACCTTTTTTCAACCTAGAAGTCTGTCTGCTGTGCTCCGTGTCTTGGCTACCGACACATCTTGGCAGGTATACTCCTTGTTTGGCCAAACGGGTCCCGTTTGGACAGAGGAATGTCATGGAATGTCCTAATTCAACGGAGCAGGGTGATGATGGTTTATCTGGATGTGTCTGGTTGAATTATATTGATTCACCAAACCTAGTTAGGTTTGGCAATTTTGGGATACAGATACTGGTTGGTGGTTGAGCCACCCCTCTGAAAAATATGAAAGTCAGTTGGGATGATTAGTCCCAATATATGGAAAAATAAAAATTGTTCCAAACCACCAACCAGGATATATATATCTGGGTAAATTGTAATATTTCACTAACCTGAATTAATGCCATTTGGGGATGATTCCCCTTATTAACCATAATTCCCAGTGAGGTCGCGACGTGAGGTCGTTATAATTTGCCCAGATATATGTAATGTACTGTGCTGTGCTGTACTGTACCCCCGCCTGCTTCTCCTTCAGCCAAGTGCAACTCTGCTGACCAGGACCACAGGAGCAAAAGTCCTCACAGGACAGGACAGGAGCGTCTCAGTGGTGAGGGATAGCTATGGAAAATCGCCATTTTTCATGGGAAAATTATTAAAATTCACTAGCTATGCTAGTCATTACCAGAGGGTAGAGGTTTTATGGTATTTTAATGTATTTTACTATGGTTTGATTGGGATATTAATATAATATCAATGGGATATTAATGGGATATTAATGGGATATTAATGGACATAGAATCTAGAGTAAAACAATGCCATAAACAAGCCATGACTGGGAATGGTAACCATGCCATCTATAAAAATGGTGATTTTTTTGGGGGTTATTATTGTTTTACCCACATTAGACTAGCTGCCATTTGGATGGGAAGAGAAATCAGGCGGAAACCAGCAGTGAAAATCCAGAATGATTCCCGATTACCCTCTGCATATGGGTGTTTGATCTGTAAATTCTTGTACCCCAAAAGCACGAGTTCCCTTGTAAGATAAATAAGTTGTGTACTTGTAGGGTCCCCATTTTAGGCGAAAAGGACAATTTCAATGTGTATATCTGTATATAATTAAAATATAATACATGTACAACAAGCATTCAGGTGGTTTTGTCTAAAAGTAGGATACCCAAAATCCGCTGCTCGATCATTGGTTCCATACTAAAATTGCCATATACGTATATAATGTAATATATATATATATATATACATATCATGTAACCAGTGTATTCATTGGTTCATATTGGTTCAATCTCTACGTTTCATGGTTAAATCAAATCATCACGCGTAGTTACACCCTTTGTTTAACGATGTTTAACGCATCAGTTGGTTCTCCCCGGCTACCCTGTGGCCTGATGGGCATAGGGCATCACCACGGATCGAACATCCTGGAGCGATGGAAGTTGATCAACTCCAACAGGAAATAGTGGTTTTTCTATGTTTTTCTCACTTTAGAAGGCATCTAAAAATGAGGGTTACTATATACACATCTGTACACAAAAATCTCAGGCACACCGATAATATGGTTGCATTGATTTGAAGGGAAATCTACAGGATTTACCATGCTTCTTCCAGTTTTTCGATAGTTTGGAAGATTTCCCATTGAAAGCCAATTCTTGGACCGTAGTGGGTTGGTTCAAAATCCCTAACGGAAAACCAGTTTGATCAAACCATTTTCGCAACATATCACATCCAGCGATATCCAGTCCAGCTATTCAAATCAAGTGATAAGTGGATGGTCTCATAAGTTACGCTCCAACCAACACGACAAATCATGGGTAGTCTGGGTTCAAAATCGACCCGGGAGATTCACACCAATGCTGCGATTTATGGAGATTTATAGATCTAAACCCCGGCGATTTTCCATGGCAAACTGGCAAATAACCAGATGGTATTCACTATATAGATTCCCCAGATGGTGGATTTCCATGGATTTCCCATTGGGAAAATAACACATCACCTTAAACACAGCCAGGTAAGTGCCAGTCCCCAAGTGCCCAGGGGCACCCCAAGTACCTCGTCTCGCAACAGCAACGCGACGGCAAAGGTCCGCAACTGGAGACAGCACCGAAAGGTCTCCGAACTCCCCGGGGACGGTTCTTTAATAAATGGGTACCCCATAAAAATGGATGGTTTATGGATGGTTTATGGAAAATCCCATAAGATCATCCATATTAATCCATGGCTTATCCCGAAAGGGGCTACTACCCCCATCCTACCCCCATCCTACCGACTTGGAAACCTCCAAGGCTCACGCTGGATTGTTTCCCCAGCGATGAAGCCAGAAACCGCCTCGCGAAGCGAAGCGAGCGCAGGGAAGCTGAGGTAGCAATCCTATGAATCCCCAACAAAGATAGAAACACAAGAAACTTCATGGTATTTTATTAGATACAAATATATTTTAATATATTTTAATATATATTTTAATATATATATATATTAATATATTTTAATATATTTTAATATATTTTAATGTATTTTAGTATGGTTTGACTGGGATAAATCCATGGGATAATCATCGGATATCAATGGATCCCGTGGGGTTTTTCATGGCTGTGGCGACCTTGTCCCAGGATCACTGGGCACCTACCGAATCCATGTATCGGAAGAAGTCCTCGCAAAGCAAGGAATCGAAAGTGGTGTGTTGTTTGACCCAGCAACGAGGATATGAAATAAGTTTTGTTAGACATTTTTAGAAATAGTATATATATACAAAATTAATCAAAATGATACAAGTCTGGTAGGGTACGTAGCTGGAATGCATCCCCAACTCGATCACAACTGCCATCAACTGTCACTGTCCTGGTAGGTTTCGCTTCGGAACCAATCCAGACGTACCACTTCAATGTCCAGCATCAAACACTGCCTCGGTCTTCGCGGTTTTCGGTCAACAAAGTGATGACTCGGCCTCTGCAGCTTCTTATAGGTATATGTCTCAACATGATGAGTAACCCAGAATTGTCCAAAACCACATGCTTCATCACAGTTTCCCCATCAAATACATCTAATTGTACGTATATATATATATTACCCATAGGATCCATGTATGGTATATATGCTTACATTTGGGGATATTGATGGTAAATGTTACCATATATATCCATATATAGCATACATGAATCCGTAATGAGTTATAATATGTTATAATCATATCAAACCCATATCATATTATTCACCATTATTACCCATATCATCATTATTATAACCCATATCAAACCCATATATAATATGTTATAACACATTCAATCTTTCTCAAGTGTTCCCAATCTTTCGCGGCTTGGGTGTCTCGCTGGTACCATTTGAAATTCTTCTCGATCAGCGCGGACAACATCCTGGCGCCGATTTCACATGCCGAAGCCATGCTGAAACGATATGAAACGATATGGCTGGAACCCCCCAGCTATGGTTTTCCAAAGAAAAATATGATATACATATGATATACTGGTTAGTGGTTTCAATGGATTGGTTTAAGGGAAAATTTACAGGAATCCCCCATTCAATGAATGGGAAAATCATGGAAAATCTATGGTTTCCGGTTAAGATTTTCCCAAGAAAACCAATCCATTGATGGTTGAAAAACCATCTTGAAAAATATGAGTCAAGTCAATGGGAAGGATATGGAAGGATAACATCCCATAGATGAAATGGAAAATAAAAGATGTTTCAAACCACCAACCAGTATAATTATATATATATCATACTATACATTTCTATACATTTCTATACAGAGTATAATTGTATATATATATATATCATACTATACATTTCTATACATTTCTATACAGAGTATACTTGTATATATATATATCATACTATACATTTCTATACATTTCTATGCAGAGTATAATTGTATATATATATATCATACTATACATTTCTATACATTTCTATACAGAGTATAATTGTATATATATATATATATCATACTATACATTTCTATACATTTCTATACAGAGTATAATTGTATATATATATATATCATACTATACATTTCTATACATTTCTATACAGGGTATAATTGTATATATATATATATATCATACTATACATTTCTATACATTTCTATACAGAGTATAATTGTATATATATATTATACTATACAGTTCTATACATTTTCGATTCACAGATCTATACAATATGACTGATTTCCATCGATTTCCCACATCCAATAATTAATATGATGTTGATTGGATAAAGTCGAGTCACACCCTTCGAGGATTTTTGGTGCCACAGATCGCCTGGTACGGCGTGGATTCAACTGGTGAAGGCGACAGTAGAGCAGAAAGTAATGCATGAAGTTGACCACCACCTGATGGATCCAATGTCTTCGAATCCAACAAAGGTCGCAAGGTGTTTTTTGTAAAGTGCAACTGAGTCAACAATTTAAGTTTTTCAGATTATATGGGTTTAGGGGAAGCAAGGCACTTAAACACTAGGAAACCATATGTTAAACACCTCAATCACACCCATAGAGGGCACCAGGCCCATGAGGCCCACGGAGTTAAGTTTCCTTGCTTACCCCATATGAGTAATATGGATATATGATGTTCTGTTGATATGTAAATGTTTCAGTATATTTTTAAAAAAAAAACATATGTCTTCCAGGATATCATAATGGGCCTCAACTACTATGAGGATGCAAGTACCATAATAATCCATAAGATTGGATATGCGCCAACCAAAATGAAAGCATTGGCAACAATCATCAATACTCTGGCTGGCCGTTGGACCAGCACTCCCCTTTTATTGGGATCGATTGGGCATAATCCGGGCATAATCATGAAAGTGGTGCATATACCCTCTGGTTATTTAACAGTTCGCCATGGTATAGATGGCCCATAGAAATAGATGCTTTACCGTTCTTAATAGCATGGTGATTTTCCATGGCAAACCGTTAGTCATAACCAGATGGAAAAACATATTTTTAGCGACAAACTTGTTCATCGATCTGAGGAGAACCAACTCTCATAGTAATCAATCCACCGTTGACAATACAGCTTGGACCGCTTGCACCCACTCAAAGTGGGCGACGGAAGCGTCGTGTTTGGTATGGAAGTCAGCGGCTGAAAATCATGTCGAACATTGTCATTTTGAAGAGTTGAACCAGAGTTGAACCAGAGTTTAGCTCCCATTCATCCCAATTCCAATGGGTTCCCATCATGTCCCCCATTCTTTCGTGGCAATTTTCAAAGAAATATGGCCTCGACAAGGCCATCGACCCACTGAGCACAAGGCACTGGCTGACTCTCGCCCTAAGTGTGGGAACATCGCTGTCAAACCTGCCCAGTCGTTTCCCGGAAAATTCCAGACGGCCAGAGACGTCCGTCCAGTTCATGTCCTGACTCATTCCTACTATGCCAATTCTAGGTATAAACATAGTATGATATGGTATTGTAACAAGTTATGACTATTGCCCCCCAATCCATCTATGTTTGCTATTGTTTCTACTAGTTCCATTTTAAAGTTCCTGAATCCATTTATGATGAAATTTCATGACTACTGAATCTATCGCTATTCTATGTATGTTTCTTAGATTTACACAGATGCAAGAATATACAGTAAATATATAATATATCAAGTCGTAGAAAAAGTGTTCTTACAACTATGTTTCTTAATATTTGTTCTATCAAAAATCATCAAAAATCAGGAAAAATCATCATTGTTACAAGTTCCATCTTTTCAATTTGTTTCACATTTTTGGGATTTTTTTAGGATCACCGGGCATCTTTTCCGCCTGTGGAGTGAAGCACCTCAAAAGGATCTGAACCTTGGGATGTCTGGGGCGCGATCCCGGCCTGGTAAACAGTCCCAAACAAACATGGACAATCACCATATCACCATGCTATTTTTGTGGGTTCCACCAAAAAAATCCCAATTTTCAATAGCTATGCTTAGGAGAAACCAGAGGGTAAGATGTAACCAAAGTTAATTGGGATGGTTTTCATAAGTGGTTTAGGGCAGGATCATAACTATGTTTTTTTGTTTTAAACCATCATTGAGTGCATCATTAAAATAACCATCCATAAATCATAACCATGGCTTAGGATGATTTTTATTGGGTACCAGTATTAATGATATTAGGATGGTACATACCCACTATTTTTGCATCCTAATAGTTGATGATATTGGGATGATTTATTGATGATGATATTATTTATTGATGATAATTACTATAACTGATGATCAGAAAAATAAACTCATCAATATATTTATTGGGATGATGATATTGGGATATAAATACTGATGATATCGGGATGGTTTTAATCCTACCCAATGTTTATACTACCCGTTTCTGATGATATTGGGATGGTTTATTCTTGGGTGTATCACATTCATACTGTAAATATTGTAAATGTACGTGGCTATATATATATATATATAGCCACAAAAATGTGAAGAAAGTTGCGCATCCACACGGAACATCAAACCCATTTTATGGTGATCTTGGGGATGTGCTTTTTCCCTATATGTATACAATAGTAATATATGTAATAATTTGTATATATAGTCACGGACACCCAGTTTGCAGGAACCAGCCAAAGCAAAGTAGTAAGCAGGAGGGTATTTTAGGGAGTCCCGTTCGGAGCCCCGAGCTGCTTACTGCCCTGGTCAAATTATAGGGAGGGTTCCTGCTTACTGCGTTGTCCCTACTTTTCGTGGGGAAGAGGCTCGGTACAAGGCAGTTTTTTCCCCCGCATGATCTTGACACTAAGTCTACTGTACCTGTCTTGACACTAAGTCTACTGTACAAACACTTCAGGACAACGGAGCTGTAGTAATCCCTTCCTCCTAATACTAAACGTCCCCCTAATACTAAAAACAGGCATCCATCTCCAATTTCCGAAAATTTCAGTTTGGCCAATTTGACTTTTAATTGATCCCCTTTAAAAAACAATTCAAAAATCAACCTACCATTTGTGGGTTCTCCCCCCTAATACTAAAAACTAATTCATCCCGGGGTGTTTAGTATTAGGGGGGCTAGTTTTTAGTATTAAGGGTTTTAATTTAGTATTAGGGGTAAGCTTCGAACTGCCATTTTTGGCAATATTTTAATTGCGTTATATAAGGAAATTTAATTGATCTTGAGATCGGAAAAAATAGTTTTTAGTATTAAGGGTTTTAATTTAGTATTAGGGGTAAGCTTCGAACTGCCATTTTTGGCAATATTTTAATTGCGTTATATAAGGAAATTTAATTGATTTTGAGATCGGAAAAAATAGTTTTTAGTATTAAGGGTTTTAATTTAGTATTAGGGGTAAGCTTCGAACTGCCATTTTTGGCAATATTTTAATTGCGTTATATAAGGAAATTTAATTAATTAATTAACATGACTTCGATTTGGTTCCCTAATAATAAATACCCCCCTAATACTAAAAACTACCTGCCGTGTTTTGTATTAGGGGGGGGGGGGGGGGGGGGGGTTTAGTATTAGGAGGAAGGGATTAAGCAGATTCTGAAATTGTCTTTGGTGTATATGTTCATATATCTGCTTACTACAGGTGTTTGTACTTAGGCCTTACTTAGGTCATTTCTTATTTGCCTGATTTTGGCCTCTGGCAGATGCAGTAAGCAGATCAGTCTCTGCTTACAAGGCGTCCCCGACTATAATTGGGCAATATATGGTAATATTGGGTATATTCATTTACATGGGGATGATTTACGAAATCACGGCCTTTAGATTTACAGTCACTTTTACAGTCATTCGCTTTCCTACATGATGCTTTTAAGCCACCGGTTCCAAGTGTCAGACCAAAGGTGGCCGGGAAATAGGAATCCGTGTCCAAAGTCATGGCGTAGTCAAATCCTACAAGGTGGTACCCCAGTTCGTTAGCTAAGTTGGTGCACATAACTCCAATAACTATGGTTTATGGTACTTATAACTATAGTTAATGGGGTTATAAACCATCTTATAACTGAGGGGGCACCACCTTGTATAGGCGTTGTCCGACGCCTTTTCCGACGCTTTTCGGATGGGGAAGAATCCACTGTGTCATCAGCGTCAGGGTGCACATTTAAATAACAACTTTGGGAGCACGCATAGCTCATGTCCAATTAAAGCCTCATGGATTCGGCCATCTCTGAGTTTGACACAAAGCAACTAGCAACTGAACATCTTTGAACTGTATTCATCTGTATTCCAGAATCACATCATTCAGACTCAAAGATGGATCCATAGTGTCATGGAGCGTTCTTTTTTTCGTAGTGACCAAACTCCCCGAACATGGCTGCCTGGCTTGTTGTCTGAAAAGGGTGGGAACGCCACACACGTCAATGCGTGATCATCATGTTCTTCAAAATGACCATATGGTTAGAGTCAATACCCAAGTTGAGGACAAATCCCATATCCATTCGTCAATAATGCCCGGAATGGCCCTATGTTTGATGATTACATCGTCTTAGATCCTTGTTATTAATCATGTAAACTTAAGCTGTTGATAGGCTAACAACTATATCAATAGATAGGGTATGGCCCAAGGGTATCGCCCTATGCATTTCTTGTTACCCTCCAGTAAGTAGTTTGTTATGGAAACCAAAGAACCATTTATATATATATATTATAGATATATAGTTCGATAATCCTATTCAAATAATGATTTCCCATCGATTTTTCATGATTACCTTATTTAAAAAAAAAGTGATTTTCCAGTTCGCAAACTGTTAGTTTACCCCTTTTGGTGTTTTTTCCATCTCCTGCCAGTGCTTGTTCCAAGAAGAGTGGACCAGAACGCCATCGCCTTGGTTATAGAAACAACAAACTCGACCAGACGAATCTTAACGGATACAGTAGGTGATGAATGGCTATGATAGGTTTATTTATATCGGTTTAGGTTCCATGGATAGAATAGATAGATCATAGATTGAATCGTGATCAGGAACTAATATAGCCTAATCAGTTATTCAATGGTTTTCCCGTTCTACTACAGTACCATTCGTCTCCTGCAAGGGTTCTCCAACTTAACTAATCATTCAAGTAACCATGGAGATTCTGCTTTGTCTCAAAATGGTAAATACTTATGAGTCATATGAGGTCCATTTGGAGAGACCATGATCGGCCGGGATGTTCCAAATTTGGGGACAATCCCCAGAGTCGGTCCATGAAGACGGCTGCTAAGCTTTCCCACGTCATGGCACGGTAGCCTACAGAGAATTCGGAGGCACGTTGTCGAGAAGCCTCCAAAAGGCGGAGAATCACTGATTTCTAATGGATTGATCTGGGAAAAGCATGGAAAATCTAGGCTTCTTGGGAAGCTTCTAATATGGAGGTCATTGGAAGCAAAAGACTGGCTTGAACATGCTTGAACATCTTAAGCACCGACAGTGTTACGTATATCTCTTGGCGGTCATGAGAAATAGAGCACATGGCCTGTTTGGGTCAAAATGTTTCAAGTCGCCAGCACGATCTGTCCACATCCTTGCACGATTCCTCTCATATGGAGGTTTTTTCGGAAATCGGGGTACCCCTAAATCATCCATTTATAGATGGATTTTCCGCTATAAACCATCCAGCTATTGCGGTACCACCATTTATGGAAACCCCCAGTGACCGTCCCGCAGAGATGACTCCTCCATCCACTCGTCAGGGATCTCTTTGAAGCCTTGTGGTGTCCCTATTTCTCAGGTGAAGTTTGAATGTGGGTTTCTGGATGTTTCTGATCTATATCCATTATCGAATCAGGTCTTCCCATCTTAGCAGATGCCTTGATTCCATGATTCCCCATGTTTGCCCCTTTTTTCAGTCACCCAATGGGAAGCTTCCCGCAACCGCATCAGCTCAGCCCGAGCCCCACAAGGCCCCAACGCGGCACCAGCGCAAACCAGAGGCGGTTCTCCGAGGCCTCCACTAAGCGCCTTCGCGCCTGGCCGACTGACTGCTCCAGAGTGGTAGACAAAGCAGGCTTGGAAAAATCATGAAAAATAACTATACAAAAAAAATTATACAAATCACCTGCAGTGTCCTAACTTCCACTTTTTAGTGCTTCAACTGCTTCAACTCAAAATGTGAAGGTGAGGATGAAGGATCACATGATGTCAGTTCGGTGCCTCGTGTGTAAGGCCTTCATGGAAAACCAGAACTGGATAGTCGACGCCTCAAAAAAACACGGCCAGGCTGGGGGAGTTCTGGAGATGGGTGGAAAGATGTGCTTCTGAAAACCATATGCCAGTTTACATATTATAAATTATTATATATATATATACATAATGTAATATATATTATATACATGCTTGTTTATCTATATCAGTGAGACTCTAATCTACTCTAATCTACTCTAATGAAAACTACTCTATTCAAATCTCATCTATTCTAATCCAACCAAAGTTACCCTAATCTTATCTTGTGAAATCTAACAAAATCTAACTTGATCTAATCTGATCTAGTCTGGTCTAATCTGATCTAGTCTGATCTAATCTGATCTAATCTGATCTAATCTGGTCTGATCTGATCCAATCTGATCTAATTTGATCTAATCTAATCCAATCTACCTACAAATCTGCATATCTATAGAATTCTATACACAAATGTATCATCATGTATCCATGTTACAAATCCGTATGTTCTTCTGGCCAGGAAAACCTCATCCTGAACCTTTCATCAACTACCGGGAGCCGTACCCTGGTTGTAGCGCAACCACAAACTTTTCAGGGATCGCTCCATGTCCAGTAGATCCCTTTCCTCGGTTTGTCACCGCCAGGTCACCACCAGGTCACCAGATCAGGTCACCAGGTCACCAGATAGCTGAGGGCCCAGCAGTTTCAGCCATCATGTAGTGAATCACCGCCTTCAAGCGCTGTGCTTTGCGAGGCTTATCCTCCAACTCGCAGAGACGACCACGAAAAGGTGGGAGACACCTGGGATCCCAACAGCTTGGGAAAGCGACAATTCACCATGGCGATTTAGGATCAAGAACCCAGATCTTCTCATTGCTTCAATATCTTTCCACCATCTAAAACAAGTAGTTAAAGTAGCTGAAATTGGTATATATCATTATATATCCATGTTCATTTGACTTGCTTTTCCCTTTTGCACCTTTAGGTCTCGAGGGGTTTGCGTACGTTGTGCCGTGCAGACAAAAAAGGCGTCTGCTCATGGTGTGGAGTTTTTGAGTTCCTTCGGTGCCTCTCTGGTTTCGATAGCTGGTGGCGCGGAGCGTGACTCGATCTAGGTTGTCTCCTTTGGTTGTTTCATGGCAAATCGCCAGTGGCAGGGAAACCGAGGACGTCGTTCCTTGGAGGGAGATGATGATGAGGAAGAAGGGGAACCGTCGATCCCCAGCAGCAGTGGTAGGGAAAGAAGTTCCACTGCCACAGGACATGATGGGAAGAGGGGTCAATAGGACCTCCACCTACCTATGATGGGAGCCGGGAACCTGGAGTGTTTGAAGAGTACAGAATAAGGGCAAGACTATTATATATGGGGGGTTTCCTAAAATGGGGGTACCCCCAAATCATCCATTTATAGATGGATTTTCCATTATAAACAATCCATTTTGTGTACCCCCATTTTCGGAGACCTCCATATTGTTTTTGGGGTAAGTACTCGTGGTGAAAAGCCCATGGATTTTTTTTCGTCCCAAGTGGGATGGAAAATATACCCCAACTATATCCCACATTGTATCACTACTAGCACAGGAGAAACACCGGGTTATCCTTGTTATCATTATTACCTCCTTGCTAACTTACCCTCTGGTAAATAAACATAGACCCTGAAAATCACCAATTTTTAATGGAGACTAATCTTCCAACCCCTATCTGCCAGGGTCTATGTTAATTTACCAGAGGGTACTATATCCTTAGGATGTCCTTTAAAATCGATCAAACCTCCATGGGTTTTAAAACTGCCAGGAAACTCGCAAATGCCCTCACCACAGCGGCCACGTGGGACGAGACCTGCGGCACTGCGTTGAACGTCGCGTTTTTGAAGGGGAAAACCGAACGAATTTCTATGGGTAAATAGTGGTTAAGGGGAAAATTAGCCATTATATGAGAAATGATTGGGAATTGATGGGTCAATAGTGGTTACAGTAATGAAGGGTTAGTAATGGATATAATGGATCAAGTGGCATTTTGCAAGGGAAACTGAAGGAACAAACCATCCATTTTACGGTGAAATTGGGGGATGTAATGGGTAGAAAACCAATCAATTTACCATGGGGATATGCAGGGAATATCATGGGGACGTATAGGGATATATAATCTCAACAATATGATATCTGGGGGAATCGCATATAGGGGATTTAGACAACAAACATTGGGTTGGGAAAACAAGACTGACATGGGATATTTATACAATGGAACACTGTATGTAACCAACAATGTGATGTGGATGTTTATGCCTACGGCCCGAAAACCGGCCCGGCGTTTTTGCGTTTTTTTTTTCATTTTTTTGCGTTGTGATATGTTGAGGGGGGGTGGGGGGAGTGTAATAACGTCCTGTGTTTTCGTTGTCTTCGACTTACTTCGGTGGACACACTTCATGTTACGTTGCACACGTCTCCTGTACTTCGGTGGACACACTTCATGTTACGTTGCACACGTCTACTGTACGAGTACTTTGTTTGATGCTTATGTTTTTACGCTTAGGGACTCTGTTGCACGCACATGATGTTATGCTACAGACGTCTTAGGAATGGCGGTACATTTATAGGAATGCAGATGTCTGCGACATCACTGCCAAGACTGTTCGCAAGTTGGTCTGAAGAGAAAAGAAGTGCTGCCGCTGTGACGAAATGCAAAACCATCCAAAAAACGTAACGTTTTTTGAGGGTGTTTAACATGCATTTTAACTCCCCCTGCAATAAAACAAAGATTTTTGATAAATCCCAATAGAAATGCAGTACCAAAGGAAACCACGATGATTGTAGACATGTGGCAAACGCCAAGATTTCAGCAAATAAAAAGAAAGACTGACCTCAAAAAATGATGAAAACGCGACGATTTCCGGGCTGTTCGGATGTTTATGTATTTTCCCCGATTAAAATTATACATAAATATACTAATAAATCTAATAAATAATAAATCTCATAATATCACAAGTTTGGGGTAATTATTTTTGTTTTTTTAGGCAAACCTATTCTAGGTATGGATCAAAACCATGCTCCCAGTTGTTGTACCAAGAGTATTGACCCATCCTCATATGTGTCCAATCACTGCTTGAGATTATACTTTAACCACAAGTACCATGATGTTCAACATGAATCATGCTGTTTTCCAGTGCAATTGCACCCAAATCATCCTAGTTTTCCAAAGTTTCTTCTCATCTAAGTCTGTGATGCTGGTATTTTGCCACCAGTATTTGCTCAAGGAAGCACCAAAACAACGCCCCAAAGGGCATCTTCCCGTTTCATCATGTTTCATCCATTCCCCTCGACTCACCAGGATGATCACCATTTTCAATCACCGCAATTCGCCTTGCTGCAAGAAATACCGCAGGCCAGGTGTCTCAACCATCGCCAGTACAGCATACTCACCTCACGCAGGTCGTGGGGTGCATGGTGAAACCACTTGCGTCATAGACTTTGTTTGAAATTGAAAGCTATGTGACGGTGGCTTCCTAGATAGATCTTGGTATCTAGTAATGCCATCCCAATTTCATGATGATTCATCCATGTTAATCATCATTGTTCATGGTTCAACCTCATTTATGGGCATGCGGGAGAAGAAAGTGGCAAACCTCACTGTGTCACAGCGTCCCCATCCCCATATCATCCATATCCATGTCTCCCGACGCAACTGCATCCTCTCAGAAATCTCAACCTGAGGCGTTAAAAAGTTGACGAGATTTGTCCGTAGGCAACACGCAACAGACAGCTCTTTGTCCTTGAAGTTCTGGTACGTTCTGCTTAGTGACTCTTCACCACCACCAAAAATATGAATGTCACTTCAAAAATCTTCAAAACATGATCCATTTTCCTTTCTTCAAACCACCAATGGTTGAAACATGTTGAACCTACTGGCAAAAAAAACCTCGTCACCAAGCTTCCAGCTGGCTTGAAGAGAAGCTCCTGCGGTGTTTCGCCCACTGCTTCCGTGGCATTTTTACGGTGGAAGAGGGCGGGCAGTTCCTGCCTTAGGTTCTCCTTGTCAAAGGCTTGCCTTCCCCAGATCTCCAGATCAAAGATGAAGCGCGAGTGTGGAGAGCAATGCCAACCTCAACTGCTTGCTGGTGCGATTTCACCATCTTGAAAAATATGAAAGTCAGTTGGGAAGGATGACACCCCATAAATGGAAAAAACAAATGTTTGAAACCAGCAAGCAGAAAACTTTGATGATTGAAATCCCCATTTTGGCCTTCAAAACGAGGCCTGCGCCCTACGGTTCTCCCTACCTGCTACCCTGCAGAAAAAGATCAGCCGCGCGGACTTTTTACCTCATGTGGAACAAGCGGTCTCCCAAGCTCTCCTCCAACAGATCAGGTGTGAATCTGCCAAAAGTGACACTTCTCCAAAGCGTCCAAAGAGCTTGGCTATCCGCGAGTGCCAAATCTGATGGGCTCCAACTTCGATGCTAGGTTTCTGTTTGAGGGACCTTCCCCTTTGAGGAATGGTTCGACTGTATGCTTCTAGCATTAATGGAGACAAACTAAAGCTAATTAATTCCTGTACTGGACGGATGGATTCATCGTCATAAGAAAAGGGGGTGGCAGTGTTTTTGCAGGTTGTCTGCTCAGCGCGGCAAGCGCGCGAGCAACCAACTGCCACACCTAAGTAGCCTAAGAGCCTAAGAGGCCTAAGAGCCTAAGAGGTTCAAAACTGAGGCTATTGAGAAAATGTGTCTGAAAATGTTTTCCCTATCTCCTCATGCTGAGTCATACTGCCAGCGTTGGTTCCAGTGATTCAGTCGGAGATTTTTCGAGATTTTTGTTCAGCCAACTCATCCTGCAGCCAACTCATCCACTCTCCGCAGGTCTGTCCTCCGCGTCATCAAACCTCCACTGGGACGGCAGATCCGTTCGGCGCTTCGGCCGTTTGACCATCTGCTTCGGCGGTCGCCAGGCATTGATCCTTGACCTGGTCGGGGGAGAGACATTCTGGATTCACCATCAAAATGGCCATCAAAATTTAGCCATCTATTATCCATCTATTATCATCTATTCATGGTTTCCAGTCCCCAAAATTCACACCCTGCCAGGGTTAGAAGATGACTTTCCACTAAAGATTAGGACTATGTTCAGGGTCGAACTGTTAATTGAAGCTGCAGGGTACTCCCAGTAAAAATATTCACATAAACTGCAAGACATTATGTCATGATATGTCATGATATGTCCAGATACTTAATCCACCGCACTCACCAAATGTTTCGAAGTTTTCAGGGATCCCCCACTCCGATTGATCCTTACCACCACACCTGGCCCATCTCCTGCTCCATCTCTGCCTTTCGCGCCTCCCTCTCCTGCCAATAAAAAGATTGGAGAAATAGAAACTTGTGGCTGGCAAGTAAGATCATCATTTACCCTCTGGTGATTTAACTATTGAAGCCATGGCCTGTAGAAATAGATGATAAAAAAAAATCTGATTCACCATATTCTATTTCGGTATTTCTATACTCAAGAATCTTGTGGCATTTTTGGTACCTCCTGGCTAGTAAGATCCCCATTTATATGTTTGCTGAGTATACTGAAGATGTTTCAACGTATGAACCATTATTTTCCTGCCATTGAAGATCAAATATTATTGCACGACACATGACTATTGCATAAACTTGACGATTGTCAAAGTACGCATAAATATCAAATGTATTCATATATATTCATATATATATATACACATATTATTAAGTACACATGATTATTACAAGTTACCAGAAAACATAACAATAATAATAATAAAAACAACCAATTGTTAAGTAGTAAAGTAAAGATTCTTGAAGTACAACTGGATATCAACGATATTCAACTATGTATATTAAAGAGTCTTAAAGTACAAGCGATTATTTGTTATATCATTATTTGTTATATCAAGGATAAAATGCACATGCTTGTCCCATATGTCATATGATCTAGTTATCATTCAAGTACAAGTTCTCGTTAAGGAATTTACGTATCATAGTACAACTGGCTATCAACCAATCCATTGATGAAGATCCGAATCTGTGTACTTTGACACTGGAAAGTTCATAACACTAAAAAATGATACGCTTTAATTCGTGTGATTCAAATTATCATGGAATATAACGATTCTCAATACTATGCTTGGATTTGCTTAAAAGGCTCCTCCGGCCCCTCCGAGCCTTCCGCCCAAAAAAAAACCTGGTGGATTCCCCTGGTGGCGTGGATCAACAGATATGGAAATTGACAACTCACCTTCAGCTTATATAAATCCAAGTGTCTGGGTAAATGATCAAAATTCGCTAAGAATAGTTCGGCCACTCATCTTCCCTTCCCATGCCCTGCCCGGTTTTTGGAGCACTGAAAAAACGTCCTCAAGGCTCACCACTTTGTAGCAGCCACCCAGCTTGACCCACCAGAAAATGAGCCCTGCCACAGCCCCCAGAAACAGGAGTGTCACTACGACTCCACCTGCCACACTGGCGCTGTAGAGCAAAGAGATCAATAAGCAAATACCAGGCACTGCCACAAACATGACCTGCCAGTGGTTTTTTTTTGTGGAAATGGGAGAATGATGGCATCATAAAATGGCAATGGCAATACCACCATCATTGAATCAGAAAATAATGATTTAACCAGCATTTAGTGGAATATAATCGGATAATGCATGATAATGCTGGGATACTGATGGGAATATAACCATGATGGCATATTCATGGAATATGAATAGGGATGTCATCAAACGTGGCAGGCTGGAAATCCCAAAAAACTAGCCATGGAGGTTTCTAGTTCTGAAAATCATCAATGGATGATGTGTCGCAAACCATGTTCGATTATCAGAGGGGAAAGGACATTTTTATAGGAACCCATAGGATCCCAGTCATGGTTTTTCTTGGTGGAGTTCCTCGCGGAAATCGAAATCATCCCAATGATTGGGCTACAAAAGGGAACCCCACATCCGACTGAGTCAAAAAAGGAATGACGAGGCTTCCCACCATTCATCATCCGAACGAAAAATCAGGCCTAAATATTTACAGCAACCCCAAAAAGTGATGTAAAAGGATCAAAGTCCAGCCATTTCAAATTGGATGTTACTTCTGCGTCAAAAATTGGGGCTTGAAAAAAAAAATGTGACTGAAACCACCGGCGCATCACCAAGATGTAGATCAGTGGCACCAACCTCCAGTATGAGGCATAGAAACCCAATGTGCATGCAGCTCGCAGCACTACGCGGCGCATCACAGGCACTGGGAACCAGATCAAAATACCTGGAATCCATGCGCATCTTCGCCCTTTTCAAAAAACAAAAAAGTGAGTCGTTGTTTTTGGATCAATGGATCTCATCATCCATTTAATGGCCTATGAATGGCATATGAATGGCATATGAAAAGCATATGAATGGCATATGAATGGCCATTGATGCTGGAAAACAACAAGTGGAAACCTGGTGGAAACGAAAACGATGTTTTTGAAGCCACCAGATGCCCGTCAAGTTGAACAGCAGGTGGCAGAAAGCGATCTGTAAACCTCGGCCGGTGTTTTTCAAAATCCCCGATTTAAGCTACAGAGTTTTACTTCGATAAGATTCGATAAGGAGGTTATGTATGGATATGTATGGTTATTATGTAAAATACATCTAATCCCATCTAATCCCATAAATCAAAATCACAAAATCTAGGGATTTTGGATGGGTTTTTGATCGAGAGTGACTGCCATACTTCATCACCGCCAAGGCCGCAAACATGCTGGTGAAGGTCGTGCCGATGTTGGCTCCCAGCGTCATGGGCAGCATTTTGTGCACCGGCAAAACGCCAATGCCAACCAAGGGAGTGAGAGCCGAGGTCGTAACAGAACTGGACTGTACAATGATGGTGATGCCCAGACCAACCAAGATGGCCAAGTAGTCGTTCATCTGAGTTCCCTGTGGCACATGTGGGGGTGAGATCTTGGAAACCAGCCGACGGGAAGAGTTTTACTGGATCTGTCATGAAACGAACGCTACAAGTACGTACAACTGAATTGCACTGGAACCTGAACAAAGCGGGCAAAAACACCTTTCACTTTTTTCTGTACAAATTGTCTTATTATTCTCACTCAATAAATGACAGGTGTCCATAGCTTTTTAGCAACGTTTTCCTGCCTTGATATATATAAAGTATAGGGAGACAAACAGGGTATCAGATAGCGTTGCTAAAAAAGATCCCATATAATTACCCATGATATCACAATAAACTCTTTGGCTGGTGTTTTTATCCCAAATGGATGGAAACTTACCGTCAAATTCGCCCATGACTTTCTGCTGTATCCCCATTATAAGTCATTATACATACATTTTTGGCAAGCTTGAACCTCCATTTCTTTCCATATGATTCTCATCTTTCCCCAATAATGTTCAAAACCTATGACATTACCATATTTGGAGGAATAAACATCCAGTAAAAAAAAATCAGCCATGACTTTGGGTGCGATTTCGGCGCTTTGGAGTTTTTAATAACCATATGGGGGGTTCGACTAGACGTCATGGGGGATCCCTAAATCACCATAGGTTTCAACATGGTTTCAATGGTCATGACGACTGGATGATGACTCGTACGGTACCCCCATAACTTTGGTTTCCAGCAATTCCCAGCACAAAAGCGATGGAAATTAGCATCAAATCTTGGGGGATTTGATCAACTTATCCATCATCCATCAGTCCCAGCGATGGAAACCGGTCGGTTTTTCTCGGTCCCATCCGTTAGTGACGAGCCGGTCCCGCTTCACGCGTAACGGCGTTGCGCGGCCTTCATGATGACCTTCTTCGCCTGGCCCATCACCAGGCTGTGCAGAAGCTTCACCATGACGATCAACGCACCACAAAGGACCAGCAGTGATAGGATCAATCCAATGATGCCACCTGACCCAACCACTCGAATGCTCGAAAAAAACCCGCAGAAATAGAATATTTAGATAGGTTTGAAACCAAGCAAAAAAGGTGATATGTAGTTTTAGAAAAGCTAGTTGGAGATCTATATTACCGTGTTTTAATCACTATTTTACAAGGTTATTAAAGTTTTAACCATCAAACATATGGTGGCACAGTTGATAATTGGTGGTTGATTGCGTGTGATTGGGGGGTATACTATAGTTACATATAGTTTCTATAGCCTTGATTGGGGATTAGTACAACCTATCATATGGAGACCTATCAACCCACTAGTATCCTTGGATGGGATAGGTGCCATCTTTCCTAAACCATATCCCAGCGGGTTTTTGGTCACCCAGCGTCACCTGCCACATCACCTGCGTCTTTCAGGAAACCACCTTTTATGGTCCTTCCAGTCTTGATGTTCTCGTCGAAAAATTCCTGAAGGATTTTAGCATGTTTTGAAATGGGCAACAGAAAAGTACTGTACTAGTTTAAAGATGTTCCTATGGCGAATTCCCCACTCATGGTTTATCAACGCACTTCAGCGACAATAAATTTCATAGACTAATGCAAACACATCAGGATTTTTGAAGTCATATACAACACAAAAAAAAAAACAGCAAATTCTGCCCCAGGATTCTCCCGCATTGGTGTAACAAGTGCCCGAATCACATGTCGTGGTGCCACTGCAAGCAACCAAGAAAGACGCGTAGGCCTCCTTTGCCACTTTTTTCCATGCCTTGCTCATGTCTGAAGAGACACCTGGGTCGTATGGATTGATAATTGGCAGAACCCCCATGGGTGTATCACCAGTTTCCGACTACCTGGTTTTCTTGCAAGCCTAAATCCATCATGCACTTCCTAAATCCTTGTTCCGATTGATTAAATCCGTTGGCTGGTGAAATTAAGCTAGTCCCATCTATTTTGAACGGAAACGGATCTATATCTGATGAATAAACATTGGTTAAACTGCTAGTAAAATTACAATAATTAAGCTAGTCCCCTATCAAACTGATCTATATCATTCTATATCAATATGGGTATGGGTCAATACCTATTAATACCATTTTTAGGGAATGACCATCCATTTACCAGCTATTTTGATGTTCACCAGGGGGATAGGGTTTTGACCCATCCCCATATCTCTATTGTCGCTGCCCAGGCGCAGTATTTGGTGCAGTCGCTGCCACAACTCAGCGCCTCGGGCGCGCCGAAGGAGAGGGCCTTGATGGTGTTCTTATCCTTCGACAGGAAGAGCTTGGTGAAAGGGCTGACGATCTCTTTGGTGGGCGACGGAAAACGCCTTGAATGGCGCTGGGGAAAAGGGGAAACATGTGGAAAAACCCATGGCCAAAAAAGGATCCCGTACTGGTACTTGAAGACAGAAAGATGGAAAAAAACAGTTTATAGAGGATTTATAGATGATTTACCCATAACGCCATTTCCATAATTATGTGAAGTTTTTCAGATCTCCCGCTAGTTCTCCCCAGCAAAAAGACCCATTTTTATCGAGCCCAAAAAAGATCGATCGATTTTCCAGCAGGTCACAAGTCAGATTCTCCACCGCCTCCAATAATCGCATCAGTCAGCCCTTTGGAGATGAAATACAGCAAACCTCCTTCTCCGGTAATGGCCGAGATGATGATTTCCAGGGGCAACAGGGTCAAGACCGACAACATGTTAAACATGTCATGCACCGTCGCCCCCGAGAAAGCACGTTCCAATTCCAGGCGGTCCCCTGCATGAGCCATGCTGACCTGATGTGAGGAGAATCCTGACGGAAATACTGAAAATATGTTAGCGCGTATACAAACCATCTCATGGGCAATGATACGTATATACAATGAGTCTCAATCTATGTACTGTACATCAACCCTCCATATATCTAAAAAACTATGAGTATATATACAGTATATATATATACATATAAACATGAACATCATATGTGTATACATTTACATATACATATGCATACAATTACATACACATCTACACAGACTTGTATTAATACGTATATAAGTCAATATATATTATATGTACACAGTATACATATTATATTATATATATTATATATATTATATAATATATATATATATTATATAATATATACTATATATATTATATGTATATTATATATATATATGTATACGTACGTGGTTTGCTGCGTGGTTTGTCTTCTCCATGTAAGCCACCACGTTGGTGGTTAGATTTGTGGCAAGTCCATTGGAAAAAATGGAGGAAAGGTTGAAAAATACAAAAAAAAAACACTGCGTTTAAGCGATGTTTGGGTGGTAAACAGCTCGCTTCAATGACGAGTCCTTAAAATTTGGGCAGCTCGAAATGGCAGAAAAAACACCCTGTGTTCCGACTTCGGGGCATCTCAATCGCTTGACGCGACTTAGAGTCGACTCACCAATGTTTTCAAATCACATATTGACTGTCTGGCACCGGCCATGGATTTTCTGTGATATTCTTTGCCATCCCTGTGTTGAGACTTTGGGGTGGCTCTTTCCATGCTTGGTCATTACCTCCGGAAAACATAGCAATCAAATCCAGAGGAAAAAAGAAGCAAGATACCGACAGTAGGATGGCGACGTCCTTGCTGTCACACCTGAAAACAAGCCACACCTGACAAGTCAAACCTGAATTCCAGTGGACACTCCTGCTAGCTGCTAACCCGGAAAGAGTAGTCTTTTTAGTTCTACCTGAAATCTACACATCGTCGAAAGCAATTACAATGCTAACCTGGCAACCGATGTTCCTTCACCTGGTGGAATATCCCGCGACCGACCAACAAAAAATGTAGACGGAATCCACAAACGCGTCAATCAGGCATCAAAACATCTTGGAATCTAGAACAAACCCCCACAACAAACACCGCAAACGTGGCAACCAAGCATCAAGAAGTCTTGTGATCTACAACAACCACACCAGGTGAAGTCGACAAACTTAGCATCCAGACATGTTACTATCTACGCCCAAAAAAAGGTGGAAGCCGTGTGATCTATAGCACAATTAAAAGCATGGTAGATGCTACCATAGCACATAGGGGATGCTTGGCCTTCCCCCTGCAGCCAAAAAAGGCAACCCGCACAAGAACTGCAGGTGAGCAGAAATACACTGGTGAATGCTAACATAGAAATTGGGGTCGCTTCGCGTTCCCCATGCAAAAAAACACTTACAAAGACAAGAAGTTGATGGATGAACGCTGAAGTGGTACTTGGTGGGCCCTCCTTTGGCACCACGGGACACCCAAGGAGACCCCACTATTTGCCACTTCAGCGTTCATCAATTACCGGTTTTCCCGTTTACTTCTTGTGTGGGCGGTGGTCATTCTTTAAGAAACCAAGCACCCCAACTGCAATGTTAGTATTCACCCGTTGTTCCGCTCATAATTCTCTTTTAGTGCGTTCCTCCTGATAGCAAGTGCTGCTTACTGTGCTATCCCTGGAAGATTTGGCAACCAATCAAAACCATCCACCAAGAGTAGCATTTGCAGACACATTCAATTCTTGGCTTTTAAGAGACAATAAGAATAATAAAACATTATCAAAAAATGAAGAAACATGTCGAAAATAGATAAGGAAAAATAGTGAAAGCTAGAAGATAGGGGAAACTAGTTTAAAAACAGGAAAACTACGGAAAAATAGGAGAAGAAAACGTGCCAAAATAAAGACAACGAAGTGGACATAGTAAAAAGGGAAAACAAGTGAAAAGCAAAGAAACCTAGCAAAAATAGTAGAAAATATGGAAACATATGGAAAAATAAGAAACAAATAGTGACAAATGAGGAAAATTCATTAATTATGCCTAACATACATCAGAAGGTCTCCGTGACCCAGGACTCGTTTTGCCTGGTCTCCAATTGGGCCCATGAACCGTGGAAGACGTCCAGATGCTTCCGTTTCCATAGGCAGGTGCCCCATCAGAAACTAGACATGTTGTTTTGCCATGCCTGTCTTCTTTCTCTCTGTGCGTCTTTAGAAGAGCTTGTTGCAGAAATCTTTGCCCAACTTTCCTGGGGCTGTTTTTAAGATTTTGGAGCAGTTCTATCAAGCACACAGGATTGGGTTGGGCCCGCTTCCAAACACGCCCAAATCAGCGAGGAAGTGTATCCTTCGGATGGAGCGTGCAAGGTGGATCAGAACCTGGAAGCAGTTGCAGCATCGATCAATCTTCCAATATCGTACACTGGTTGGTGGTTTCAACCCCTCTGAAATATATGAAAGCCAGTTGGGATGATTATTCCCAATATATGGAAAATAAAAAATGTTCCAAACCACCAACCAGGTACAGATTGAGTTTTAGGTGTGTAAGTGCGGATGACTTTTTTTTGCCCCACCCATCCCTTCCCAACCTCATACCCCAAGCACAAAAAACAGAAACACACACGTACTGTTTCCCGCCGCGAGCATATACATACGTATATACGTATAACTAGCTTCTTGTACACATGTATACTTGGTGAATATGAGAATAGTTTCTGCATTCAATGGCCATTTCAGGGACCTAAATTGGAGCTACCTACCATATAATCCATATATAATGGCCAAAAATATGGTACGTTTACGTACCTCCATTTTAGGATCCTTTTTTATTCCTATTGATACATGAGTGTTCATCTCTAATACATTGTAGTACCATATTTGAGCGGGATAAACGTCCATAAATCGCTCGAGCGAAAATCTCGTGCAGACAGGAGCCCCAAGGTTGGGACCCATCCCCTAAAACCCAAACACCTTCTACATTGAAAAATTGGTTACATGTTCACTGTTATATTGTATAATATTCATGTATGATATAATCTATATATTTTCATTATATTCCAATATATTCCATTATATCCCACTCTATATAATATCCCATCATACTTTCGTTGAACTCCTATTTTTCTTCGGTGTTTGAATCAGCAGGGTGCCCTGCATTCTTGCCAGTTGAACCCCCAATTGTTGCAGGTAATGCCTCCCAAAAAGCAAAAAAAAACATCCTTAGAATCCTTGTCCCATGTCATATGTTGTTTCAATCTTAACTCATCCCATTCATCATCATTTAACCAGCCCCCCATGTCATCCCCCCAAATCCTATGTCATCTCCATCATCGCCGTGCTACGATGCTATTGGTCACCGACGTGCCGATATTGGCTCCCATGATAATGGGAATCGCCTGGGTCACAGAAAGCACATCCGCGCCCACCAAGCCGACCACGATGCTGGTGCTGGTGGAGGAACTTTGGACCAAAACTGTCGCCAAGATGCCCACCATGAGGCCTGCTCTTGAACGTCTAAATATCAAAAGACAGATTTAGTTATATATATATATAGATAGATAGATAGATAGATAGTAACCCCACAAAAGAGATACAAAAGTCAAGCATCACTATTTCAGTAGGTTTTTTTGGTCTGTTTTTTTGTTGGTTTGGAAATTCTCTGGGAGGATTCCTCGATTTATCACGGATATTATGGCTGGGTTTTCACTCCATATTCCCAGGTGTTGGTCTTTTTCTCCCTTTTTATTTGGTCATATATTGAGTTATATGTATATTATGTGTATAATATATATATATATAATATATATATATAATATTATGGATAACTGGATAAGTGATAGTAATTCACTCATCACTCATCTGACTTTTTATGTATTCTTTGGCATAGTTCCTTCCCCAACTCCAACACATCATCTGTATACTGTCTATTTTAACAGTGATGTCATTTTCCAGCCCCCAGGTCCAACAGGTCGAGCCTGCAATAGGATTGTCCGAGAAGGTGAACAAATTTCCAGCCCCTTTGCTGCCAAGCGCACTGAAGGAGCCACCCATCAAGTCAAGACCAAAGAGGAAGAGGTACAGAGAGAGGAGGACACCCAGGATCTTCAAGGTCACCAAAAGGGCGAACACTCCGGCACTCTGCTCTTTTTCTTCCGCCATGGGTTTTTAGAGCAGAATTGATGACTGGAACGAGTCTAGTTGAAACTGGCTGAAACGAGCCCGATTGCTGAGAGATTCCTCAACCACCACCAACCGACCAACAGACTCGCCGTCCAAAAATAGCGCCCAAAATCCCAAGATCATCCGTTTCCCTATCGAAATTGCCATCGGCCAACCACTCCTCCATTTTCAGGTACCTTTCAGCCGTTCCACCAGTCGATTCGCTAGGTCTCCGCACCCCGTAGCCATGCATCTTCAAGAGAAACTCCTCACTGGAAAAGCACCTGCCTCCCTTTCCTAGCCTTCCCGGAATGTAGATTATTGATGATTGTCGATGATGCTTGATGATTAGTTGATTAATGTTGATTAATTGTTGATTATTCATACTGTCGATTAATGTTGATTGATGTTGATGATTGTTGATTACTGTGAATCATAAATATGATACCCTCTGGTAAACTAACATAGCAATGGAAAATCACCATTTTTAATGGGAATATCAACTATAAATGGCCATTTTCAATAGCTTTTTGTATGTTTACCAGTGGGTATATCTGTTTGTTCTGGAGCTGTTGCTCTTCGAAATTCTGGAGTCATATCGGAAAGTGCCAAGGCACGAAAGATTCTCCTCATCGAAGAACAGGGATAAAGCGAAGCATTGTTAGAGGGTGATCACATGCAGATTCTCAATCAACACCAGGACAATTAGATGCACACAGCCTTCCAACACTCCAGAAACTCTTCGAGTTCACATGCTAAAAAAATCATGTCGTCTTAAAAAAAACGACAAAAAGTCAAAGAGTTCAAAGCCAAGTTTACGCATTGACATTGATGTTGGATTTTCATCATCATTTTCTATTGGATTTCTACAGGAATTTCCCTCCCACATCCCCTCCTGGTGCTGCAGCCTGTACCGGCGTCTTCCAGATATCTTTGGGAGTTAAGGCACTAAAAGTTGAGATTTCTCGGATATATTACTGGATACTGTATATGTGTATTAAAGATGTACTGTTTTATGTATATACATATTATATATATAATGGGTACAGTATTGCAGTAATGGGAAATATCTCTGGATACAAAAACCATTCACCAGCCTGAAATAAGATTGAATAAGGCCATGTCGAATTGATTCCCCTTACCAGCATTAATTATGTAGATACATGAAAATGGCAATCAAATCCCGCACGTTTGGATACTTTGTCTCATGATTTGCAGAATTCGAGCAATTCAAGGTGTGGTGAGACTTCGTGACGTATGCTGGCTAGATCTGGGCGGTCTTGATAGCTAAAACTTTCGCAAACAAGAATCCAAACTTCATAATTTGCCTCAGGGGAGCTCAGTTTTGAAAGCCGATTGACTTCTCTGAAACTCAGGCAACCAAAATGTGAGGGTTTATCATCATATTCCCATCTGTTCCCCATGAAAAAAGGGCTTTTTCCCAGTTTATCCCAGGGACCGAACGACCCACTTGATCCAACGCCTCAAAGAGCTTCTGAGAAAATGGGCGCCAGAGGAAGGCGGCGTAGGTGTGCTCCAAATGAAGCCTTGGCCAGTCAGGGAGTGATTTCGGATTTTGGGCCAAGATTTTTCCAACGATTCAATCATTTAACTATTCACAACCATTCATTTAAACATATATATATACAGAGAGAGAGAGGATTGCAAAAAGGTATATGTACTATTATGTACTCATGTTTTTCTGCCTACGGTGTCATCAAACATGGCATTTCATGGTAAAACCCCATGGGAAAACCCCGGGTTTTCAATGCCGCTCAGGCCGCTACAACTCATAGCCATAGCCTCCTCGGTGGAGCGATCTTGACGAAAATCCCATGGTATCCCACGGTGACATTTCGGGGATGGGGGGGAAATCTATCTGAATCTATCTGACAGTGTCTTACAGGCTTGCACTGAGTTATACCATCTGAATCTATCTGATTCATTGATGTGATGCTGAACAAACCAAGCATGGACATCGTCAATCATGATTTTCACCATGGCACCGTGACATTTCTGCCCCACCTGGTGAAGTTCACTAAGATAGTGTGGTTCTCGTGGTTCTCCCACCATGATTCATTAGGGATTCCACATGATTCCACCAGTAGCACTATAACAACAGGAGGATGACCGTTCCTCTATGGAAACATCTTCCGCAAGTACCGTTTGGTTATGACGAACAGGGCTCGCCATGGTTAAGCCATGGCCCTAATCGAAATAGAATGAAATAGATGGTAAACACCGTTCTTAATAGCCATCGTGGATCTTTCCATGGCAAACTGTTAGTCATATCCAGAGGGTAACTTGACCATGGCACATTTAGGATGAACTCAACATGTTTTTTTGACAGCCCTCGTCATCGCGCCGGCAACGGGCCGGCAACCAGCTTGGTGAACCCCCATAGATGCATACTCGCCCAAAAATATACCATCTGGTTATGACTAACAGTTTGCCATGGAAAGATCCACCATGGCTATTAAGAACGGTGTTTACCATCTATTTCATTCTATTTCGATTAGGGCCATCTATACCATAACCATGGCTAGCCCTGTTAGTCATAACCAGGCCGGGTAGATGGTGCAGTTCTCATATCATAACTGGCTCAGTGGGCCCCCCACTCATGGTGTCCACGGTGGCCGAGATTGAGCATTGAGCGAACCAGACTGAGGAGGTTACCTCGCAGCCAAAAAACAAAACGGTTGACCAGGGAGAAAGCTACAGGAGACTGATCCTTTGTTCCAGTCAACATACGTAGTCACATATATTACACATATATGTATATATATATATGTATATATATATGTGTGTAATATACACATGTATGTATGTATATGTGGTAATGATGTATATCAGAATATCATCATCATCATCATCATCATCATCATCATCATCATCATCATCATCATCATCATCATCATCATCATCATATATATATATATATTATTATATATTCATATAGTATAATGCTATACAGAAAGGAGATATTGGATTGGATACAGTAATCCTGCACATGCTCCGACTCCAACACACACTTTTAAACACTCGCGGGAAACCTGGCCATCTGATTCTTGGTTTCACCGCCTAAAAATGTTCCTTGGAACTTGGGAATCATCACCCCAAATATGGTTGATAACTGTTGATCATATGTGAAACATTGTGAAACCACCAGCCAGTAGCGCCAGGAGCATGTCCGAAGATATCCAAAAACAAGGTAACGCCGCCCGTAAAGACGCGGGCTGTTTTGCACTCAGGCATTTCTGATGTGCTTCAGGACATGTGGCACAGCTGTCCAAAGGTCTTTGCCATTGTTGTATCTGTACTGCCAGCTGTAGGTCCATTGCCAAAGGCATTGAAGTTAGTTGTGAGAAGATGTAGACAGGATGTTACAACGTAGCATCAACCTCGTCTATCCTCGTCTCAGAAGTAAGTTACTGGAGAGAAGATGTTACAACGTAGCATCCAGAGCGTATCCGAAGTTAGTTACTGGAGAGAAGATGTTACAACGTAGCATCCAGAGCGTATCCGAAGTTAGTTGTGAGAAGATGTAGACAAGATGTTACAACGTAGCATCAACCTCGTCTCAGAAGTAAGTTACTGGAGAACGTTAACATCACCCCACCCCCCCACCCCAACCCCAGCGTATGTCACGTAACGCTTCCAAGGAACGTTAACATCACCCCACCCCCCCCCACCCCAACCCCCCCGTATGCGTCACGTAACGCTTCCAAGGAACGTTAACATCCCCCCACCCCCCCCACCCAGACAACCCACAAAAAGTATGAACGCAGTAAAAAAACGTTAAAAAACCCCGCGTCTCTACGGGCGGCGTTAGCAAAAACAACCTTCGGATGGTCGCCTACAATGATGCCTTTCTACTACTGTGGTGTGCTAGCCTCAATGAACTTCTACAAGGTCAGGGCCCCGATAGTTTTTCATTGTAACTTGCTAAACCGAGGGTTTATGGATACGCCTTCTGTTCACATCAAAATAGCTGCGATTTATGGATGTTCATTGCCTAAGAAATTGTATCTATAGGTATTGATCCATAGCCAGCTATAGTTTTCAGGTTATAAAAACCATACGACCAATATCGCCAAGGACCTCACCCTGTAGGAAAATATCTGTGGGAAGTGAAAATTCACCCATCGATGGCCATGGCTGTAGCGGAATGGCAGGGAAGTGGATAAACTCCTCAGTTTTCTTCGGTATTTCATGAAAAAATATCGGGGAAAGGATGACACCTTACACTGTTATAATATTGATATTCTTTTCCCAAAATAGGTCTAATTACTATCAATAGACATTTACAATCATTGACATCTACGTGCTCGACCAATACAAGTGATCAAGCTTCAAGCTTCATGAGTTGCTCTCCAGTAAGTTGACAAAGAGGATCTGGAAAACCTATGCTTTGCCTAGGAAATGAACTAGAAATGCTGCATGTTTTCCATATCTGTGTGCAAATTTGCTGGAGGGTAATTCATATTCACTTTACTGGTATCATTCTTGGATGGTCCTTTTTTGATGGATGAATCAGTCATGATCGATCACCCTTGGATTATTCAAACATATTCCAAGTTTTGTTGGGGAAAAAATCCAAGTTCTTTCAATGGCAAATCCGATTTCCCCATCATTTCTGGATAAATCGGATAAATCGGATAAATTTCAAGAGTTGCCCAACTTGGAAAGTTCTGCCAAGTAGGGATAGTCACCCAAAATGTCAACCAACCATTGACTTTGCGATTTGTTCGGCAGCTGGAGCGCTCCCGCATTTTCAAAGATGGTTTCATCCAAGTGAAAAACTCATCCTGACCTATCCAAATCATGATGCTTTCGAAAAAATGAAGTGCTTTTCAAATGCTAGCAATAAAAACAATCATCCTAAAGTACACAGGTACATATCAAAACTTGAAATACGAAATACCCATTGTTTGAGGATTCTTCGAAATACAGTATCCAGATTATTCTATCTTCTCCAGGATGACAATATCCAGACAACTACTATTCTTGAGGATACATCGATAAATCCCTAGTAACATCGATAAATCCCACCTCGATTTGATGCACAAATCGATGATGATTTACCAACTATGGCAGCATATGTCCCAATCATAATCCCCTTATACCATCAAACGTGTCATCAAACGTGGCTGGCTGGAAAATACCCCATGAAAAACACATCTTATACCCATTTATACCCCATAGATGATTTTCTTAGCAGCCTCCATGGCTAGTTCGAGGATGTTTCATTGCGAATTCCATGGATAGTTCCAGGATGTTTTCATTGATAGATGTTTCATTGCGAATACCCATTACCCATATGCTCAATGGTGCTGCTATATTTACCTACAAAACTGGGTGTTTCAAACGGGGCAAATGTTGGTAAATATTCCAGCACCATGGAGCATATGGGTTATACACATTGTACCCATTATAATACCCAAAAAATGGTTGGTTTATACCCCACTTCCACTTTTTCGCGCTACTTGGGTCCTGGCCGGTAGGCTGCCTTCATCGGCTGTCCCTTCGGTCAACTGCCTTGACCAGCCAACGGTCATAGTGTTGACGTTTGTATAGATGCATTTGTTGGTTATTTATATATATATACATATAATTGCATATACAAACGTTAACACGTATATACAACTATTATATATACGTATATATACGTATATATACATCCATAATCAAAAATGTTCCAGAATATATCGAAAAAGTATGAAAAAGTGAAGTCTTAGTAGGGGTCAATGACTAAAACATTGTAACATGACCTTTCTTGTTGACACTGAGGCCACCAGCAAGCAACATCAGGCTGCTTCAGTGACTGAAGAGTGGCTCTTTGAAGATGCAACAACGATGTTTGCTTGGGAAAATCACAACTCGTTCCTGCACCTCATGAAAATGAAGCCATGCTCATCCCACCATTTGAAATAGTCGGGCCTCGGTACGTTGCAAGCTGGTTGGATATCGTGAGTTGTCACGGGGAAGATGATGAGATAGCCTTGGAATTTTCAGGCTACCTACAAGGTGGGGCCCCCCAGTGATGTTTGTTGGTTTATAAACCCCATTAACTATAGTTATAAGTACCATAAACCATAGTTATTGGAGTTATAAACCAACTTAGCTATCTTGGGGGCACCACCTTGTATGGCTACCTCGTTTTTGGATCAACCGTGATGAAACTCAGAAGCCGCGTCTTCGGACTCTTTGAGCCACTGACTTCACCATATGTCCAGGTGCAATCTCAGTGGGCAGTGCTATTTTCCAATATGGCTTTGTCTGAAAATAGGGTAAATCTTCCCAAACAAATAGCCATTTAAAAACGGGATGTCATGATCAGCAAAACCATTGGGTAAAAAGGAGTACACGACATTTTCAGACAAACCCATATCACTGTCTGAAAATTGAAAATGGTTTTACCTGCAGTCTCCATAATTCCATCCAGTGTTTGCTCATCATTTTCCCCAGCAAAATGCCACTTGAGATAGGGTAAACCATTGTTTTTCCGCTACCTGCAGCTGGTGAAATGCCACAACTGGTTCAACTGACGCGCACTGAGTGCTTCACCAAAGGATTCACGGGCACATAGACAATCTGGGCCAACGGGGATCTCTCGTTGGAGGGAAACGTATGGCTCTGGGGGATATACCATCTGGTTATGACTAACAGTCTGCCATGGAAAGATCCACCCATTTTTAACAGGTAAACCATCTATTTCTATGGGCCATCTATACCATGGCTAGCCCTGTTAGTCATAACCAGAGGGTACTCGAGTCTTTTACATTGTTACTGCAACTTGGTGACGAACTATCCAGCTTGCTGGTTTTTGTGGGTTAGTTCACCTCAGTCCAAAAATATTCGGACAGTAGGCTTGGTCCAATTATGATTGGGGTTATAATCCGTTTACTAACTGGGATTAGCCACCAAAAACACAAGTTTCCCATCTCATTATACTGGTTCCTTGATAGGTATTCCCCTTTATGGCTTATAGAAATAATATCCCCCTTGCAATTCAGTGTGAAGGTCACACCCCCTGATTCTGTAAGTACAAAGCTGGGGCCTGACCCTCAGACAGGGATACCCATCATTACAAAATCAAAGGTACCAGACCTTTCCAAGCATGGTTATCATTACAAAATCAAGACTGAACATGTATTTTTACAGAGCAGTTAACCCCCTAATTCAAGGCAAAAAAATTAAAATCATACCAAAATCATAAAATTTGGTACCAAAAACACCCTTTGATTTTGTAATGGGCCTGATTTTATAAGGATTCAGGTCTGGTCCCTTGATTTTGTAACATGATCTTTCCCCCTATACCCCCAGGGCTTGATTTCATAATGTGCCATGATTTTATAAAGTTTTTAGAGTAATTTTGTCAAAACGGCGAGTATCAAAACCCATGTTGTGGATATGGAACATTTATTCAAAATATTTCAAAATTACTCAAATATAATACAACATAAAATCACCTTATAAAATCAAACCTTACCAAGGAACCAAATTAGAAACATATGGATACTTACAAAATCAACCCCAATGTTGTGTAAAATTGGCTCTCTCCAAAAATTGTAAAAATGGGACCATTTTGGCACCCCCCCAAGGGGGTCTGGTACCCTTACAAAATCAAGACCATCCATCTTGCCATATGTCCACCTATCTTACATAATGATGTTATACCCTTCATCCTTAAGGGTTAGGATATAATTTTGTAAGGTGGGTTCCTTACAAAATCAAAGGTTAAAAACCCTATGTACTGGGGGTCCGACCCCATGATATTGTAAGGGAAATTGCAATGGGGATGAAATAATGCCCTACAATAACCAAGAAGGGTATGTTTTACTGGCTCAACTGGAACATCGGGGGATGACTGTCGATGACTCTTTTGGCTGGTTTAGTACAGTAAATCTAATGCCATAACCATGATCCCCAAGTATAAGACCAGACAAGGAGACTGTGAAATTCTCAATCATCCTGTGTGTGTGTGTGGGAGTGAGTACGGTATACCCCATTTCATAAGCCCAAATTGGGGAAATTGGGGATGCCTTTGCGGCATTGGGTTTACCAAACATCCGTAATTCTTGCAAACATCCTTCAAAATCTGTACACAACATAAATGTGAAAACTTCCGCAAGACAAAATGAAACTGTTGATCACAACAACTTTTTCGAATTCGCTTTGAGCCTTTCCCGACTTATCTGGCTTTCCATCCCTTGCTGTCTGTGAGCTGTGTCTTCTAGCGATACACAGTAGTAATATTCCTCCAGCTTCCATGCCCCTTCAAGTCAATCTGGCTCGATTAGACCAATCGAAAAGAACAAAAGTACGATCTTAAACTGGCTACGTTTGATCTTTCGTCAACAACTCCTGACAACACGTTTGATCTGGAGCTATGCAGCTATGCATTGGCGACCAGTCACTGGTTAACACAAAGCCCACCAGTTCATACCGCAATCACCAAAAATCATAAAACGTTTGGTTATTTAACATAGCCATGGTACGAGTGCTGGACCTTTCGCACCCCTTTTGACATGAAGTCACCCCACTGCAAGGCACAACGCGAAAAATAAAGTCACCCCACGAAATCAAGAAGTCACCCCACCATTGGCAAATCACCAAGGCACAACATGCCCAAAAGTTTAATCGAACTTTGTGATATCGGTCTAGAATCTCGTCGTGCCTTCGCATTATGCCAAATATACGTTCTCAAAATCAGCATTTATTGATCAACCGGCCATTGGCACAACAAGTTAGACAATCAAATCCTTTGAAGTTATTAAGCTATCTTTCTGCGCTCATTCAGAAGGGGTTACATACACTAGCCTAGCGACCTTATATTACATTGCACTGTAAGTTCCGACTGAAACATACTAAGCGTACACGCTAAATCTGCAGGAAATGGAAGCCTCAAATATTGTTGCCTATAGGGTGTACCGCTGGTCCAAACTGGTCAAATGTGGCTTGTGTTTGTGTCAGGATGTGGGGGAAAAAAAACGAGACCTAAAACGAGACCTCTGGGAGACAAAACGAGACCTATAGGCACTCTACTCATGTGCTCTCCTCTCCTCTCCTCTCCTCTCCTCTCCTCTCCTCCCTTCCCCTCCCCTCCCCTCTCCTCTCCTCTCCTCTCCTTTCCTCCCCTCTCCTGTCCTCTCCTCTCCTCTCCTCTGCTGTAGATTCTCTACTTTACCCTACTCTTCTTTACTCTACTCTTCCATACCCACCTCTACTCTATTCTACTCTTCTTTGCTCTGCTCCTCTCTACTCTTCTTTACTCTACTCTTCTCTACTTTGACTACAAGCCACATCATCGCAAATTATTTTGTGTTTAGCGATCTTTTTGTCTGATGAAAGTGGGCAATCTACACAAACGACCCTGCAGGCATAAGGATTCCCCAAATGAATCCCAGTCCCAGTCCAAAGCATCGTGCCTCTGCGATTTGCATCAAAAACTCAACATGCCCAAAACATATCTGGGATGAGGTGTCTAACAGCACTTCCCATAGGCACGACGGTTGCGAGACGACTTCTCGTAAAATGAGACGAGTAAGGTCTACTACCCAGTATAGATGGCCCATAGAAATAGATGGTTTACCTATTAAAAAAGGGTGGATCTTTCCATGGCAAACTGTTAGTCATAACCAGAGGGTTTTTCGGGCAAACGTTTCACCTTTTGAGGCCCCACCTTTTCCCCCTAAAAACCATGGTTCCACAACGACAACCACCGACCTTAGGCTTGATGGTTCCAGTGCGCATCAGGCGATCGATGATCTTCGGGCGGTGTTGGTGCCGTGGGGGGAATCTTTTCATCAACAGAAGTAGACCACAACACCAGTGTCACTAATGATCTACTATGGTATCTATTGGAATATGATATGACCAGTAATGATGAAGCATCATTTCGAGATTGGTAAAAATATGTAAAATGTCCAC